>CAXAJV010000004.1:8256800-8706800 GCA_963969225.1 Xylocopa violacea | reverse complement strand
TACGTCTATAACGGTATATATCCTAATCTAAGGCAACCTAACATCTCGGATGCAATATTTGATAACATTCCAGGCGTGTCGGACCCTACTTCTCGGTGGGAACATTATATGCGTCTATAACGTTGTATATCCTAATCTAAGGCAACCTAACATCTCGGATGCAATATTTGACAACATTCCAGGTGTGTCGGTCCCTACGTCTCGGAGGTAACATTACATGCGTCTATAACGTTATATATCCTAACCTAAGGCAACCTAACATCTCGGATGCAATATTTGACAACATTCCTGGCCTGTCGAACCCTACCTCTCGGTGGGAACAGTATATACGTCTGTAACGTCATATATCCTAACCTAAGGCAACCTAACATCTCGGATGTAACATTTGACAACATTCCAGTCGTGTCGGTCCCTACGTCTCGGTGGTAACATTACATGCGTCTATACGGTTATATATCCTAACATAAGGCAACCTAACATCTCGGATGTAACATTTGACAACATTCCAGGCGTGTGGGTCCCTACGTCTCGGAGGTAACATTACATGCGTCTATAACGTTATATATCCTAACCTAAGGCAACCTAACATCTCGGATGCAATATTTGACAACATTCCTGGCCTGTCGAACCCTACCTCTCGGTGGGAACAGTATATACGTCTGTAACGTCATATATCCTAACCTAAGGCAACCTAACATCTCGGATGTAACATTTGACAACATTCCAGGCGTGTCGGTCCCTACGTCTCGGAGGTAACATTACATGCGTCTATAACGTTATATATCCTAACCTAAGGCAACCTAACATCTCGGATGCAATATTTGACAACATTACTGGCCTGTCGAACCCTACCTCTCGGTGGGAACAGTATATACGTCTGTAACGTCATATATCCTAACCTAAGGCAACCTAACATCTCGGATGTAACATTTGACAACATTCCAGTCGTGTCGGTCCCTACGTCTCGGTGGTAACATTACATGCGTCTATACGGTTATATATCCTAACCTAAGGCAACCTAACATCTTGGATGCAATATTTGACAACATTCCTGGCCTGTCGAACCCTACTTCTCGGAGGGTACATTATATACGTCTATAACGGTATATATCCTAATCTAAGGCAACCTAACATCTCGGATGCAATGTTTGACAACATTCCTGGCCTGTCGAACCCTACTTCTCGGAGGGAACAGTATATACGTCTGTAGCGTCATATATCCTAACATAAGGCAACCTAACATCTCGGATGTAACACTTGACAACATTCCAGGCGTGTCGGTCCCTACGTCTCGGAGGTAACATTACATGCGTCTATAACGTTATATATCCTAACCTAAGGCAACCTAACATCTCGGATGCAATATTTGACAACATTCCTGGCCTGTCGAACCCTACCTCTCAGTGGGAACAGTATATACGTCTATAACGATATATATCCTAACCTAAGGCAACCTAACATCTCGGATTTAATATTCTACAACCTTCCAGGCGTGTCGGACCCTACTTCTCGGTGGGAACATTATATGCGTCTATAACGTTGTATATCCTAATCTAAGGCAACCTAACATCTCGGATGCAATATTTGACAACATTCCTGGCCTGTCGAACCCTACTTCTCGGAGGGTACATTATATACGTCTATAACGGTATATATCCTAATCTAAGGCAACCTAACATCTCGGATGCAATGTTTGACAACATTCCTGGCCTGTCGAACCCTACTTCTCGGAGGGAACATTATATACGTCTATAACGGTATATATCCTAATCTAAGGCAACCTAACATCTCGGATGCAATATTTGACAACATTCCAGGCGTGTCGGTCCCTACGTCTCGGTGGTAACATTACATGCGCCTATAACGGCATATATCCTAATCTAAGGCAACCTAACATCTCGGATGCAATATTTAACAACATTCCTGGCCTGTCGAACCCTACTTCTCGGAGGGAACAGTATATACGTCTAAAACGGTATATATCCTAACCTAAGGCAACCTTACACCTCGGATGTAATATTCTACAACATTCCAGGCGTGTCGGACCCTACTTCTCGGTGGGAACATTATATGCGTCTATAACGGTATATATCATAATCTAAGGCAACCTAACATCTCGGATGCAATATTTGACAACATTCCTGGCCTGTCGAACACTACTTCTCGGAGGGAACAGTATATACGTCTGTAACGTCATATATCCTAACCTAAGGCAACCTAACATCTCGGATGTAGCATTTGACAACATTCCAGGCGTGTCGGTCCCTACGTCTCGGTGGTAACATTACATGCGTCTATAACGTTATATATCCTAACCTAAGGCAACCTAACATCTCGGATGCAATATTTGACAACATTCCTGGCCTGTCGAAACCTACTTCTCGGAGGGAACAGTATATACGTCTATAACGTTATATATCCTAACCTAAGGCAACCTGACATCTCGGATGTATCATTCTACAACATTCCAGGCGTGTCGGACCCTACTTCTCGGTGGGAACATTATATGCGTCTATAACGTTGTATATCCTAATCTAAGGGAACCTAACATCTCGGATGCTATATTTGACAACATTCCCGGCCTGTCGAACCCTACGTCCCGGAGGGAACAGTATATACGTCTATAACGGTATATATCCTAATCTAAGGCAACCTAACATCTCGGATGCAATATTTGACAACATTCCTGGACTGTCGAACCCTACTTCTCGGAGGGAACATTATATACGTCTGTAACGTCATATATCCTAACCTAAGACAACCTAACATCAAGGATGCAACATTTGACAACATTCCAGGCTTGTCGGTCCCTACGTCTCGGTGGTAACATTACATACGTCTATAACGTTATATATCCTAACCTAAGGCAACCTAACATCTCGGATGCAATATTTGACAACATTCCTGGCCTGTCGAACCCTACCATCCGGAGGGAACAGTATATACGTCTATAACGTCATATATCCTAACCTAAGGCAACCTAACATCTCGGATGTAACATTTGACAACATTCCAGGCGTGTCGGTCCCTACGTCTCGGTGGTAACATTACATGCGTCTATAACGTTATATATCCTAACCTAAGGCCACATAACATCTCGTATGTAATATTTGACAACATTCCTGGCGTGTCGAACCCTACCTCTCGGTGGGAACAGTATATACGTCTATAACGTCATATATCCTAACCTAAGGCAACCTAACATATCGGATGTAACATTTGACAACATTCCAGGCATGTCGGTCCCTACGTCTCGGTGGTAACATTACATGCGTCTATAACGGTATATATCCTAATCTTAGGCAACCTAACATCTCGGATGTAACATTTTACAACATTCCAGGCGTGTCGGTCCCTACGTCTCGGTCGTAACATTACATGCGTCTATAACGTTATATATCCTAACCTAAGGCCACATAACATCTCGTATGTAATATTTGACAACATTCCTGGCGTGTCGAACCCTACCTCTCGGTGGGAACAGTATATACGTCTATAACGTCATATATCCTAACCTAAGGCAACCTAACATCTCGGATGTAACATTTGACAACATTCCAGGCATGTCGGTCCCTACGTCTCGGTGGTAACATTACATGCGTCTATAACGTCATATATCCTAACCTAAGGCAACCTAGCATCTCGGATGCAATATTTGACAACATTCCTGGCCTGTCGAACCCTACCATCCGGAGGGAACAGTATATACGTCTATAACGTCATATATCCTAACCTAAGGCAACCTAACATCTCGGATGTCACATTTGACAACATTCCAGGCGTGTCGGTCCCTACGTCTCGGTGGTAACATTAATGCGCCTATAACGGCAACGTAACAACTCGGATGTAATATTTTACAACATTGCAGGCGTTTCGGACCCTACTTCTCGGTGGGAACAGTATATACGTCCATAACGTTATATATCCTAACCTAAGGCAACCTTACATCTCGGATGTAATATTCTACAACATTCCAGGCGTGTCGGACCCTACTTCTCGGTGGGAACATTATATGCGTCTATAACGTTGTATATCCATTTCTAAGGCAACCTAACATCTCGGATGCAATATTTGACAACATTCCTGGCCTGTCGAACCTTACTTCTCGGAGGGAACAGTATATACGTCTATAACGGTATATATCATAATCTAAGGCAACCTAACATCTCGGATGCAATATTTGACAACATTCCTGGCCTGTCGAACCCTACTTCCCGGAGGGAACAGTATATACGTCTATAACGGTATATATCATAATCTAAGGCAACCTAACATCTCGGATGCAATATTTGACAACATTCCTGGCCTGTCGAACCCTACTTCCCGGAGGGAACAGTATATACGTCTGTAACGTCATATATCCTATCCTGAGGCAACCTAACATCTCGGATGTAACATTTGACAACATTCCAGGCGTGTCGGTCCCTACGTCTCGGTGGTAACATTACATGCGTCTATAACGTTATATATCCTAACCGAAGGCAACCTAACATCTCGGATGCAATATTTGACAACATTCCTGGCCTGTCGAAGCCTACTTCTCGGAGGGAACAGTATATACGTCTATAACGTCATATATCCTTACCTGAGGCAACCTAACATCTCGGATGCAATATTTGACAACATTCCTGGCCTGTCGAACCCTACTTCTCGGAGGGAACAGTATATACGTCTATAACGGTATATATCCTAAGCTAAGGCAACCTAACATCTCGGATGCAATATTTGACAATATTCCTGGCCTGTCGAACCCTACTTCTCGGAGGGAACAGTATATACGTCTGTAGCGTCATATATCCTAACATAAGGCAACCTAACATCTCGGATGTAACACTTGACAACATTCCAGGCGTGTCGGTCCCTACGTCTCGGAGGTAACATTACATGCGTCTATAACGTTATATATCCTAACCTAAGGCAACCTAACACCTCGGATGCAATATTTGACAACATTCCTGGCCTGTCGAACCTACCTCTCGGTTGGAACAGTATATACGTCCATAACGTTATATATCCTAACCTAAGGCAACCTTACATCTCGGATGCAATATTTGACAACATTCCTGGCGTGTCGGACCCTACTTCTCGGTGGGAACAGTATATACGTCCATAACGTTATATATTCTTACCTAAGGCAACCTTACATCTCGGATGTAATATTCTACAACATTCCAGGCGTGTCGGACCCTACTTCTCGGTGGGAACATTATATGCGTCTATAACGTTGTATATCCTAATCTAAGGCAACCTAACATCTCAGATGCAATATTTGGCAACATTCCTGGCGTGTCGGACCCTACTTCTCGGTGGGAACAGTATATACATCCATAACGTTATATATTCTAACCTAAGGCAACCTTACATCTCGGATGTAATACTCTACAACATTCCAGGTGTGTCGGACCCTACTCCTCGGTGGGAACATTATATGCGTCTATAACGTTGTATATCCTAATCTGAGGCAACCTAACATCTCGGATGCAATATTTGACAACATTCCTGGCCTGTCGAACCCTACTTCTCGGAGGGAACAGTATATACGTCTGTAGCGTCATATATCCTAACATAAGGCAACCTAACATCTCGGATGTAACATTTGACAACATTCCAGGCGTGTGGGTCCCTACGTCTCGGAGGTAACATTACATGCGTCTATAACGTTATATATCCTAACCTAAGGCAACCTAACATCTCGGATGCAATATTTGACAACATTCCTGGCCTGTCGAACCCTACCTCTCGGTGGGAACAGTATATACGTCTGTAACGTCATATATCCTAACCTAAGGCAACCTAACATCCCGGATGTAACATTTGACAACATTCCAGTCGTGTCGGTCCCTACGTCTCGGTGGTAACATTACATGCGTCTATACGGTTATATATCCTAACCTAAGGCAACCTAACATCTCGTATGTAATATTTGACAACATTCCTGGCGTGTCGAACCCTACCTCTCGGTGGGAACAGTATATACGTCTGTAACGTCATATATCCTAACCTAAGGCAACCTAACATCTCGGATGTAACACTTGACAACATTCCAGGCGTGTCGGTCCCTACGTCTCGGAGGTAACATTACATGCGTCTATAACGTTATATATCCTAACCTAAGGCAACCTAACATCTCGGATGCAATATTTGACAACATTCCTGGCCTGTCGAACCCTACCTCTCGGTGGGAACAGAATATACGTCTATAACGATATATATCCTAACCTAAGGCAACCTAACATCTCGGATTTAATATTCTACAACCTTCCAGGCGTGTCGGACCCTACTTCTCGGTGGGAACATTATATGCGTCTATAACGTTGTATATCCTAATCTAAGGCAACCTAACATCTCGGATGCAATATTTGACAACATTCCTGGCCTGTCGAACCCTACTTCTCGGAGGGTACATTATATACGTCTATAACGGTATATATCCTAATCTAAGGCAACCTAACATCTCGGATGCAATGTTTGACAACATTCCTGGCCTGTCGAACCCTACTTCTCGGAGGGAACATTATATACGTCTATAACGGTATATATCCTAATCTAAGGCAACCTAACATCTCGGATGCAATATTTGACAACATTCCAGGCGTGTCGGACCCTACTTCTCGGTGGGAACATTATATGCGTCTATAACGTTGTATATCCTAATCTAAGGCAACCTAACATCTCGGATGCAATATTTGACAACATTCCAGGTGTGTCGGTCCCTACGTCTCGGAGGTAACATTACATGCGTCTATAACGTTATATATCCTAACCTAAGGCAACCTAACATCTCGGATGCAATATTTGACAACATTCCTGGCCTGTCGAACCCTACCTCTCGGTGGGAACAGTATATACGTCTGTAACGTCATATATCCTAACCTAAGGCAACCTAACATCTCGGATGTAACATTTGACAACATTCCAGTCGTGACGGTCCCTACGTCTCGGTGGTAACATTACATGCGTCTATACGGTTATATATCCTAACATAAGGCAACCTAACATCTCGGATGTAACATTTGACAACATTCCAGGCGTGTGGGTCCCTACGTCTCGGAGGTAACATTACATGCGTCTATAACGTTATATATCCTAACCTAAGGCAACCTAACATCTCGGATGCAATATTTGACAACATTCCTGGCCTGTCGAACCCTACCTCTCGGTGGGAACAGTATATACGTCTGTAACGTCATATATCCTAACCTAAGGCAACCTAACATCTCGGATGTAACATTTGACAACATTCCAGTCGTGTCGGTCCCTACGTCTCGGTGGTAACATTACATGCGTCTATACGGTTATATATCCTAACCTAAGGCAACCTAACATCTTGGATGCAATATTTGACAACATTCCTGGCCTGTCGAACCCTACTTCTCGGAGGGTACATTATATACGTCTATAACGGTATATATCCTAATCTAAGGCAACCTAACATCTCGGATGCAATGTTTGACAACATTCCTGGCCTGTCGAACCCTACTTCTCGGAGGGAACAGTATATACGTCTGTAGCGTCATATATCCTAACATAAGGCAACCTAACATCTCGGATGTAACACTTGACAACATTCCAGGCGTGTCGGTCCCTACGTCTCGGTGGTAACATTACATGCGCCTATAACGGCATATATCCTAATCTAAGGCAACCTAACATCTCGGATGCAATATTTAACAACATTCCTGGCCTGTCGAACCCTACTTCTCGGAGGGAACAGTATATACGTCTAAAACGGTATATATCCTAACCTAAGGCAACCTTACACCTCGGATGTAATATTCTACAACATTCCAGGCGTGTCGGACCCTACTTCTCGGTGGGAACATTATATGCGTCTATAACGGTATATATCATAATCTAAGGCAACCTAACATCTCGGATGCAATATTTGACAACATTCCTGGCCTGTCGAACACTACTTCTCGGAGGGAACAGTATATACGTCTGTAACGTCATATATCCTAACCTAAGGCAACCTAACATCTCGGATGTAGCATTTGACAACATTCCAGGCGTGTCGGTCCCTACGTCTCGGTGGTAACATTACATGCGTCTATAACGTTATATATCCTAACCTAAGGCAACCTAACATCTCGGATGCAATATTTGACAACATTCCTGGCCTGTCGAACCCTACCATCCGGAGGGAACAGTATATACGTCTATAACGTCATATATCCTAACCTAAGGCAACCTAACATCTCGGATGTAACATTTGACAACATTCCAGGCGTGTCGGTCCCTACGTCTCGGTGGTAACATTACATGCGTCTATAACGTTATATATCCTAACCTAAGGCCACATAACATCTCGTATGTAATATTTGACAACATTCCTGGCGTGTCGAACCCTACCTCTCGGTGGGAACAGTATATACGTCTATAACGTCATATATCCTAACCTAAGGCAACCTAACATATCGGATGTAACATTTGACAACATTCCAGGCATGTCGGTCCCTACGTCTCGGTGGTAACATTACATGCGTCTATAACGGTATATATCCTAATCTTAGGCAACCTAACATCTCGGATGTAACATTTTACAACATTCCAGGCGTGTCGGTCCCTACGTCTCGGTCGTAACATTACATGCGTCTATAACGTTATATATCCTAACCTAAGGCCACATAACATCTCGTATGTAATATTTGACAACATTCCTGGCGTGTCGAACCCTACCTCTCGGTGGGAACAGTATATACGTCTATAACGTCATATATCCTAACCTAAGGCAACCTAACATCTCGGATGTAACATTTGACAACATTCCAGGCATGTCGGTCCCTACGTCTCGGTGGTAACATTACATGCGTCTATAACGTCATATATCCTAACCTAAGGCAACCTAGCATCTCGGATGCAATATTTGACAACATTCCTGGCCTGTCGAACCCTACCATCCGGAGGGAACAGTATATACGTCTATAACGTCATATATCCTAACCTAAGGCAACCTAACATCTCGGATGTCACATTTGACAACATTCCAGGCGTGTCGGTCCCTACGTCTCGGTGGTAACATTAATGCGCCTATAACGGCAACGTAACAACTCGGATGTAATATTTTACAACATTGCAGGCGTTTCGGACCCTACTTCTCGGTGGGAACAGTATATACGTCCATAACGTTATATATCCTAACCTAAGGCAACCTTACATCTCGGATGTAATATTCTACAACATTCCAGGCGTGTCGGACCCTACTTCTCGGTGGGAACATTATATGCGTCTATAACGTTGTATATCCATTTCTAAGGCAACCTAACATCTCGGATGCAATATTTGACAACATTCCTGGCCTGTCGAACCCTACTTCTCGGAGGGAAAAGTATATACGTCTATAACGGTATATATCATAATCTAAGGCAACCTAACATCTCGGATGCAATATTTGACAACATTCCTGTCCTGTCGAACCCTACTTCCCGGAGGGAACAGTATATACGTCTATAACGGTATATATCATAATCTAAGGCAACCTAACATCTCGGATGCAATATTTGACAACATTCCTGGCCTGTCGAACCCTACTTCCCGGAGGGAACAGTATATACGTCTGTAACGTCATATATCCTATCCTGAGGCAACCTAACATCTCGGATGTAACATTTGACAACATTCCAGGCGTGTCGGTCCCTACGTCTCGGTGGTAACATTACATGCGTCTATAACGTTATATATCCTAACCTAAGGCAACCTAACATCTCGGATGCAATATTTGACAACATTCCTGGCCTGTCGAAGCCTACTTCTCGGAGGGAACAGTATATACGTCTATAACGTCATATATCCTTACCTGAGGCAACCTAACATCTCGGATGCAATATTTGACAACATTCCTGGCCTGTCGAACCCTACTTCTCGGAGGGAACAGTATATACGTCTATAACGGTATATATCCTAAGCTAAGGCAACCTAACATCTCGGATGCAATATTTGACAATATTCCTGGCCTGTCGAACCCTACTTCTCGGAGGGAACAGTATATACGTCTGTAGCGTCATATATCCTAACATAAGGCAACCTAACATCTCGGATGTAACACTTGACAACATTCCAGGCGTGTCGGTCCCTACGTCTCGGAGGTAACATTACATGCGTCTATAACGTTATATATCCTAACCTAAGGCAACCTAACACCTCGGATGCAATATTTGACAACATTCCTGGCCTGTCGAACCTACCTCTCGGTTGGAACAGTATATACGTCCATAACGTTATATATCCTAACCTAAGGCAACCTTACATCTCGGATGCAATACTTGACAACATTCCTGGCGTGTCGGACCCTAGTTCTCGGTGGGAACAGTATATACGTCCATAACGTTATATATTCTAACCTAAGGCATCCTTACATCTCGGATGTAATATTCTACAACATTCCAGGCGTGTCGGACCCTACTTCTCGGTGGGAACATTATATGCGTCTATAACGTTGTATATCCTAATCTAAGGCAACCTATCATCTCAGATGCAATATTTGGCAACATTCCTGGCGTGTCGGACCCTACTTCTCGGTGGGAACAGTATATACATCCATAACGTTATATATTCTAACCTAAGGCAACCTTACATCTCGGATGTAATACTCTACAACATTCCAGGTGTGTCGGACCCTACTCCTCGGTGGGAACATTATATGCGTCTATAACGTTGTATATCCTAATCTGAGGCAACCTAACATCTCGGATGCAATATTTGACAACATTCCTGGCCTGTCGAACCCTACTTCTCGGAGGGAACAGTATATACGTCTGTAGCGTCATATATCCTAACATAAGGCAACCTAACATCTCGGATGTAACATTTGACAACATTCCAGGCGTGTGGGTCCCTACGTCTCGGAGGTAACATTACATGCGTCTATAACGTTATATATCCTAACCTAAGGCAACCTAACATCTCGGATGCAATATTTGACAACATTCCTGGCCTGTCGAACCCTACCTCTCGGTGGGAACAGTATATAGGTCTGTAACGTCATATATCCTAACCTAAGGCAACCTAACATCTCGGATGTAACATTTGACAACATTCCAGTCGTGTCGGTCCCTACGTCTCGGTGGTAACATTACATGCGTCTATACGGTTATATATCCTAACCTAAGGCAACCTAACATCTCGTATGTAATATTTGACAACATTCCTGGCGTGTCGAACCCTACCTCTCGGTGGGAACAGTATATACGTCTATAACGTCATATATCCTAACCTAAGGCAACCTAACATCTCGGATGTAACATTTGACAACATTCCAGGCATGTCGGTCCCTACGTCTCGGAGGTAACATTACATGCGTCTATAACGTTATATATCCTAACCTAAGGCAACCTAACATCTCGGATGCAATATTTGACAACATTCCTGGCCTGTCGAACCCTACCTCTCGGTGGGAACAGTATATACGTCTATAACGATATATATCCTAACCTAAGGCAACCTAACATCTCGGATTTAATATTCTACAACCTTCCAGGCGTGTCGGACCCTACTTCTCGGTGGGAACATTATATGCGTCTATAACGTTGTATATCCTAATCTAAGGCAACCTAACATCTCGGATGCAATATTTGACAACATTCCTGGCCTGTCGAACCCTACTTCTCGGAGGGAACATTATATACGTCTATAACGGTATATATCCTAATCTAAGGCAACCTAACATCTCGGATGCAATATTTGACAACATTCCAGGCGTGTCGGACCCTACTTCTCGGTGGGAACATTATATGCGTCTATAACGTTGTATATCCTAATCTAAGGCAACCTAACATCTCGGATGCAATATTTGACAACATTCCAGGTGTGTCGGTCCCTACGTCTCGGAGGTAACATTACATGCGTCTATAACGTTATATATCCTAACCTAAGGCAACCTAACATCTCGGATGCAATATTTGACAACATTCCTGGCCTGTCGAACCCTACCTCTCGGTGGGAACAGTATATACGTCTGTAACGTCATATATCCTAACCTAAGGCAACCTAACATCTCGGATGTAACATTTGACAACATTCCAGTCGTGTCGGTCCCTACGTCTCGGTGGTAACATTACATGCGTCTATACGGTTATATATCCTAACATAAGGCAACCTAACATCTCGGATGTAACATTTGACAACATTCCAGGCGTGTGGGTCCCTACGTCTCGGAGGTAACATTACATGCGTCTATAACGTTATATATCCTAACCTAAGGCAACCTAACATCTCGGATGCAATATTTGACAACATTCCTGGCCTGTCGAACTCTACCTCTCGGTGGGAACAGTATATACGTCTGTAACGTCATATATCCTAACCTAAGGCAACCTAACATCTCGGATGTAACATTTGACAACATTCCAGGCGTGTCGGTCCCTACGTCTCGGAGGTAACATTACATGCGTCTATAACGTTATATATCCTAACCTAAGGCAACCTAACATCTCGGATGCAATATTTGACAACATTCCTGGCCTGTCGAACCCTACCTCTCGGTGGGAACAGTATATACGTCTGTAACGTCATATATCCTAACCTAAGGCAACCTAACATCTCGGATGTAACACTTGACAACATTCCAGGCGTGTCGGTCCCTACGTCTCGGAGGTAACATTACATGCGTCTATAACGTTATATATCCTAATCTAAGGCAACCTAACATCTCGGATGCAATATTTGACAACATTCCTGGCGTGTCGGACCCTACTTCTCGGTGGGAACAGTATATACATCCATAACGTTATATATTCTAACCTAAGGCAACCTTACATCTCGGATGTAATACTCTACAACATTCCAGGTGTGTCGGACCCTACTCCTCGGTGGGAACATTATATGCGTCTATAACGTTGTATATCCTAATCTAAGGCAACCTAACATCTCGGATGCAATATTTGACAACATTCCTGGCCTGTCAAACCCTACTTCTCGGAGGGAACAGTATATACGTCTGTAGCGTCATATATCCTAACCTAAGGCAACCTAACATCTCGGATGTAACATTTGACAACATTCCAGTCGTGTCGGTCCCTACGTCTCGGTGGTAACATTACATGCGTCTATACGGTTATATATCCTAACCTAAGGCAACCTAACATCTCGGATGCAATATTTGACAACATTCCTGGCCTGTCGAACCCTACTTCTCGGAGGGTACATTATATACGTCTATAACGGTATATATCCTAATCTTAGGCAACCTAACATCTCGGATGCAGTGTTTGACAACATTCCTGGCCTGTCGAACCCTACTTCTCGGAGGGAACAGTATATACGTCTGTAGCGTCATATATCCTAACATAAGGCAACCTAACATCTCGGATGTAACACTTGACAACATTCCAGGCGTGTCGGTCCCTACGTCTCGGAGGTAACATTACATGCGTCTATAACGGTATATATCCTAATCTAAGGCAACCTAACCTCTCGGATGCAATATTTGACAAGATTCCTGGCCTGTCGAACCCTTCTTCTCGGAGGGAACAGTATATACGTCTATAACGTTATATATCCTAACCTAAGGCAACCTGACATCTCGGATGTAATATTCTACATCATTCCAGGCGTGTCGGACCCTACTTCTCAGTGGGAACATTATATGCGTCTATAACGTTGTATATCCTAATCTAAGGCAACCTATTATCTCAGACGTAATATTTTACAATATTCCTGGCGTGACGGTGCATACTTTTCGGTGGGAATATTATATGCGTCTATAACGGTCGATATCATAATCTAAGGCAATCTAACATCTCGGATGCAATATTTGACAACATTCCTGGCCTGTCGAAACCTACTTCTCGGAGGGAACAGTATATACGTCTATAACGGTATATATCATAATCTAAGGCAACCTAACATCTCGGATGTAACATTTGACAACATTCCAGGCGTGTCGGTCCCTACGTCTCGGTGGTAACATTACATGCGTCTATAACGTTATATATCCTAACCTAAGGCAACCTAACATCTCGGATGCAATATTTGACAACATTCCTGGCCCGTCGAACCCTACTTCTCGGAGGGAACAGTATATACGTCTATCTCGTCATATATCCTAACCTAAGGCAACCTAACATCTCGGATGTAACATTTGACAACATTCCAGGCGTGTCGGTCCCTACGTCTCGGTGGTAACATTACATGCGTCTATAACGTTATATATCCTAACCTAAGGCGACCTAACATCTCGGATGCAATATTTGACAACATTCCTGGCCCGTCGAACACTACTTCTCGGAGGGAACCGTATATACGTCTATAACGTCATATATCCTAACCTGAGGCAACCTAACATCTCGGATGTAACATTTGACGACATTCCAGGCGTGTCGGACCCTACTTCTCGGTGGGAACATTATATGCGTCTATAACGTTGTATATCCTAATCTAAGGCAACCTAACATCTCGGATGCAATATTTGACAACATTCCTGGCCTGTCGAACCCTACTTCTCGGAGGGAACAGTATATACGTCTATAACGGTGTATATCATAATCTAAGGCAACCTAACATCTCGGATGCAATATCTGACAACATTCCTGGCCTGTCGAACCCTACTTCTCGGAGGGAACAGTATATACGTCTGTAACGTCATATATCCTAACCTAAGGCAACCTAACATCTCGGATGTAACATTTGACAACATTCCAGGCGTGTCGGTCCCTACGTTTCGGTGGTAACATTACATGGGTCTATAACGTTATATATCCTAACCTAAGGCAACCTAACATCTCGGATGCAATATTTGGCAACATTCCTGGCCCGTCGAAGCCTACTTCTCGGAGGGAACAGTATATACGTCTATCACGTCATATATCCTAACCTAAGGCAACCTAACATCTCGGATGTAACATTTGACAACATTCCAGGCGTGTCGGTCCCTACGTCTCGGTGGTAACATTACATGCGTCTATAACGTTATATATCCTAACCTAAGGCAACCTAACATCTCGGATGCAATATTTGGCAACATTCCTGGCCTGTCGAACCCTACTTCTCGGAGGGAACAGTATATACGTCTATAACGTCATATATCCTTACCTGAGGCAACCTAACATCTCGGGTGCAATATTTGACAACATTCCTGGCCTGTCGAACCCTACTTCTCGGAGGGAACTGTATATACGTCTATAACGTCATATATTCTTACCTGAGGCAACCTAACATCTCGGATGCAATATTTGACAACATTCTTGGCCTGTCGAAGCGTACTTCTCGGAGGTAACATTACATGCGTCTATAACGTTATATATCCTAACCTAAGGCAACCTAACATCTCGGATGCAATATTTGACAACATTCCTGGCCTGTCGAACACTACTTCTCGGAGGGAAAAGTATATACGTCTATCACGTCATATATCCTAACCTAAGGCAACCTAACATCTCGGATGTAACATTTGACGACATTCCAGGCGTGTCGGACCCTACTTCTCGGTGGGAACATTATATGCGTCTATAACGTTGTATATCCTAATCTAAGGCAACCTAACATCTCGGATGGAATATTTGACAACATTCCTGGCCTGTCGAACCCTACTTCTCGGAGGGAACAGTATATACGTCTATAACGGTGTATATCATAATCTAAGGCAACCTAACATCTCGGATGCAATATTTGACAACATTCCTGGCCTGTCGAACTCTACTTCTCGGAGGGAACAGTATATATGTCTATAACGGTATATATCCTAACCTAAGGCAACCTGACATCTCGGATGTAATATTCAACAACCTTCTAGGCGTGTCGGACCCTACTTCTCGGTGGGAACATTATATGCGTCTATAACGGTATATATCATAATCTAAGGCAACCTAACATCTCGGATGCAATATCTGACAACATTCCTGGCCTGTCGAACCCTACTTCGCGGAGGGAACAGTATATACGTCTGTAACGTCATATATCCTAACCTAAGGCAACCTAACATCTCGGATGTAACATTTGACAACATTCCAGGCGTGTCGGTCCCTACGTCTCGGTGGTAACATTACATGCGTCTATAACGTTATATATCCTAACCTAAGGCAACCTAACATCTCGGATGCAATATTTGACAACATTCCTGGCCTGTCGAACACTACTTCTCGGAGGGAACAGTATATACGTCTGTAACGTCATATATCCTAACCTAAGGCAACCTAACATCTCGGATGCAATATTTGGCAACATTCCTGGCCTGTCGAACCCTACTTCTCGGAGGGAACAGTATATACCTCTATAACGTCATATATCCTTACCTGAGGCAACCAAACATCTCGGATGCAATATTTGACAACATTCCTGGCCTGTCGAACCCTACTTCTCGGTGGGAACATTATATGCGTCTATAACGGTATATATCATAATCTAAGGCAACCTAACATCTCGGATGTAACACTTGACAACATTCCAGGCGTGTCGGTCCCTACGTCTCGGAGGTAACATTACATGCGTCTATAACGTTATATATCCTAATCTAAGGCAACCTAACATCTCGGATGCAATATTTGACAACATTCCTGGCGTGTCGGACCCTACTTCTCGGTGGGAACAGTATATACATCCATAACGTTATATATTCTAACCTAAGGCAACCTTACATCTCGGATGTAATACTCTACAACATTCCAGGTGTGTCGGACCCTACTCCTCGGTGGGAACATTATATGCGTCTATAACGTTGTATATCCTAATCTAAGGCAACCTAACATCTCGGATGCAATATTTGACAACATTCCTGGCCTGTCAAACCCTACTTCTCGGAGGGAACAGTATATACGTCTGTAGCGTCATATATCCTAACCTAAGGCAACCTAACATCTCGGATGTAACATTTGACAACATTCCAGTCGTGTCGGTCCCTACGTCTCGGTGGTAACATTACATGCGTCTATACGGTTATATATCCTAACCTAAGGCAACCTAACATCTCGGATGCAATATTTGACAACATTCCTGGCCTGTCGAACCCTACTTCTCGGAGGGTACATTATATACGTCTATAACGGTATATATCCTAATCTTAGGCAACCTAACATCTCGGATGCAGTGTTTGACAACATTCCTGGCCTGTCGAACCCTACTTCTCGGAGGGAACAGTATATACGTCTGTAGCGTCATATATCCTAACATAAGGCAACCTAACATCTCGGATGTAACACTTGACAACATTCCAGGCGTGTCGGTCCCTACGTCTCGGAGGTAACATTACATGCGTCTATAACGTTATATATCCTAACCTAAGGCAACCTAACATCTCGGATGCAATATTTGACAACATTCCTGGCCTGTCGAACCCAACCTCTCGGTGGGAACAGTATATACGTCTATAACGATATATATCCTAACCTAAGGCAACCTAACATCTCGGATTTAATATTCTACAACCTTCCAGGCGTGTCGGACCCTACTTCTCGGTGGGAACATTATATGCGTCTATAACGTTGTATATCCTAATCTAAGGCAACCTAACATCTCGGATGCAATATTTGACAACATTCCTGGCCTGTCGAACCCTACTTCTCGGAGGGAACATTATATACGTCTATAACGGTATATATCCTAATCTAAGGCAACCTAACATCTCGGATGCAATATTTGACAACATTCCTGGCCTGTCGAACCCTACCTCTCGGTGGGAACAGTATATACGTCTATAACGATATATATCCTAACCTAAGGCAACCTAACATCTCGGATGTAACATTTGACAACATTCCAGGCGTGTCGGTCCCTACGTCTCGGTGGTAACATTAATGCGTCTATAACGGCAACGTAACAACTCGGATGTAATATTTGACAACATTCCTGGCGTGTCGAACCCTACTTCTCGGATGGAACAGTATATACGTCTATAACGTTATATATCCTAACCTAAGGCAACCTGACATCTCGGATGTAATATTCTACATCATTCCAGGCGTGTCGGACCCTACTTCTCAGTGGGAACATTATATGCGTCTATAACGTTGTATATCCTAATCTAAGGCAACCTATTATCTCAGACGTAATATTTTACAATATTCCTGGCGTGTCGGTGCATACTTTTCGGTGGGAATATTATATGCGTCTATAACGGTCGATATCATAATCTAAGGCAATCTAACATATCGGATGCAATATTTGACAACATTCCTGGCCTGTCGAACCCTACTTCTCGGAGGGAACAGTATATACGTCTGTAACGTCATATATTCTAACCTAAGGCAACCTAACATCTCGGATGTAACATTTGACAACATTCCAGGCCTGTCGAACCCTACTTCTCGGAGGGAACATTATATACGTCTATAACGGTATATATCCTAATCTAAGGCAACCTAACATCTCGGATGCAATATTTGACAACATTCCTGGCCTGTCGAACCCTACCTCTCGGTGGGAACAGTATATACGTCTATAACGTCATATATCCTTACCTGAGGCAACCTAACATCTCGGATGCAATATTTGACAACATTCCGGGCCTGTCGAACCATACTTCTCGGTGGTAACATTACATGCGTCTATAACGTTATATATCCTATCCTAAGGCGACCTAACATCTCGGATGCAACATTTGACAACATTCCTGGCCCGTCGAACCCTACTTCTCGGAGAGAACAGTATATACGTCTATAACGTCATATATCTTAACCTAAGGCAACCTAACATCTCGGATGTAACATTTGACAGCATTCCAGGCGTGTCGGTCCCTACGTCTCGGTGGTAACATTACATGCGTCTATAACGGTATATATCCTAATCTAAGGCAACCTAA
This sequence comes from Xylocopa violacea, assembly GCA_963969225.1. Lineage (NCBI taxonomy): Eukaryota > Metazoa > Arthropoda > Insecta > Hymenoptera > Apidae > Xylocopa > Xylocopa violacea. Next base: position 8,688,073 of record CAXAJV010000004.1, on the reverse strand, counting down.
CCTCTCGGATGCAATATTTGACAAGATTCCTGGCCTGTCGAACCCTTCTTCTCGGAGGGAACAGTATATACGTCTATAACGTTATATATCCTAACCTAAGGCAACCTGACATCTCGGATGTAATATTCTACATCATTCCAGGCGTGTCGGACCCTACTTCTCAGTGGGAACATTATATGCGTCTATAACGTTGTATATCCTAATCTAAGGCAACCTATTATCTCAGACGTAATATTTTACAATATTCCTGGCGTGTCGGTGCATACTTTTCGGTGGGAATATTATATGCGTCTATAACGGTCGATATCATAATCTAAGGCAATCTAACATCTCGGATGCAATATTTGACAACATTCCTGGCCTGTCGAAACCTACTTCTCGGAGGGAACAGTATATACGTCTATAACGGTATATATCATAATCTAAGGCAACCTAACATCTCGGATGTAACATTTGACAACATTCCAGGCGTGTCGGTCCCTACGTCTCGGTGGTAACATTACATGCGTCTATAACGTTATATATCCTAACCTAAGGCAACCTAACATCTCGGATGCAATATTTGACAACATTCCTGGCCCGTCGAACCCTACTTCTCGGAGGGAACAGTATATACGTCTATCTCGTCATATATCCTAACCTAAGGCAACCTAACATCTCGGATGTAACATTTGACAACATTCCAGGCGTGTCGGTCCCTACGTCTCGGTGGTAACATTACATGCGTCTATAACGTTATATATCCTAACCTAAGGCGACCTAACATCTCGGATGCAATATTTGACAACATTCCTGGCCCGTCGAACACTACTTCTCGGAGGGAACCGTATATACGTCTATAACGTCATATATCCTAACCTGAGGCAACCTAACATCTCGGATGTAACATTTGACGACATTCCAGGCGTGTCGGACCCTACTTCTCGGTGGGAACATTATATGCGTCTATAACGTTGTATATCCTAATCTAAGGCAACCTAACATCTCGGATGCAATATTTGACAACATTCCTGGCCTGTCGAACCCTACTTCTCGGAGGGAACAGTATATACGTCTATAACGGTGTATATCATAATCTAAGGCAACCTAACATCTCGGATGCAATATCTGACAACATTCCTGGCCTGTCGAACCCTACTTCTCGGAGGGAACAGTATATACGTCTGTAACGTCATATATCCTAACCTAAGGCAACCTAACATCTCGGATGTAACATTTGACAACATTCCAGGCGTGTCGGTCCCTACGTTTCGGTGGTAACATTACATGGGTCTATAACGTTATATATCCTAACCTAAGGCAACCTAACATCTCGGATGCAATATTTGGCAACATTCCTGGCCCGTCGAAGCCTACTTCTCGGAGGGAACAGTATATACGTCTATCACGTCATATATCCTAACCTAAGGCAACCTAACATCTCGGATGTAACATTTGACAACATTCCAGGCGTGTCGGTCCCTACGTCTCGGTGGTAACATTACATGCGTCTATAACGTTATATATCCTAACCTAAGGCAACCTAACATCTCGGATGCAATATTTGGCAACATTCCTGGCCTGTCGAACCCTACTTCTCGGAGGGAACAGTATATACGTCTATAACGTCATATATCCTTACCTGAGGCAACCTAACATCTCGGGTGCAATATTTGACAACATTCCTGGCCTGTCGAACCCTACTTCTCGGAGGGAACTGTATATACGTCTATAACGTCATATATTCTTACCTGAGGCAACCTAACATCTCGGATGCAATATTTGACAACATTCTTGGCCTGTCGAAGCGTACTTCTCGGAGGTAACATTACATGCGTCTATAACGTTATATATCCTAACCTAAGGCAACCTAACATCTCGGATGCAATATTTGACAACATTCCTGGCCTGTCGAACACTACTTCTCGGAGGGAAAAGTATATACGTCTATCACGTCATATATCCTAACCTAAGGCAACCTAACATCTCGGATGTAACATTTGACGACATTCCAGGCGTGTCGGACCCTACTTCTCGGTGGGAACATTATATGCGTCTATAACGTTGTATATCCTAATCTAAGGCAACCTAACATCTCGGATGGAATATTTGACAACATTCCTGGCCTGTCGAACCCTACTTCTCGGAGGGAACAGTATATACGTCTATAACGGTGTATATCATAATCTAAGGCAACCTAACATCTCGGATGCAATATTTGACAACATTCCTGGCCTGTCGAACTCTACTTCTCGGAGGGAACAGTATATATGTCTATAACGGTATATATCCTAACCTAAGGCAACCTGACATCTCGGATGTAATATTCAACAACCTTCTAGGCGTGTCGGACCCTACTTCTCGGTGGGAACATTATATGCGTCTATAACGGTATATATCATAATCTAAGGCAACCTAACATCTCGGATGCAATATCTGACAACATTCCTGGCCTGTCGAACCCTACTTCGCGGAGGGAACAGTATATACGTCTGTAACGTCATATATCCTAACCTAAGGCAACCTAACATCTCGGATGTAACATTTGACAACATTCCAGGCGTGTCGGTCCCTACGTCTCGGTGGTAACATTACATGCGTCTATAACGTTATATATCCTAACCTAAGGCAACCTAACATCTCGGATGCAATATTTGACAACATTCCTGGCCTGTCGAACACTACTTCTCGGAGGGAACAGTATATACGTCTGTAACGTCATATATCCTAACCTAAGGCAACCTAACATCTCGGATGCAATATTTGGCAACATTCCTGGCCTGTCGAACCCTACTTCTCGGAGGGAACAGTATATACCTCTATAACGTCATATATCCTTACCTGAGGCAACCAAACATCTCGGATGCAATATTTGACAACATTCCTGGCCTGTCGAACCCTACTTCTCGGTGGGAACATTATATGCGTCTATAACGGTATATATCATAATCTAAGGCAACCTAACATCTCGGATGCAATATCTGACAACATTCCTGGCCTGTCGAACCCTATTTCTCGGAGGGAACAGTATATACGTCTGTAACGTCATATATCCTAACCTAAGGCAACCTAACATCTCGGATGCAATATTTGACAACATTCCTGGCCCGTCGAACCCTACTTCTCGGAGGGAACAGTATATACGTCTATCACGTCATATATCCTAACCTAAGGCAACCTAACATCTCGGATGTAACATTTGACAACATTCCAGGCGTGTCGGTCCCTACGTCTCGGTGGTAACATTACATGCGTCTATAACGTTATATATCCTAACCTAAGGCAACCTAACATCTCGGCTGCAATATTTGACAACATTCCTGGCCTGTCGAACCCTACTTCTCGGAGGGAAAAGTATATACGTCTGTAACGTCATATATCCTAACCTAAGGCAACCTAACATCTCGGATGTAACATTTGACAACATTCCAGGCGTGTCGGTCCCTACGTCTCGGTGGTAACATTACATGCGTCTATAACGTTATATATCCTAACCTAAGGCGACCTAACATCTCGGATGCAATATTTGACAACATTCCTGGCCCGTCGAACACTACTTCTCGGAGGGAACAGTATATACGTCTATAACGGTATATATCCTAATCTAAGGCAACCTAACATCTCGGATGTAACATTTGACAACATTCCAGGCGTGTCGGTCCCTACGTCTCGGTGGTAACATTACATGCGTCTATAACGTTATATATCCTAACCTAAGGCGACCTAACATCTCGGATGCAATATTTGACAACATTCCTGGCCCGTCGAACACTACTTCTCGGAGGGAACCGTATATACGTCTATAACGTCATATATCCTAACCTGAGGCAACCAAACATCTCGGATGTAACATTTGACGACATTCCAGGCGTGTCGGACCCTACTTCTCGGTGGGAACATTATATGCGTCTATAACGTTATATATCCTAACCTAAGGCGACCTAACATCTCGGATGCAATATTTGACAACATTCCTGGCCTGTCGAACTCTACTTCTCGGAGGGAACAGTATATATGTCTATAACGGTATATATCCTAACCTAAGGCAACCTGACATCTCGGATGTAATATTCTACAACCTTCTAGGCGTGTCGGACCCTACTTCTCGGTGGGAACATTATATGCGTCTATAACGGTATATATCATAATCTAAGGCAACCTAACATCTCGGATGCAATATCTGACAACATTCCTGGTCTGTCGAACCCTACTTCTCGGAGGGAACAGTATATACGTCTGTAACGTCATATATCCTAACCTAAGGCAACCTAACATCTCGGATGTAACATTTGACAACATTCCAGGCGTGTCGGTCCCTACGTCTCGGTGGTAACATTACATGCGTCTATAACTTTATATATCCTAACCTAAGGCAACCTAACATCTCGGATGCAATATTTGGCAACATTCCTGGCCCGTCGAACCCTACTTCTCGGAGGGAACAGTATATACGTCTATCACGTCATATATCCTAACCTAAGGCAACCTAACATCTCGGATGTAACATTTGACAACATTCCAGGCGTGTCGGTCCCTACGTCTCGGTGGTAACATTACATGCGTCTATAACGGTATATATCCTAATCTAAGGCAACCTAATATCTCGGATGCAATATTTGACAACATTCCTGGCCCGTCGAACACTACTTCTCGGAGGGAACCGTATATACGTCTATAACGTCATATATCCTAACCTGAGGCAACCAAACATCTCGGATGTAACATTTGACGACATTCCAGGCGTGTCGGACCCTACTTCTCGGTGGGAACATTATATGCGTCTATAACGTTGTATATCCTAATCTAAGGCAACCTAACATCTCGGATGCAATATTTGACAACATTCCTGGCCTGTCGAACCCTACTTCTCGGAGGGAACAGTATATACGTCTATAACGGTGTATATCATAATCTAAGGCAACCTAACATCTCGGATGCAATATTTGACAACATTCCTGGCCTGTCGAACTCTACTTCTCGGAGGGAACAGTATATATGTCTATAACGGTATATATCCTAACCTAAGGCAACCTGACATCTCGGATGTAATATTCTACAACCTTCTAGGCGTGTCGGACCCTACTTCTCGGTGGGAACATTATATGCGTCTATAACGGTATATATCATAATCTAAGGCAACCTAACATCTCGGATGCAATATCTGACAACATTCCTGGTCTGTCGAACCCTACTTCTCGGAGGGAACAGTATATACGTCTGTAACGTCATATATCCTAACCTAAGGCAACCTAACATCTCGGATGTAACATTTGACAACATTCCAGGCGTGTCGGTCCCTACGTCTCGGTGGTAACATTACATGCGTCTATAACTTTATATATCCTAACCTAAGGCAACCTAACATCTCGGATGCAATATTTGGCAACATTCCTGGCCCGTCGAACCCTACTTCTCGGAGGGAACAGTATATACGTCTATCACGTCATATATCCTAACCTAAGGCAACCTAACATCTCGGATGTAACATTTGACAACATTCCAGGCGTGTCGGTCCCTACGTCTCGGTGGTAACATTACATGCGTCTATAACGGTATATATCCTAATCTAAGGCAACCTAATATCTCGGATGCAATATTTGACAACATTCCTGGCCTGTCGAACCCTACTTCTCGGAGGGAACAGTATATACGTCTATAACGTTATATATCCTAACCTAAGGCAACCTGACATCTCGGATGTATTATTCTACAACATTCCAGGCGTGTCGGACCCTACGTCTCGGTGGTAACATTACATGCGTCTATAACGTTATATATCCTAACCTAAGGCAACCCTACATCTCGGGTGCAATATTTGACAACATTCCTGGCCTGTCGAACCCTACTTCTCGGAGGGAACTGTATATACGTCTATAACGTCATATATTCTTACCTGAGGCAACCTAACATCTCGGATGCAATATTTGACAACATTCTTGGCCTGTCGAACCGTACTTCTCGGAGGTAACATTACATGCGTCTATAACGTTATATATCCTAACCTAAGGCAACCTAACATCTCGGATGCAATATTTGACAACATTCCTGGCCTGTCGAACACTACTTCTCGGAGGGAACAGTATATACGTCTGTAACGTCATATATCCTAACCTAAGGCAACCTAACATCTCGGATGCAATATTTGGCAACATTCCTGGCCTGTCGAACCCTACTTCTCGGAGGGAACAGTATATACCTCTATAACGTCATATATCCTTACCTGAGGCAACCAAACATCTCGGATGCAATATTTGACAACATTCCTGGCCTGTCGAACCCTACTTCTCGGTGGGAACATTATATGCGTCTATAACGGTATATATCATAATCTAAGGCAACCTAACATCTCGGATGCAATATCTGACAACATTCCTGGCCTGTCGAACCCTATTTCTCGGAGGGAACAGTATATACGTCTGTAACGTCATATATCCTAACCTAAGGCAACCTAACATCTCGGATGCAATATTTGACAACATTCCTGGCCCGTCGAACCCTACTTCTCGGAGGGAACAGTATATACGTCTATCACGTCATATATCCTAACCTAAGGCAACCTAACATCTCGGATGTAACATTTGACAACATTCCAGGCGTGTCGGTCCCTACGTCTCGGTGGTAACATTACATGCGTCTATAACGTTATATATCCTAACCTAAGGCAACCTAACATCTCGGCTGCAATATTTGACAACATTCCTGGCCTGTCGAACCCTACTTCTCGGAGGGAAAAGTATATACGTCTGTAACGTCATATATCCTAACCTAAGGCAACCTAACATCTCGGATGTAACATTTGACAACATTCCAGGCGTGTCGGTCCCTACGTCTCGGTGGTAACATTACATGCGTCTATAACGTTATATATCCTAACCTAAGGCGACCTAACATCTCGGATGCAATATTTGACAACATTCCTGGCCCGTCGAACACTACTTCTCGGAGGGAACCGTATATACGTCTATAACGTCATATATCCTAACCTGAGGCAACCAAACATCTCGGATGTAACATTTGACGACATTCCAGGCGTGTCGGACCCTACTTCTCGGTGGGAACATTATATGCGTCTATAACGTTGTATATCCTAATCTAAGGCAACCTAACATCTCGGATGCAATATTTGACAACATTCCTGGCCTGTCGAACCCTACTTCTCGGAGGGAACAGTATATACGTCTATAACGGTGTATATCATAATCTAAGGCAACCTAACATCTCGGATGCAATATTTGACAACATTCCTGGCCTGTCGAACTCTACTTCTCGGAGGGAACAGTATATATGTCTATAACGGTATATATCCTAACCTAAGGCAACCTGACATCTCGGATGTAATATTCTACAACCTTCTAGGCGTGTCGGACCCTACTTCTCGGTGGGAACATTATATGCGTCTATAACGGTATATATCATAATCTAAGGCAACCTAACATCTCGGATGCAATATCTGACAACATTCCTGGTCTGTCGAACCCTACTTCTCGGAGGGAACAGTATATACGTCTGTAACGTCATATATCCTAACCTAAGGCAACCTAACATCTCGGATGTAACATTTGACAACATTCCAGGCGTGTCGGTCCCTACGTCTCGGTGGTAACATTACATGCGTCTATAACTTTATATATCCTAACCTAAGGCAACCTAACATCTCGGATGCAATATTTGGCAACATTCCTGGCCCGTCGAACCCTACTTCTCGGAGGGAACAGTATATACGTCTATCACGTCATATATCCTAACCTAAGGCAACCTAACATCTCGGATGTAACATTTGACAACATTCCAGGCGTGTCGGTCCCTACGTCTCGGTGGTAACATTACATGCGTCTATAACGGTATATATCCTAATCTAAGGCAACCTAATATCTCGGATGCAATATTTGACAACATTCCTGGCCCGTCGAACACTACTTCTCGGAGGGAACCGTATATACGTCTATAACGTCATATATCCTAACCTGAGGCAACCAAACATCTCGGATGTAACATTTGACGACATTCCAGGCGTGTCGGACCCTACTTCTCGGTGGGAACATTATATGCGTCTATAACGTTGTATATCCTAATCTAAGGCAACCTAACATCTCGGATGCAATATTTGACAACATTCCTGGCCTGTCGAACCCTACTTCTCGGAGGGAACAGTATATACGTCTATAACGGTGTATATCATAATCTAAGGCAACCTAACATCTCGGATGCAATATTTGACAACATTCCTGGCCTGTCGAACTCTACTTCTCGGAGGGAACAGTATATATGTCTATAACGGTATATATCCTAACCTAAGGCAACCTGACATCTCGGATGTAATATTCTACAACCTTCTAGGCGTGTCGGACCCTACTTCTCGGTGGGAACATTATATGCGTCTATAACGGTATATATCATAATCTAAGGCAACCTAACATCTCGGATGCAATATCTGACAACATTCCTGGTCTGTCGAACCCTACTTCTCGGAGGGAACAGTATATACGTCTGTAACGTCATATATCCTAACCTAAGGCAACCTAACATCTCGGATGTAACATTTGACAACATTCCAGGCGTGTCGGTCCCTACGTCTCGGTGGTAACATTACATGCGTCTATAACTTTATATATCCTAACCTAAGGCAACCTAACATCTCGGATGCAATATTTGGCAACATTCCTGGCCCGTCGAACCCTACTTCTCGGAGGGAACAGTATATACGTCTATCACGTCATATATCCTAACCTAAGGCAACCTAACATCTCGGATGTAACATTTGACAACATTCCAGGCGTGTCGGTCCCTACGTCTCGGTGGTAACATTACATGCGTCTATAACGGTATATATCCTAATCTAAGGCAACCTAATATCTCGGATGCAATATTTGACAACATTCCTGGCCTGTCGAACCCTACTTCTCGGAGGGAACAGTATATACGTCTATAACGTTATATATCCTAACCTAAGGCAACCTGACATCTCGGATGTATTATTCTACAACATTCCAGGCGTGTCGGACCCTACGTCTCGGTGGTAACATTACATGCGTCTATAACGTTATATATCCTAACCTAAGGCAACCCTACATCTCGGGTGCAATATTTGACAACATTCCTGGCCTGTCGAACCCTACTTCTCGGAGGGAACTGTATATACGTCTATAACGTCATATATTCTTACCTGAGGCAACCTAACATCTCGGATGCAATATTTGACAACATTCTTGGCCTGTCGAACCGTACTTCTCGGAGGTAACATTACATGCGTCTATAACGTTATATATCCTAACCTAAGGCAACCTAACATCTCGGATGCAATATTTGACAACATTCCTGGCCTGTCGAACACTACTTCTCGGAGGGAACAGTATATACGTCTGTAACGTCATATATCCTAACCTAAGGCAACCTAACATCTCGGATGCAATATTTGGCAACATTCCTGGCCTGTCGAACCCTACTTCTCGGAGGGAACAGTATATACCTCTATAACGTCATATATCCTTACCTGAGGCAACCAAACATCTCGGATGCAATATTTGACAACATTCCTGGCCTGTCGAACCCTACTTCTCGGTGGGAACATTATATGCGTCTATAACGGTATATATCATAATCTAAGGCAACCTAACATCTCGGATGCAATATCTGACAACATTCCTGGCCTGTCGAACCCTATTTCTCGGAGGGAACAGTATATACGTCTGTAACGTCATATATCCTAACCTAAGGCAACCTAACATCTCGGATGCAATATTTGACAACATTCCTGGCCCGTCGAACCCTACTTCTCGGAGGGAACAGTATATACGTCTATCACGTCATATATCCTAACCTAAGGCAACCTAACATCTCGGATGTAACATTTGACAACATTCCAGGCGTGTCGGTCCCTACGTCTCGGTGGTAACATTACATGCGTCTATAACGTTATATATCCTAACCTAAGGCAACCTAACATCTCGGCTGCAATATTTGACAACATTCCTGGCCTGTCGAACCCTACTTCTCGGAGGGAAAAGTATATACGTCTGTAACGTCATATATCCTAACCTAAGGCAACCTAACATCTCGGATGTAACATTTGACAACATTCCAGGCGTGTCGGTCCCTACGTCTCGGTGGTAACATTACATGCGTCTATAACGTTATATATCCTAACCTAAGGCGACCTAACATCTCGGATGCAATATTTGACAACATTCCTGGCCCGTCGAACACTACTTCTCGGAGGGAACCGTATATACGTCTATAACGTCATATATCCTAACCTGAGGCAACCAAACATCTCGGATGTAACATTTGACGACATTCCAGGCGTGTCGGACCCTACTTCTCGGTGGGAACATTATATGCGTCTATAACGTTGTATATCCTAATCTAAGGCAACCTAACATCTCGGATGCAATATTTGACAACATTCCTGGCCTGTCGAACCCTACTTCTCGGAGGGAACAGTATATACGTCTATAACGGTGTATATCATAATCTAAGGCAACCTAACATCTCGGATGCAATATTTGACAACATTCCTGGCCTGTCGAACTCTACTTCTCGGAGGGAACAGTATATATGTCTATAACGGTATATATCCTAACCTAAGGCAACCTGACATCTCGGATGTAATATTCTACAACCTTCTAGGCGTGTCGGACCCTACTTCTCGGTGGGAACATTATATGCGTCTATAACGGTATATATCATAATCTAAGGCAACCTAACATCTCGGATGCAATATCTGACAACATTCCTGGTCTGTCGAACCCTACTTCTCGGAGGGAACAGTATATACGTCTGTAACGTCATATATCCTAACCTAAGGCAACCTAACATCTCGGATGTAACATTTGACAACATTCCAGGCGTGTCGGTCCCTACGTCTCGGTGGTAACATTACATGCGTCTATAACTTTATATATCCTAACCTAAGGCAACCTAACATCTCGGATGCAATATTTGGCAACATTCCTGGCCCGTCGAACCCTACTTCTCGGAGGGAACAGTATATACGTCTATCACGTCATATATCCTAACCTAAGGCAACCTAACATCTCGGATGTAACATTTGACAACATTCCAGGCGTGTCGGTCCCTACGTCTCGGTGGTAACATTACATGCGTCTATAACGGTATATATCCTAATCTAAGGCAACCTAATATCTCGGATGCAATATTTGACAACATTCCTGGCCTGTCGAACCCTACTTCTCGGAGGGAACAGTATATACGTCTATAACGTTATATATCCTAACCTAAGGCAACCTGACATCTCGGATGTATTATTCTACAACATTCCAGGCGTGTCGGACCCTACGTCTCGGTGGTAACATTACATGCGTCTATAACGTTATATATCCTAACCTAAGGCAACCCTACATCTCGGGTGCAATATTTGACAACATTCCTGGCCTGTCGAACCCTACTTCTCGGAGGGAACTGTATATACGTCTATAACGTCATATATTCTTACCTGAGGCAACCTAACATCTCGGATGCAATATTTGACAACATTCTTGGCCTGTCGAACCGTACTTCTCGGAGGTAACATTACATGCGTCTATAACGTTATATATCCTAACCTAAGGCAACCTAACATCTCGGATGCAATATTTGACAACATTCCTGGCCTGTCGAACACTACTTGTCGGAGGGAACAGTATATACGTCTGTAACGTCATATATCCTAACCTAAGGCAACCTAACATCTCGGTTGCAATATTTGGCAACATTCCTGGCCTGTCGAACCCTACTTCTCGGAGGGAACAGTATATACCTCTATAACGTCATATATCCTTACCTGAGGCAACCAAACATCTCGGATGCAATATTTGACAACATTCCTGGCCTGTCGAACCCTACTTCTCGGTGGGAACATTATATGCGTCTATAACGGTATATATCATAATCTAAGGCAACCTAACATCTCGGATGCAATATCTGACAACATTCCTGGCCTGTCGAACCCTATTTCTCGGAGGGAACAGTATATACGTCTGTAACGTCATATATCCTAACCTAAGGCAACCTAACATCTCGGATGCAATATTTGACAACATTCCTGGCCCGTCGAACCCTACTTCTCGGAGGGAACAGTATATACGTCTATCACGTCATATATCCTAACCTAAGGCAACCTAACATCTCGGATGTAACATTTGACAACATTCCAGGCGTGTCGGTCCCTACGTCTCGGTGGTAACATTACATGCGTCTATAACGTTATATATCCTAACCTAAGGCAACCTAACATCTCGGCTGCAATATTTGACAACATTCCTGGCCTGTCGAACCCTACTTCTCGGAGGGAAAAGTATATACGTCTGTAACGTCATATATCCTAACCTAAGGCAACCTAACATCTCGGATGTAACATTTGACAACATTCCAGGCGTGTCGGTCCCTACGTCTCGGTGGTAACATTACATGCGTCTATAACGTTATATATCCTAACCTAAGGCGACCTAACATCTCGGATGCAATATTTGACAACATTCCTGGCCCGTCGAACACTACTTCTCGGAGGGAACCGTATATACGTCTATAACGTCATATATCCTAACCTGAGGCAACCAAACATCTCGGATGTAACATTTGACGACATTCCAGGCGTGTCGGACCCTACTTCTCGGTGGGAACATTATATGCGTCTATAACGTTGTATATCCTAATCTAAGGCAACCTAACATCTCGGATGCAATATTTGACAACATTCCTGGCCTGTCGAACTCTACTTCTCGGAGGGAACAGTATATATGTCTATAACGGTATATATCCTAACCTAAGGCAACCTGACATCTCGGATGTAATATTCTACAACCTTCTAGGCGTGTCGGACCCTACTTCTCGGTGGGAACATTATATGCGTCTATAACGGTATATATCATAATCTAAGGCAACCTCACATCTCGGATGCAATATCTGACAACATTCCTGGCCTGTCGAACCCTACTTCTCGGAGGGAACAGTATATACGTCTGTAACGTCATATATCCTAACCTAAGGCAACCTAACATCTCGGATGTAACATTTGACAACATTCCAGGCGTGTCGGTCCCTACGTCTCGGTGGTAACATTACATGCGTCTATAACGTTATATATCCTAACCTAAGGCAACCTAACATCTCGGATGCAATATTTGGCAACATTCCTGGCCCGTCGAACCCTACTTCTCGGAGGGAACAGTATATACGTCTATCACGTCATATATCCTAACCTAAGGCAACCTAACATCTCGGATGTAACATTTGACAACATTCCAGGCGTGTCGGTCCCTACGTCTCGGTGGTAACATTACATGCGTCTATAACGTTATATATCCTAACCTAAGGCAACCTAACATCTCGGATGCAATATTTGGCAACATTCCTGGCCTGTCGAACCCTACTTCTCGGAGGGAACAGTATATACGTCTATAACGTCATATATCCTTACCTGAGGCAACCTAACATCTCGGGTGCAATATTTGACAACATTCCTGGCCTGTCGAACCCTACTTCTCGGAGGGAACTGTATATACGTCTATAACGTCATATATTCTTACCTGAGGCAATCTAACATCTCGGATGCAATATTTGACAACATTCTTGGCCTGTCGAAGCGTACTTCTCGTAGGTAACATTACATGCGTCTATAACGTTATATATCCTAACCTAAGGCAACCTAACATCTCGGATGCAATATTTGACAACATTCCTGGCCTGTCGAACACTACTTCTCGGAGGGAAAAGTATATACGTCTGTAACGTCATATATGCTAACCTAAGGCAACCTAACATCTCGGATGCAATATTTGACAACATTCCTGCCCTGTCGAACCCTACTTCTCGGAGGGAACAGTATATACGTCTATAACGGTATATATCCTAATCTAAGGCAACCTAACATCTCGGATGTAACATTTGACAACATTCCAGGCGTGTCGGTCCCTACGTCTCGGTGGTAACATTACATGCGTCTATAACGTTATATATCCTAACCTAAGGCGACCTAACATCTCGGATGCAATATTTGACAACATTCCTGGCCCGTCGAACACTACTTCTCGGAGGGAACCGTATATACGTCTATAACGTCATATATCCTAACCTGAGGCAACCAAACATCTCGGATGTAACATTTGACGACATTCCAGGCGTGTCGGACCCTACTTCTCGGTGGGAACATTATATGCGTCTATAACGTTGTATATCCTAATCTAAGGCAACCTAACATCTCGGATGCAATATTTGACAACATTCCTGGCCTGTCGAACCCTACTTCTCGGAGGGAACAGTATATACGTCTATAACGGTGTATATCATAATCTAAGGCAACCTAACATCTCGGATGCAATATTTGACAACATTCCTGGCCTGTCGAACTCTACTTCTCGGAGGGAACAGTATATATGTCTATAACGGTATATATCCTAACCTAAGGCAACCTGACATCTCGGATGTAATATTCTACAACCTTCTAGGCGTGTCGGACCCTACTTCTCGGTGGGAACATTATATGCGTCTATAACGGTATATATCATAATCTAAGGCAACCTAACATCTCGGATGCAATATCTGACAACATTCCTGGTCTGTCGAACCCTACTTCTCGGAGGGAACAGTATATACGTCTGTAACGTCATATATCCTAACCTAAGGCAACCTAACATCTCGGATGTAACATTTGACAACATTCCAGGCGTGTCGGTCCCTACGTCTCGGTGGTAACATTACATGCGTCTATAACTTTATATATCCTAACCTAAGGCAACCTAACATCTCGGATGCAATATTTGGCAACATTCCTGGCCCGTCGAACCCTACTTCTCGGAGGGAACAGTATATACGTCTATCACGTCATATATCCTAACCTAAGGCAACCTAACATCTCGGATGTAACATTTGACAACATTCCAGGCGTGTCGGTCCCTACGTCTCGGTGGTAACATTACATGCGTCTATAACGTTATATATCCTAACCTAAGGCAACCTAACATCTCGGATGCAATATTTGGCAACATTCCTGGCCTGTCGAACCCTACTTCTCGGAGGGAACAGTATATACGTCTATAACGTCATATATCCTTACCTGAGGCAACCTAACATCTCGGGTGCAATATTTGACAACATTCCTGGCCTGTCGAACCCTACTTCTCGGAGGGAACTGTATATACGTCTATAACGTCATATATTCTTACCTGAGGCAATCTAACATCTCGGATGCAATATTTGACAACATTCTTGGCCTGTCGAAGCGTACTTCTCGTAGGTAACATTACATGCGTCTATAACGTTATATATCCTAACCTAAGGCAACCTAACATCTCGGATGCAATATTTGACAACATTCCTGGCCTGTCGAACACTACTTCTCGGAGGGAAAAGTATATACGTCTGTAACGTCATATATGCTAACCTAAGGCAACCTAACATCTCGGATGCAATATTTGACAACATTCCTGCCCTGTCGAACCCTACTTCTCGGAGGGAACAGTATATACGTCTATAACGGTATATATCCTAATCTAAGGCAACCTAACATCTCGGATGTAACATTTGACAACATTCCAGGCGTGTCGGTCCCTACGTCTCGGTGGTAACATTACATGCGTCTATAACGTTATATATCCTAACCTAAGGCGACCTAACATCTCGGATGCAATATTTGACAACATTCCTGGCCCGTCGAACACTACTTCTCGGAGGGAACCGTATATACGTCTATAACGTCATATATCCTAACCTGAGGCAACCAAACATCTCGGATGTAACATTTGACGACATTCCAGGCGTGTCGGACCCTACTTCTCGGTGGGAACATTATATGCGTCTATAACGTTGTATATCCTAATCTAAGGCAACCTAACATCTCGGATGCAATATTTGACAACATTCCTGGCCTGTCGAACCCTACTTCTCGGAGGGAACAGTATATACGTCTATAACGGTGTATATCATAATCTAAGGCAACCTAACATCTCGGATGCAATATTTGACAACATTCCTGGCCTGTCGAACTCTACTTCTCGGAGGGAACAGTATATATGTCTATAACGGTATATATCCTAACCTAAGGCAACCTGACATCTCGGATGTAATATTCTACAACCTTCTAGGCGTGTCGGACCCTACTTCTCGGTGGGAACATTATATGCGTCTATAACGGTATATATCATAATCTAAGGCAACCTAACATCTCGGATGCAATATCTGACAACATTCCTGGTCTGTCGAACCCTACTTCTCGGAGGGAACAGTATATACGTCTGTAACGTCATATATCCTAACCTAAGGCAACCTAACATCTCGGATGTAACATTTGACAACATTCCAGGCGTGTCGGTCCCTACGTCTCGGTGGTAACATTACATGCGTCTATAACTTTATATATCCTAACCTAAGGCAACCTAACATCTCGGATGCAATATTTGGCAACATTCCTGGCCCGTCGAACCCTACTTCTCGGAGGGAACAGTATATACGTCTATCACGTCATATATCCTAACCTAAGGCAACCTAACATCTCGGATGTAACATTTGACAACATTCCAGGCGTGTCGGTCCCTACGTCTCGGTGGTAACATTACATGCGTCTATAACGGTATATATCCTAATCTAAGGCAACCTAATATCTCGGATGCAATATTTGACAACATTCCTGGCCTGTCGAACCCTACTTCTCGGAGGGAACAGTATATACGTCTATAACGTTATATATCCTAACCTAAGGCAACCTGACATCTCGGATGTATTATTCTACAACATTCCAGGCGTGTCGGACCCTACGTCTCGGTGGTAACATTACATGCGTCTATAACGTTATATATCCTAACCTAAGGCAACCCTACATCTCGGGTGCAATATTTGACAACATTCCTGGCCTGTCGAACCCTACTTCTCGGAGGGAACTGTATATACGTCTATAACGTCATATATTCTTACCTGAGGCAACCTAACATCTCGGATGCAATATTTGACAACATTCTTGGCCTGTCGAACCGTACTTCTCGGAGGTAACATTACATGCGTCTATAACGTTATATATCCTAACCTAAGGCAACCTAACATCTCGGATGCAATATTTGACAACATTCCTGGCCTGTCGAACACTACTTCTCGGAGGGAACAGTATATACGTCTGTAACGTCATATATCCTAACCTAAGGCAACCTAACATCTCGGATGTAACATTTGACAACATTCCAGGCGTGTCGGTCCCTACGTCACGGTGGTAACATTACATGCCTCTATAACGTTATATATCCTAACCTAAGGCGACCTAACATCTCGGATGCAATATTTGACAACATTCCTGGCCCGTCGAACCCTACTTCTCGGAGGGAACGGTATATACGTCTATCACGTCATATATCCTAACCTAAGGCAACCTAACATCTCGGATGTAACATTTGACGACATTCCAGGCGTGTCGGTCCCTACTTCTCGGTGGGAACATTATATGCGTCTATAACGTTGTATATCCTAATCTAAGGTAACCTAACATCTCGGATGGAATATTTCACAACATTCCTGGCCTGTCGAACCCTACTTCTCGGAGGGAACAGTATATACGTCTATAACGGTGTATATCATAATCTAAGGCAACCTAACATCTCGGATGCAATATTTGACAACATTCCTGGCCTGTCGAACTCTACTTCTCGGAGGGAACAGTATATATGTCTATAACGGTATATATCCTAACCTAAGGCAACCTGACATCTCGGATGTAATATTCTACAACCTTCTAGGCGTGTCGGACCCTACTTCTCGGTGGGAACATTATATGCGTCTATAACGGTATATATCATAATCTAAGGCAACCTAACATCTCGGATGCAATATCTGACAACATTCCTGGCCTGTCGAACCCTACTTCTCGGAGGGAACAGTATATACGTCTGTAACGTCATATATCCTAACCTAAGGCAACCTAACATCTCGGATGTAACATTTGACAACATTCCAGGCGTGTCGGTCCCTACGTCTCGGTGGTAACATTACATGCGTCTATAACGTTATATATCCTAACCTAAGGCAACCTAACATCTCGGATGCAATATTTGGCAACATTCCTGGCCTGTCGAACCCTACTTCTCGGAGGGAACAGTATATACGTCTATAACGTCATATATCCTTACCTGAGGCAACCAAACATCTCGGATGCAATATTTGACAACATTCCTGGCCTGTCGAACCCTACTTCTCGGTGGGAACATTATATGCGTCTATAACGGTATATATCATAATCTAAGGCAACCTAACATCTCGGATGCAATATCTGACAACATTCCTGGCCTGTCGAACCCTATTTCTCGGAGGGAACAGTATATACGTCTGTAACGTCATATATCCTAACCTAAGGCAACCTAACATCTCGGATGTAACATTTGACAACATTCCAGGCGTGTCGGTCCCTACGTCTCGGTGGTAACATTACATGCGTCTATAACGTTATATACCCTAACCTAAGGCAACCTAACATCTCGTATGCAATATTTGACAACATTCCTGGCCTGTCGAACCCTACTTCTCGGAGGGAAAAGTATATACGTCTGTAACGTCATATATCCTAACCTAAGGCAACCTAACATCTCGGATGTAACATTTGACAACATTCCAGGCGTGTCGGTCCCTACGTCTCGGTGGTAACATTACATGCGTCTATAACGTTATATATCCTAACCTAAGGCGACCTAACATCTCGGATGCAATATTTGACAACATTCCTGGCCCGTCGAACCCTACTTCTCGGAGGGAACCGTATATACGTCTATAACGTCATATATCCTAACCTGAGGCAACCTAACATCTCGGATGTAACATTTGACGACATTCCAGGCGTGTCGGACCCTACTTCTCGGTGGGAACATTATATGCGTCTATAACGTTGTATATCCTAATCTAAGGCAACCTAACATCTCGGATGCAATATTTGACAACATTCCTGGCCAGTCGAACCCTACTTCTCGGAGGGAACAGTATATACGTCTATAACGGTGCATATCATAATCTAAGGCAACCTAACATCTCGGATGCAATATTTGACAACATTCCTGGCCTGTCGAACCCTACTTCTCGGAGGGAACAGTATATACGTCTATAACGTTATATATCCTAACCTAAGGCAACCTAACATCTCGGATGCAATATTTGACAACATTCCTGGCCTGTCGAACCCTACATCTCGGAGGGAACTGTATATACGTCTATAATGTCATATATTCTTACCTGAGGCAACCTAACATCTCGGATGCAATATTTGACAACATTCCTGTCCTGTCGAACCCTACTTCTCGGAGGGAACAGTATATACGTCTATAACGGTATATATCCTAATCTAAGGCAACCTAATATCTCGGATGCAATATTTGACAACATTCCTGGCCTGTCGAACCCTACTTCTCGGAGGGAACAGTATATACGTCTATAACGTTATATATCCTAACCTAAGGCAACCTGACATCTCGGATGTATTATTCTACAACATTCCAGGCGTGTCGGTCCCTACGTCTCGGTGGTAACATTACATGCGTCTATAACGGTATATATCCTAATCTAAGGCAACCTAATATCTCGGATGCAATATTTGACAACATTCCTGGCCTGTCGAACCCTACTTCTCGGAGGGAACAGTATATACGTCTATAACGTCATATATTCTTACCTGAGGCAACCTAACATCTCGGATGCAATATTTGACAACATTCTTGGCCTGTCGAACCGTACTTCTCGGAGGTAACATTACATGCGTCTATAACGTTATATATCCTAACCTAAGGCAACCTAACATCTCGGATGCAATATTTGACAACATTCCTGGCCTGTCGAACACTACTTCTCGGAGGGAACAGTATATACGTCTATAACGTCATATATCCTAACCTAAGGCAACCTAACATCTCGGATGTAACATTTGACAACATTCCAGGCGTGTCGGTCCCTACGTCTCGGTGGTAACATTACATGCGTCTATAACGTTATATATCCTAACCTAAGGCGACCTAACATCTCGGATGCAATATTTGACATCATTCCTGGCCCGTCGAAACCTACTTCTCGGAGGGAACCGTATATACGTCTATAACGTCATATATCCTAACCTGAGGCAACCTAACATCTCGGATGTAACATTTGACAACATTCCAGGCGTGTCGGTCCCTACGTCTCGGTGGTAACATTACATGCGTCTATAACGTTATATATCCTAACCTAAGGCAACCTAACATCTCGGATGCAATATTTGGCAACATTCCTGGCCTGTCGAACCCTACTTCTCGGAGGGAACAGTATATACGTCTATAACGTCATATATCCTTACCTGAGGCAACCAAACATCTCGGATGCAATATTTGACAACATTCCCGGCGTGTCGGTCCCTACGTCTCGGTGGTAACATTACATGCGTCTATAACGTTATATATCCTAACCTAAGGCAATCTAACATCTCGGATGCAATATTTGGCAACATTCCTGGCCCGTCGAACCCTACTTCTCGGAGGGAACAGTATATACGTCTATCACGTCATATATCCTAACCTAAGGCAACCTAACATCTCGGATGTAACATTTGACAACATTCCAGGCGTGTCGGTCCCTACGTCTCGGTGGTAACATTACATGCGTCTATAACGTTATATATCCTAACCTAAGGCAACCTAACATCTCGTATGCAATATTTGACAACATTCCTGGCCTGTCGAACCCTACTTCTCGGAGGGAAAAGTATATACGTCTGTAACGTCATATATCCTAACCTAAGGCAACCTAACATCTCGGATGTAACATTTGACAACATTCCAGGCGTGTCGGTCCCTACGTCTCGGTGGTAACATTACATGCGTCTATAACGTTATATATCCTAACCTAAGGCGACCTAACATCTCGGATGCAATATTTGACAACATTCCTGGCCCGTCGAACCCTACTTCTCGGACGGAACCGTATATACGTCTATAACGTCATATATCCTAACCTGAGGCAACCTAACATCTCGGATGCAATATTTGGCAACATTCCTGGCCTGTCGAACCCTACTTCTCGGAGGGAACAGTATATACGTCTATAACGTCATATATCCTTACCTGAGGCAACCAAACATCTCGGATGCAATATTTGACAACATTCCAGGCGTGTCGGTCCCTACGTCTCGGTGGGAACAGTATATACGTCTATAACGGTATATATCCTAATCTAAGGCAACCTAACATCTCGGATGCAATATTTGACAACATTCCTGGCCTGTCGAACCCTACTTCTCGGTGGGAACATTATATGCGTCTATAACGGTGTATATCATAATCTAAGGCACCCTAACATCTCGGATGCAATATTTGACAACATTCTTGGCCTGTCGAACCGTACTTCTCGGAGGTAACATTACATGCGTCTGTAACGTTATATATCCTAACCTAACCTAACCTAACATCTCGGATGTAACATTTGACAACATTCCAGGCGTGTCGGTCCCTACGTCTCGGTGGTAACATTACATGCGTCTATAACGTTATATATCCTAACCTAAGGCAACCTAACATCTCGGATGCAATATCTGACAACATTCCTGGCCTGTCGAACCCTACTTCTCGGAGGGAACAGTATATACGTCTGTAACGTCATATATCCTAACCTAAGGCAACCTAACATCTCGGATGTAACATTTGACAACATTCCAGGCGTGTCGGTCCCTACGTCTCGGTGGTAACATTACATGCGTCTATAACGTTATATATCCTAACCTAAGGCAACCTAACATCTCGGATGCAATATTTGGCAACATTCCTGGCCTGTCGAACCCTACTTCTCGGAGGGAACAGTATATACGTCTATAACGTCATATATCCTTACCTGAGGCAACCAAACATCTCGGATGCAATATTTGACAACATTCCTGGCCTGTCGAAACCTACTTCTCGGTGGGAACATTATATGCGTCTATAACGGTGTATATCATAATCTAAGGCAACCTAACATCTCGGATGCAATATTTGACAACATTCTTGGCCTGTCGAACCGTACTTCTCGGAGGTAACATTACATGCGTCTATAACGTTATATATCCTAACCTAAGGCAACCTAACATCTCGGATGCAATATTTGACAACATTCCTGGCCTGTCGAACACTACTTCTCGGAGGGAACAGTATATACGTCTGTAACGTCGTATATCCTAACCTAAGGCAACCTAACATCTCGGATGTAACATTTGACAACATTCCAGGCGTGTCGGTCCCTACGTCTCGGTGGTAACATTACATGCCTCTATAACGTTATATATCCTAACCTAAGGCGACCTAACATCTCGGATGCAATATTTGACAACATTCCTGGCCCGTCGAACCCTACTTCTCGGAGGGAACAGTATATACGTCTATCACGTCATATATCCTAACCTAAGGCAACCTAACATCTCGGATGTAACATTTGACAACATTCCAGGCGTGTCGGTCCCTACGTCTCGGTGGTAACATTACATGCGTCTATAACGTTATATATCCTAACCTAAGGCAACCTAACATCTCGGATGCAATATTTGACAACATTCCTGGCCTGTCGAACCCTACTTCTCGGAGGGAAAAGTATATACGTCTATAACGTCATATATCCTAACCTAAGGCAACCTAACATCTCGGATCTAACATTTGACAACATTCCAAGCGTGTCGGTCCCTACGTCTCGGTGGTAACATTACATGCGTCTATAACGTTATATATCCTAACCTAAGGCGACCTAACATCTCGGATGCAATATTTGACATCATTCCTGGCCCGTCGAACCCTACTTCTCGGAGGGAACCGTATATACGTCTATAACGTCATATATCCTAACCTGAGGCAACCTAACATCTCGGATGTAACATTTGACAACATTCCAGGCGTGTCGGTCCCTACGTCTCGGTGGTAACATTACATGCGTCTATAACGTTATATATCCTAACCTAAGGCAACCTAACATCTCGGATGCAATATTTGGCAACATTCCTGGCCTGTCGAACCCTACTTCTCGGAGGGAACAGTATATACGTCTATAACGTCATATATCCTTACCTGAGGCAACCAAACATCTCGGATGCAATATTTGACAACATTCCCGGCGTGTCGGTCCCTACGTCTCGGTGGTAACATTACATGCGTCTATAACGTTATATATCCTAACCTAAGGCAATCTAACATCTCGGATGCAATATTTGGCAACATTCCTGGCCCGTCGAACCCTACTTCTCGGAGGGAACAGTATATACGTCTATCACGTCATATATCCTAACCTAAGGCAACCTAACATCTCGGATGTAACATTTGACAACATTCCAGGCGTGTCGGTCCCTACGTCTCGGTGGTAACATTACATGCGTCTATAACGTTATATATCCTAACCTAAGGCAACCTAACATCTCGTATGCAATATTTGACAACATTCCTGGCCTGTCGAACCCTACTTCTCGGAGGGAAAAGTATATACGTCTGTAACGTCATATATCCTAACCTAAGGCAACCTAACATCTCGGATGTAACATTTGACAACATTCCAGGCGTGTCGGTCCCTACGTCTCGGTGGTAACATTACATGCGTCTATAACGTTATATATCCTAACCTAAGGCGACCTAACATCTCGGATGCAATATTTGACAACATTCCTGGCCCGTCGAACCCTACTTCTCGGACGGAACCGTATATACGTCTATAACGTCATATATCCTAACCTGAGGCAACCTAACATCTCGGATGCAATATTTGGCAACATTCCTGGCCTGTCGAACCCTACTTCTCGGAGGGAACAGTATATACGTCTATAACGTCATATATCCTTACCTGAGGCAACCAAACATCTCGGATGCAATATTTGACAACATTCCAGGCGTGTCGGTCCCTACGTCTCGGTGGGAACAGTATATACGTCTATAACGGTATATATCCTAATCTAAGGCAACCTAACATCTCGGATGCAATATTTGACAACATTCCTGGCCTGTCGAACCCTACTTCTCGGTGGGAACATTATATGCGTCTATAACGGTGTATATCATAATCTAAGGCACCCTAACATCTCGGATGCAATATTTGACAACATTCTTGGCCTGTCGAACCGTACTTCTCGGAGGTAACATTACATGCGTCTGTAACGTTATATATCCTAACCTAACCTAACCTAACATCTCGGATGTAACATTTGACAACATTCCAGGCGTGTCGGTCCCTACGTCTCGGTGGTAACATTACATGCGTCTATAACGTTATATATCCTAACCTAAGGCAACCTAACATCTCGGATGCAATATCTGACAACATTCCTGGCCTGTCGAACCCTACTTCTCGGAGGGAACAGTATATACGTCTGTAACGTCATATATCCTAACCTAAGGCAACCTAACATCTCGGATGTAACATTTGACAACATTCCAGGCGTGTCGGTCCCTACGTCTCGGTGGTAACATTACATGCGTCTATAACGTTATATATCCTAACCTAAGGCAACCTAACATCTCGGATGCAATATTTGGCAACATTCCTGGCCTGTCGAACCCTACTTCTCGGAGGGAACAGTATATACGTCTATAACGTCATATATCCTTACCTGAGGCAACCAAACATCTCGGATGCAATATTTGACAACATTCCTGGCCTGACGAAACCTACTTCTCGGTGGGAACATTATATGCGTCTATAACGGTGTATATCATAATCTAAGGCAACCTAACATCTCGGATGCAATATTTGACAACATTCTTGGCCTGTCGAACCGTACTTCTCGGAGGTAACATTACATGCGTCTATAACGTTATATATCCTAACCTAAGGCAACCTAACATCTCGGATGCAATATTTGACAACATTCCTGGCCTGTCGAACACTACTTCTCGGAGGGAACAGTATATACGTCTGTAACGTCGTATATCCTAACCTAAGGCAACCTAACATCTCGGATGTAACATTTGACAACATTCCAGGCGTGTCGGTCCCTACGTCTCGGTGGTAACATTACATGCCTCTATAACGTTATATATCCTAACCTAAGGCGACCTAACATCTCGGATGCAATATTTGACAACATTCCTGGCCCGTCGAACCCTACTTCTCGGAGGGAACAGTATATACGTCTATCACGTCATATATCCTAACCTAAGGCAACCTAACATCTCGGATGTAACATTTGACAACATTCCAGGCGTGTCGGTCCCTACGTCTCGGTGGTAACATTACATGCGTCTATAACGTTATATATCCTAACCTAAGGCAACCTAACATCTCGGATGCAATATTTGACAACATTCCTGGCCTGTCGAACCCTACTTCTCGGAGGGAAAAGTATATACGTCTATAACGTCATATATCCTAACCTAAGGCAACCTAACATCTCGGATCTAACATTTGACAACATTCCAGGCGTGTCGGTCCCTACGTCTCGGTGGTAACATTACATGCGTCTATAACGTTATATATCCTAACCTAAGGCGACCTAACATCTCGGATGCAATATTTGACATCATTCCTGGCCCGTCGAACCCTACTTCTCGGAGGGAACCGTATATACGTCTATAACGTCATATATCCTAACCTGAGGCAACCTAACATCTCGGATGTAACATTTGACAACATTCCAGGCGTGTCGGTCCCTACGTCTCGGTGGTAACATTACATGCGTCTATAACGTTATATATCCTAACCTAAGGCAACCTAACATCTCGGATGCAATATTTGGCAACATTCCTGGCCTGTCGAACCCTACTTCTCGGAGGGAACAGTATATACGTCTATAACGTCATATATCCTTACCTGAGGCAACCAAACATCTCGGATGCAATATTTGACAACATTCCAGGCGTGTCGGTCCCTACGTCTCGGTGGTAACATTACATGCGTCTATAACGTTATATATCCTAACCTAAGGCAACCTAACATCTCGGATGCAATATTTGGCAACATTCCTGGCCCGTCGAACCCTACTTCTCGGAGGGAACAGTATATACGTCTATCACGTCATATATCCTAACCTAAGGCAACCTAACATCTCGGATGTAACATTTGACAACATTCCAGGCGTGTCGGTCCCTACGTCTCGGTGGTAACATTACATGCGTCTATAACGTTATATATCCTAACCTAAGGCAACCTAACATCTCGGATGCAATATTTGGCAACATTCCTGGCCTGTCGAACCCTACTTCTCGGAGGGAACAGTATATACGTCTATAACGTCATATATCCTTACCTGAGGCAACCTAACATCTCGGATGTAACATTTGACAACATTCCAGGCGTGTCGGTCCCTACGTCTCGGTGGTAACATTACATGCGTCTATAACGGTATATATCCTAATCTAAGGCAACCTAATATCTCGGATGCAATATTTGACAACATTCCTGGCCCGTCGAACCCTACTTCTCGGAGGGAACAGTATATACGTCTATAACGTCATATATCCTAACCTGAGGCAACCTAACATCTCGGATGTAACATTTGACAACATTCCAGGCGTGTCGGTCCCTACGTCTCGGTGGTAACATTACATGCGTCTATAACGGTATATATCCTAATCTAAGGCAACCTAATATCTCGGATGCAATATTTGACAACATTCCTGGCCTGTCGAACCCTACTTCTCGGAGGGAACAGTATATACGTCTATAACGTTATATATCCTAACCTAAGGCAACCTGACATCTCGGATGTATTATTCTACAACATTCCAGGCGTGTCGGACCCTACGTCTCGGTGGTAACATTACATGCGTCTATAACGTTATATATCCTAACTTAAGGCAACCCTACATCTCGGGTGCAATATTTGACAACATTCCTGGCCCGTCGAACCCTACTTCTCGGAGGGAACTGTATATACGTCTATAACGTCATATATTCTTACCTGAGGCAACCTAACATCTCGGATGCAATATTTGACAACATTCTTGGCCTGTCGAACCGTACTTCTCGGAGGTAACATTACATGCGTCTATAACGTTATATATCCTAACCTAAGGCAACCTAACATCTCGGATGCAATATTTGACAACATTCCTGGCCTGTCGAACACTACTTCTCGGAGGGAACAGTATATACGTCTGTAACGTCATATATCCTAACCTAAGGCAACCTAACATCTCGGATGTACCATTTGACAACATTCCAGGCGTGTCGGTCCCTACGTCTCGGTGGTAACATTACATGCCTCTATAACGTTATATATCCTAACCTAAGGCGACCTAACATCTCGGACGCAATATTTGACAACATTCCTGGCCCCTCGAACCCTACTTCTCGGAGGGAACAGTATATACGTCTATCACGTCATATATCCTAACCTAAGGCAACCTAACATCTCGGATGCAATATTTGACAACATTCTTGGCCTGTCGAACCGTACTTCTTGGAGGTAACATTACATGCGTCTATAACGTTATATATCCTAACCTAAGGCAACCTAACATCTCGGATGCAATATTTGACAACATTCCTGGCCTGTCGAACACTACTTCTCGGAGGGAACAGTATATACGTCTGTAACGTCATATATCCTAACTTAAGGCAACCTAACATCTCGGATGTACCATTTGACAACATTCCAGGCATGTCGGTCCCTACGTCTCGGTGGTAACATTACATGCCTCTATAACGTTATATATCCTAACCTAAGGCGACCTAACATCTCGGACGCAATATTTGACAACATTCCTGGCCCGTCGAACCCTACTTCTCGGAGGGAACAGTATATACGTCTATCACGTCATATATCCTAACCTAAGGCAACCTAACATCTCGGATGTAACATTTGACGACATTCCAGGCGTGTCGGACCCTACTTCTCGGTGGGAACATTATATGCGTCTATAACGTTGTATATCCTAATCTAAGGCAACCTAACATCTCGGATGGAATATTTGACAACATTCCTGGCCTGTCGAACCCTACTTCTCGGAGGGAACAGTATATACGTCTATAACGGTGTATATCATAATCTAAGGCAACCTAACATCTCGGATGCAATATTTGACAACATTCCTGGCCTGTCGAACTCTACTTCTCGGAGGGAACAGTATATATGTCTATAACGGTATATATCCTAACCTAAGGCAACCTGACATCTCGGATGTAATATTCTACAACCTTCTAGGCGTGTCGGACCCTACTTCTCGGTGGGAACATTATATGCGTCTATAACGGTATATATCATAATCTAAGGCAACCTAACATCTCGGATGCAATATCTGACAACATTCCTGGCCTGTCGAACCCTACTTCTCGGAGGGAACAGTATATACGTCTGTAACGTCATATATCCTAACCTAAGGCAACCTAACATCTCGGATGTAACATTTGACAACATTCCAGGCGTGTCGGTCCCTACGTCTCGGTGGTAACATTACATGCGTCTATAACGTTATATATCCTAACATAAGGCAACCTAACATCTCGGATGCAATATTTGGCAACATTCCTGGCCTGTCGAACCCTACTTCTCGGAGGGAACAGTATATACGTCTATAACGTCATATATCCTTACCTGAGGCAACCAAACATCTCGGATGCAATATTTGACAACATTCCTGGCCTGTCGAACCCTACTTCTCGGTGGGAACATTATATGCGTCTATAACGGTATATATCATAATCTAAGGCAACCTAACATCTCGGATGCAATATCTGACAACATTCCTGGCCTGTCGAACCCTATTTCTCGGAGGGAACAGTATATACGTCTGTAACGTCATATATCCTAACCTAAGGCAACCTAACATCTCGGATGTAACATTTGACAACATTCCAGGCGTGTCGGTCCCTACGTCTCGGTGGTAACATTACATGCGTCTATAACGTTATATATCCTAACCTAAGGCAACCTAACATCTCGTATGCAATATTTGACAACATTCCTGGCCTGTCGAACCCTACTTCTCGGAGGGAAAAGTATATACGTCTGTAACGTCATATATCCTAACCTAAGGCAACCTAACATCTCGGATGTAACATTTGACAACATTCCAGGCGTGTCGGTCCCTACGTCTCGGTGGTAACATTACATGCGTCTATAACGTTATATATCCTAACCTAAGGCGACCTAACATCTCGGATGCAATATTTGACAACATTCCTGGCCCGTCGAACCCTACTTCTCGGAGGGAACCGTATATACGTCTATAACGTCATATATCCTAACCTGAGGCAACCTAACATCTCGGATGTAACATTTGACGACATTCCAGGCGTGTCGGACCCTACTTCTCGGTGGGAACATTATATGCGTCTATAACGTTGTATATCCTAATCTAAGGCAACCTAACATCTCGGATGCAATATTTGACAACATTCCTGGCCTGTCGAACCCTACTTCTCGGAGGGAACAGTATATACGTCTATAACGGTGCATATCATAATCTAAGGCAACCTAACATCTCGGATGCAATATTTGACAACATTCCTGGCCTGTCGAACCCTACTTCTCGGAGGGAACAGTATATACGTCTATAATGTCATATATTCTTACCTGAGGCAACCTAACATCTCGGATGCAATATTTGACAACATTCCTGGCCTGTCGAACCCTACTTCTCGGAGGGAACAGTATATACGTCTATAACGGTATATATCCTAATCTAAGGCAACCTAACATCTCGGATGCAATATTTGACAACATTCCTGGCCTGTCGAACACTACTTCTCGGAGGGAACAGTATATACGTCTATAACGTCATATATCCTTACCTGAGGCAACCAAACATCTCGGATGCAATATTTGACAACATTCCAGGCGTGTCCGTCCCTACGTCTCGGTGGTAACATTACATGCGTCTATAACGTTATATATCCTAACCTAAGGCAACCTAACATCTCGGATGCAATATTTGGCAACATTCCTGGCCCATCGAACCCTACTTCTCGGAGGGAACAGTATATACGTCTATCACGTCATATATCCTAACCTAAGGCAACCTAACATCTCGGATGTAACATTTGACAACATTCCAGGCGTGTCGGTCCCTACGTCTCGGTGGTAACATTACATGCGTCTATAACGTTATATATCCTAACCTAAGGCAACCTAACATCTCGGATGCAATATTTGGCAACATTCCTGGCCTGTCGAACCCTACCTCTCGGAGGGAACAGTATATACGTCTATAACGTCATATATCCTTACCTGAGGCAACCAAACATCTCGGATGCAATATTTGACAACATTCCTGGCCTGTCGAACCCTACTTCTCGGAGGGAACAGTATATACGTCTATAACGGTATATATCCTAATCTAAGGCAACCTAACATCTCGGATGCAATATTTGACAACATTCCTGGCCCGTCGAACCCTACTTCTCGGAGGGAACAGTATATACGTCTATAACGTCATATATCCTAACCTGAGGCAACCTAACATCTCGGATGTAACATTTGACAACATTCCAGGCGTGTCGGTCCCTACGTCTCGGTGGTAACATTACATGCGTCTATAACGGTATATATCCTAATGTAAGGCAACCTAATATCTCGGATGCAATATTTGACAACATTCCTGGCCTGTCGAACCCTACTTCTCGGAGGGAACAGTATATACGTCTATAACGTTATATATCCTAACCTAAGGCAACCTGACATCTCGGATGTATTATTCTACAACATTCCAGGCGTGTCGGACCCTACGTCTCGGTGGTAACATTACATGCGTCTATAACGTTATATATCCTAACTTAAGGCAACCCTACATCTCGGGTGCAATATTTGACAACATTCCTGGCCTGTCGAACCCTACTTCTCGGAGGGAACTGTATATACGTCTATAACGTCATATATTCTTACCTGAGGCAACCTAACATCCCGGATGCAATATTTGACAACATTCTTGGCCTGTCGAACCGTACTTCTTGGAGGTAACATTACATGCGTCTATAACGTTATATATCCTAACCTAAGGCAACCTAACATCTCGGATGCAATATTTGACAACATTCCTGGCCTGTCGAACACTACTTCTCGGAGGGAACAGTATATACGTCTGTAACGTCATATATCCTAACCTAAGGCAACCTAACATCTCGGATGTACCATTTGACAACATTCCAGGCATGTCGGTCCCTACGTCTCGGTGGTAACATTACATGCCTCTATAACGTTATATATCCTAACCTAAGGCGACCTAACATCTCGGACGCAATATTTGACAACATTCCTGGCCCGTCGAACCCTACTTCTCGGAGGGAACAGTATATACGTCTATCACGTCATATATCCTAACCTAAGGCAACCTAACATCTCGGATGTAACATTTGACGACATTCCAGGCGTGTCGAACCCTACTTCTCGGAGGGAACAGTATATACGTCTATAACGGTGTATATCATAATCTAAGGCAACCTAACATCTCGGATGCAATATTTGACAACATTCCTGGCCTGTCGAACTCTACTTCTCGGAGGGAACAGTATATATGTCTATAACGGTATATATCCTAACCTAAGGCAACCTGACATCTCGGATGTAATATTCTACAACCTTCTAGGCGTGTCGGACCCTACTTCTCGGTGGGAACATTATATGCGTCTATAACGGTATATATCATAATCTAAGGCAACCTAACATCTCGGATGCAATATCTGACAACATTCCTGGCCTGTCGAACCCTACTTCTCGGAGGGAACAGTATATACGTCTGTAACGTCATATATCCTAACCTAAGGCAACCTAACATCTCGGATGTAACATTTGACAACATTCCAGGCGTGTCGGTCCCTACGTCTCGGTGGTAACATTACATGCGTCTATAACGTTATATATCCTAACCTAAGGCAACCTAACATCTCGGATGCAATATTTGGCAACATTCCTGGCCTGTCGAACCCTACTTCTCGGAGGGAACAGTATATACGTCTATAACGTCATATATCCTTACCTGAGGCAACCAAACATCTCGGATGCAATATTTGACAACATTCCTGGCCTGTCGAACCCTACTTCTCGGAGGGAACAGTATATACGTCTATAACGGTATATATCCTAATCTAAGGCAACCTAACATCTCGGATGCAATATTTGACAACATTCCTGGCCTGTCGAACACTACTTCTCGGAGGGAACAGTATATACGTCTGTAACGTCATATATCCTAACCTAAGGCAACCTAACATCTCGGGATGTAACATTTGACAACATTCCAGGCGTGTCGGTCCCTACGTCTCGGTGGTAACATTACATGCCTCTATAACGTTATATATCCTAACCTAAGGCGACCTAACATCTCGGATGCAATATTTGACAACATTCCTGGCCCGTCGAACCCTACTTCTCGGAGGGAACAGTATATACGTCTATCACGTCATATATCCTAACCTAAGGCAACCTAACATCTCGGATGTAACATTTGACGACATTCCAGGCGTGTCGGACCCTACTTCTCGGTGGGAACATTATATGCGTCTATAACGTTGTATATCCTAATCTAAGGCAACCTAACATCTCGGATGGAATATTTGACAACATTCCTGGCCTGTCGAACCCTACTTCTCGGAGGGAACAGTATATACGTCTATAACGGTGTATATCGATAATCTAAGGCAACCTAACATCTCGGATGCAATATTTGACAACATTCCTGGCCTGTCGAACTCTACTTCTCGGAGGGAACAGTATATATGTCTATAACGGTATATATCCTAACCTAAGGCAACCTGACATCTCGGATGTAATATTCTACAACCTTCTAGGCGTGTCGGACCCTACTTCTCGGAGGGAACATTATATGCGTCTATAACGGTATATATCATAATCTAAGGCAACCTAACATCTGGGATGCAATATCTGACAACATTCCATGCCTGTCGAACCCTACTTCTCGGAGGGAACAGTATATACGTCTATAACGTTATATATCCTAACCTAAGGCAACCTAACATCTCGGATGCAATATTTGACAACATTCCTGGCCTGTCGAACCCTACTTCTCGGAGGGAACTGTATATAGGTCTATAATGTCATATATTCTTACCTGAGGCAACCTAACATCTCGGATGCAATATTTGACAACATTCCTGGCCTGTCGAACCCTACTTCTCGGAGGGAACAGTATATACGTCTATAACGGTATATATCCTAACCTAAGGCAACCTAACATCTCGGATGCAATATTTGACAACATTCCTGGCCTGTCGAACCCTACTTCTCGGAGGGAACAGTATATACGTCTATAACGTTATATATCCTAACCTAAGGCAACCTAACATCTCGGATGCAATATTTGACAACATTCCTGGCCTGTCGAACCCTATTTCTCGGAGGGAACAGTATATACGTCTGTAACGTCATATATCCTAACCTAAGGCAACCTAACATCTCGGATGTAACATTTGACAACATTCCAGGCGTGTCGGTCCCTACGTCTCGGTGGTAACATTACATGCGTCTATAACGTTATATATCCTAACCTAAGGCAACCTAACATCTCGTATGCAATATTTGACAACATTCCTGGCCTGTCGAACCCTACTTCTCGGAGGGAAAAGTATATACGTCTGTAACGTCATATATCCTAACCTAAGGCAACCTAACATCTCGGATGTAACATTTGACAACATTCCAGGCGTGTCGGTCCCTACGTCTCGGTGGTAACATTACATGCGTCTATAACGTTATATATCCTAACCTAAGGCGACCTAACATCTCGGATGCAATATTTGACAACATTCCTGGCCCGTCGAACCCTACTTCTCGGAGGGAACCGTATATACGTCTATAACGTCATATATCCTAACCTGAGGCAACCTAACATCTCGGATGTAACATTTGACGACATTCCAGGCGTGTCGGACCCTACTTCTCGGTGGGAACATTATATGCGTCTATAACGTTGTATATCCTAATCTAAGGCAACCTAACATC
Organism: Xylocopa violacea; assembly: GCA_963969225.1. NCBI lineage: Eukaryota > Metazoa > Arthropoda > Insecta > Hymenoptera > Apidae > Xylocopa > Xylocopa violacea. The sequence continues at coordinate 8,654,277 of CAXAJV010000004.1, read as the reverse complement.
TCGGATGCAATATTTGACAACATTCCTGGCCTGTCGAACCCTACTTCTCGGAGGGAACAGTATATACGTCTATAACGGTGCATATCATAATCTAAGGCAACCTAACATCTCGGATGCAATATTTGACAACATTCCTGGCCTGTCGAACCCTACTTCTCGGAGGGAACAGTATATACGTCTATAACGTTATATATCCTAACCTAAGGCAACCTAACATCTCGGATGCAATATTTGACAACATTCATGGCCTGTCGAACCCTACTTCTCGGAGGGAACTGTATATACGTCTATAATGTCATATATTCTTACCTGAGGCAACCTAACATCTCGGATGCAATATTTGACAACATTCCTGGCCTGTCGAACCCTACTTCTCGGAGGGGACAGTATATACGTCTATAACGGTATATATCCTAATCTAAGGCAACCTAACATCTCGGATGCAATATTTGACAACATTCCTGGCCTGTCGAACACTACTTCTCGGAGGGAACAGTATATACGTCTATAACGTCATATATCCTTACCTGAGGCAACCAAACATCTCGGATGCAATATTTGACAACATTCCAGGCGTGTCGGTCCCTACGTCTCGGTGGTAACATTACATGCGTCTATAACGTTATATATCCTAACCTAAGGCAACCTAACATCTCGGATGCAATATTTGGCAACATTCCTGGCCCATCGAACCCTACTTCTCGGAGGGAACAGTATATACGTCTATCACGTCATATATCCTAACCTAAGGCAACCTAACATCTCGGATGTAACATTTGACAACATTCCAGGCGTGTCGGTCCCTACGTCTCGGTGGTAACATTACATGCGTCTATAACGTTATATATCCTAACCTAAGGCAACCTAACATCTCGGATGCAATATTTGGCAACATTCCTGGCCTGTCGAACCCTACCTCTCGGAGGGAACAGTATATACGTCTATAACGTCATATATCCTTACCTGAGGCAACCAAACATCTCGGATGCAATATTTGACAACATTCCTGGCCTGTCGAACCCTACTTCTCGGAGGGAACAGTATATACGTCTATAACGGTATATATCCTAATCTAAGGCAACCTAACATCTCGGATGCAATATTTGACAACATTCCTGGCCCGTCGAACCCTACTTCTCGGAGGGAACAGTATATACGTCTATAACGTCATATATCCTAACCTGAGGCAACCTAACATCTCGGATGTAACATTTGACAACATTCCAGGCGTGTCGGTCCCTACGTCTCGGTGGTAACATTACATGCGTCTATAACGTTATATATCCTAACCTAAGGCAACCTAACATCTCGGATGCAATATTTGGCAACATTCCTGGCCTGTCGAACCCTACTTCTCGGTGGTAACATTACATGCGTCTATAACGTTATATATCCTAACTTAAGGCAACCCTACATCTCGGGTGCAATATTTGACAACATTCCTGGCCTGTCGAACCCTACTTCTCGGAGGGAACTGTATATACGTCTATAACGTCATATATTCTTACCTGAGGCAACCTAACATCCCGGATGCAATATTTGACAACATTCTTGGCCTGTCGAACCGTACTTCTTGGAGGTAACATTACATGCGTCTATAACGTTATATATCCTAACCTAAGGCAACCTAACATCTCGGATGCAATATTTGACAACATTCCTGGCCTGTCGAACACTACTTCTCGGAGGGAACAGTATATACGTCTGTAACGTCATATATCCTAACCTAAGGCAACCTAACATCTCGGATGTACCATTTGACAACATTCCAGGCATGTCGGTCCCTACGTCTCGGTGGTAACATTACATGCCTCTATAACGTTATATATCCTAACCTAAGGCGACCTAACATCTCGGACGCAATATTTGACAACATTCCTGGCCCGTCGAACCCTACTTCTCGGAGGGAACAGTATATACGTCTATCACGTCATATATCCTAACCTAAGGCAACCTAACATCTCGGATGTAACATTTGACGACATTCCAGGCGTGTCGAACCCTACTTCTCGGAGGGAACAGTATATACGTCTATAACGGTGTATATCATAATCTAAGGCAACCTAACATCTCGGATGCAATATTTGACAACATTCCTGGCCTGTCGAACTCTACTTCTCGGAGGGAACAGTATATATGTCTATAACGGTATATATCCTAACCTAAGGCAACCTGACATCTCGGATGTAATATTCTACAACCTTCTAGGCGTGTCGGACCCTACTTCTCGGTGGGAACATTATATGCGTCTATAACGGTATATATCATAATCTAAGGCAACCTAACATCTCGGATGCAATATCTGACAACATTCCTGGCCTGTCGAACCCTACTTCTCGGAGGGAACAGTATATACGTCTGTAACGTCATATATCCTAACCTAAGGCAACCTAACATCTCGGATGTAACATTTGACAACATTCCAGGCGTGTCGGTCCCTACGTCTCGGTGGTAACATTACATGCGTCTATAACGTTATATATCCTAACCTAAGGCAACCTAACATCTCGGATGCAATATTTGGCAACATTCCTGGCCTGTCGAACCCTACTTCTCGGAGGGAACAGTATATACGTCTATAACGTCATATATCCTTACCTGAGGCAACCAAACATCTCGGATGCAATATTTGACAACATTCCTGGCCTGTCGAACCCTACTTCTCGGTGGGAACATTATATGCGTCTATAACGGTATATATCATAATCTAAGGCAACCTAACATCTCGGATGCAATATCTGACAACATTCCTGGCCTGTCGAACCCTATTTCTCGGAGGGAACAGTATATACGTCTGTAACGTCATATATCCTAGCCTAAGGCAACCTAAGATCTCGGATGTAACATTTGACAACATTCCAGGCGTGTCGGTCCCTACGTCTCGGTGGTAACATTACATGCGTCTATAACGTTATATATCCTAACCTAAGGCAACCTAACATCTCGGATGCAATATTTGGCAACATTCCTGGCCTGTCGAACCCTACCTCTCGGAGGGAACAGTATATACGTCTATAACGTCATATATCCTTACCTGAGGCAACCAAACATCTCGGATGCAATATTTGACAACATTCCTGGCCTGTCGAACCCTACTTCTCGGAGGGAACAGTATATACGTCTATAACGGTATATATCCTAATCTAAGGCAACCTAACATCTCGGATGCAATATTTGACAACATTCCTGGCCCGTCGAACCCTACTTCTCGGAGGGAACAGTATATACGTCTATAACGTCATATATCCTAACCTGAGGCAACCTAACATCTCGGATGTAACATTTGACAACATTCCAGGCGTGTCGGTCCCTACGTCTCGGTGGTAACATTACATGCGTCTATAACGTTATATATCCTAACCTAAGGCAACCTAACATCTCGGATGCAATATTTGGCAACATTCCTGGCCTGTCGAACCCTACTTCTCGGTGGTAACATTACATGCGTCTATAACGTTATATATCCTAACTTAAGGCAACCCTACATCTCGGATGCAATATTTGACAACATTCCTGGCCTGTCGAACCCTACTTCTCGGAGGGAACTGTATATACGTCTATAACGTCATATATTCTTACCTGAGGCAACCTAACATCCCGGATGCAATATTTGACAACATTCTTGGCCTGTCGAACCGTACTTCTTGGAGGTAACATTACATGCGTCTATAACGTTATATATCCTAACCTAAGGCAACCTAACATCTCGGATGCAATATTTGACAACATTCCTGGCCTGTCGAACACTACTTCTCGGAGGGAACAGTATATACGTCTGTAACGTCATATATCCTAACCTAAGGCAACCTAACATCTCGGATGTACCATTTGACAACATTCCAGGCATGTCGGTCCCTACGTCTCGGTGGTAACATTACATGCCTCTATAACGTTATATATCCTAACCTAAGGCGACCTAACATCTCGGACGCAATATTTGACAACATTCCTGGCCCGTCGAACCCTACTTCTCGGAGGGAACAGTATATACGTCTATCACGTCATATATCCTAACCTAAGGCAACCTAACATCTCGGATGTAACATTTGACGACATTCCAGGCGTGTCGAACCCTACTTCTCGGAGGGAACAGTATATACGTCTATAACGGTGTATATCATAATCTAAGGCAACCTAACATCTCGGATGCAATATTTGACAACATTCCTGGCCTGTCGAACTCTACTTCTCGGAGGGAACAGTATATATGTCTATAACGGTATATATCCTAACCTAAGGCAACCTGACATCTCGGATGTAATATTCTACAACCTTCTAGGCGTGTCGGACCCTACTTCTCGGTGGGAACATTATATGCGTCTATAACGGTATATATCATAATCTAAGGCAACCTAACATCTCGGATGCAATATCTGACAACATTCCTGGCCTGTCGAACCCTACTTCTCGGAGGGAACAGTATATACGTCTGTAACGTCATATATCCTAACCTAAGGCAACCTAACATCTCGGATGTAACATTTGACAACATTCCAGGCGTGTCGGTCCCTACGTCTCGGTGGTAACATTACATGCGTCTATAACGTTATATATCCTAACCTAAGGCAACCTAACATCTCGGATGCAATATTTGGCAACATTCCTGGCCTGTCGAACCCTACTTCTCGGAGGGAACAGTATATACGTCTATAACGTCATATATCCTTACCTGAGGCAACCAAACATCTCGGATGCAATATTTGACAACATTCCTGGCCTGTCGAACCCTACTTCTCGGTGGGAACATTATATGCGTCTATAACGGTATATATCATAATCTAAGGCAACCTAACATCTCGGATGCAATATCTGACAACATTCCTGGCCTGTCGAACCCTATTTCTCGGAGGGAACAGTATATACGTCTGTAACGTCATATATCCTAACCTAAGGCAACCTAACATCTCGGATGTAACATTTGACAACATTCCAGGCGTGTCGGTCCCTACGTCTCGGTGGTAACATTACATGCGTCTATAACGTTATATATCCTAACCTAAGGCGACCTAACATCTCGGATGCAATATTTGACAACATTCCTGGCCCGTCGAACCCTACTTCTCGGAGGGAACCGTATATACGTCTATAACGTCATATATCCTAACCTGAGGCAACCTAACATCTCGGATGTAACATTTGACGACATTCCAGGCGTGTCGGACCCTACTTCTCGGTGGGAACATTATATGCGTCTATAACGTTGTATATCCTAATCTAAGGCAACCTAACATCTCGGATGCAATATTTGACAACATTCCTGGCCTGTCGAACCCTACTTCTCGGAGGGAACAGTATATACGTCTATAACGGTGCATATCATAATCTAAGGCAACCTAACATCTCGGATGCAATATTTGACAACATTCCTGGCCTGTCGAACCCTACTTCTCGGAGGGAACAGTATATACGTCTATAACGTTATATATCCTAACCTAAGGCAACCTAACATCTCGGATGCAATATTTGACAACATTCATGGCCTGTCGAACCCTACTTCTCGGAGGGAACTGTATATACGTCTATAATGTCATATATTCTTACCTGAGGCAACCTAACATCTCGGATGCAATATTTGACAACATTCCTGGCCTGTCGAACCCTACTTCTCGGAGGGAACAGTATATACGTCTATAACGGTATATATCCTAATCTAAGGCAACCTAACATCTCGGATGCAATATCTGACAACATTCCTGGCCTGTCGAACACTACTTCTCGGAGGGAACAGTATATACGTCTGTAACGTCATATATCCTAACCTAAGGCAACCTAACATCTCGGGATGTAACATTTGACAACATTCCAGGCGTGTCGGTCCCTACGTCTCGGTGGTAACATTACATGCCTCTATAACGTTATATATCCTAACCTAAGGCGACCTAACATCTCGGATGCAATATTTGACAACATTCCTGGCCCGTCGAACCCTACTTCTCGGAGGGAACAGTATATACGTCTATCACGTCATATATCCTAACCTAAGGCAACCTAACATCTCGGATGTAACATTTGACGACATTCCAGGCGTGTCGGACCCTACTTCTCGGTGGGAACATTATATGCGTCTATAACGTTGTATATCCTAATCTAAGGCAACCTAACATCTCGGATGGAATATTTGACAACATTCCTGGCCTGTCGAACCCTACTTCTCGGAGGGAACAGTATATACGTCTATAACGGTGTATATCGATAATCTAAGGCAACCTAACATCTCGGATGCAATATTTGACAACATTCCTGGCCTGTCGAACTCTACTTCTCGGAGGGAACAGTATATATGTCTATAACGGTATATATCCTAACCTAAGGCAACCTGACATCTCGGATGTAATATTCTACAACCTTCTAGGCGTGTCGGACCCTACTTCTCGGAGGGAACAGTATATACGTCTATCACGTCATATATCCTAACCTAAGGCAACCTAACATCTCGGATGTAACATTTGACGATATTCCAGGCGTGTCGGACCCTACTTCTCGGTGGGAACATTATATGCGTCTATAACGTTGTATATCCTAATCTAAGGCAACCTAACATCTCGGATGGAATATTTGACAACATTCCTGGCCTGTCGAACCCTACTTCTCGGAGGGAACAGTATATACGTCTATAACGGTGTATATCATAATCTAAGGCAACCTAACATCTCGGATGCAATATTTGACAACATTCCTGGCCTGTCGAACTCTACTTCTCGGAGGGAACAGTATATATGTCTATAACGGTATATATCCTAACCTAAGGCAACCTGACATCTCGGATGTAATATTCTACAACCTTCTAGGCGTGTCGGACCCTACTTCTCGGTGGGAACATTATATGCGTCTATAACGGTATATATCATAATCTAAGGCAACCTAACATCTGGGATGCAATATCTGACAACATTCCATGCCTGTCGAACCCTACTTCTCGGAGGGAACAGTATATACGTCTATAACGTTATATATCCTAACCTAAGGCAACCTAACATCTCGGATGCAATATTTGACAACATTCCTGGCCTGTCGAACCCTACTTCTCGGAGGGAACTGTATATACGTCTATAATGTCATATATTCTTACCTGAGGCAACCTAACATCTCGGATGCAATATTTGACAACATTCCTGGCCTGTCGAACCCTACTTCTCGGAGGGAACAGTATATACGTCTATAACGGTATATATCCTAACCTAAGGCAACCTAACATCTCGGATGCAATATTTGACAACATTCCTGGCCTGTCGAACCCTACTTCTCGGAGGGAACAGTATATACGTCTATAACGTTATATATCCTAACCTAAGGCAACCTAACATCTCGGATGCAATATTTGACAACATTCCTGGCCTGTCGAACCCTACTTCTCGGAGGGAACTGTATATACGTCTATAATGTCATATATTCTTACCTGAGGCAACCTAACATCTCGGATGCAATATTTGACAACATTCCTGGCCTGTCGAACACTACTTCTCGGAGGGAACAGTATATACGTCTGTAACGTCATATATCCTAACCTAAGGCAACCTAACATCTCGGGATGTAACATTTGACAACATTCCAGGCGTGTCGGTCCCTACGTCTCGGTGGTAACATTACATGCCTCTATAACGTTATATATCCTAACCTAAGGCGACCTAACATCTCGGATGCAATATTTGACAACATTCCTGGCCCGTCGAACCCTACTTCTCGGAGGGAACAGTATATACGTCTATCACGTCATATATCCTAACCTAAGGCAACCTAACATCTCGGATGTAACATTTGACGACATTCCAGGCGTGTCGGACCCTACTTCTCGGTGGGAACATTATATGCGTCTATAACGTTGTATATCCTAATCTAAGGCAACCTAACATCTCGGATGGAATATTTGACAACATTCCTGGCCTGTCGAACCCTACTTCTCGGAGGGAACAGTATATACGTCTATAACGGTGTATATCATAATCTAAGGCAACCTAACATCTCGGATGCAATATTTGACAACATTCCTGGCCTGTCGAACTCTACTTCTCGGAGGGAACAGTATATATGTCTATAACGGTATATATCCTAACCTAAGGCAACCTGACATCTCGGATGTAATATTCTACAACCTTCAAGGCGTGTCGGACCCTACTTCTCGGTGGGAACATTATATGCGTCTATAACGGTATATATCATAATCTAAGGCAACCTAACATCTCGGATGCAATATCTGACAACATTCCTGGCCTGTCGAACCCTACTTCTCGGAGGGAACAGTATATACGTCTGTAACGTCATATATCCTAACCTAAGGCAACCTAACATCTCGGATGTATTATTCTACAACATTCCAGGCGTGTCGGTCCCTACGTCTCGGTGGTAACATTACATGCGTCTATAACGTTATATATCCTAACCTAAGGCAACCTAACATCTCGGATGCAATATTTGGCAACATTCCTGGCCTGTCGAACCCTACTTCTCGGAGGGAACAGTATATACGTCTATAACGTCATATATCCTTACCTGAGGCAACCAAACATCTCGGATGCAATATTTGACAACATTCCTGGCCTGTCGAACCCTACTTCTCGGAGGGAACTGTATATACGTCTATAATGTCATATATTCTTACCTGAGGCAACCTAACATCTCGGATGCAATATTTGACAACATTCCTGGCCTGTCGAACCCTACTTCTCGGAGGGAACAGTATATACGTCTATAACGGTATATATCCTAATCTAAGGCAACCTAACATCTCGGATGCAATATTTGACAACATTCTTGGCCTGTCGAACACTACTTCTCGGAGGGAACAGTATATACGTCTGTAACGTCATATATCCTAACCTAAGGCAACCTAAGATCTCGGGATGTAACATTTGACAACATTCCAGGCGTGTCGGTCCCTACGTCTCGGTGGTAACATTACATGCCTCTATAACGTTATATATCCTAAGCTAAGGCGACCTAACATCTCGGATGCAATATTTGACAACATTCCTGGCCTGTCGAACCCTACTTCTCGGAGGGAACAGTATATACGTCTATAACGTCATATATCCTTACCTGAGGCAACCAAACATCTCGGATGCAATATTTGACAACATTCCTGGCCTGTCGAACCCTACTTCTCGGAGGGAACAGTATATACGTCTATAACGGTATATATCCTAATCTAAGGCAACCTAACATCTCGGATGCAATATTTGACAACATTCCTGGCCCGTCGAACCCTACTTCTCGGAGGGAACAGTATATACGTCTATAACGTCATATATCCTAACCTGAGGCAACCTAACATCTCGGATGTAACATTTGACAACATTCCAGGCGTGTCGGTCCCTACGTCTCGGTGGTAACATTACATGCGTCTATAACGGTATATATCCTAATCTAAGGCAACCTAATATCTCGGATGCAATATTTGACAACATTCCTGGCCTGTCGAACCCTACTTCTCGGAGGGAACAGTATATACGTCTATAACGTTATATATCCTAACCTAAGGCAACCTGACATCTCGGATGTATTATTCTACAACATTCCAGGCGTGTCGGACCCTACGTCTCGGTGGTAACATTACATGCGTCTATAACGTTATATATCCTAACCTAAGGCAACCTAACATCTCGGGTGCAATATTTGACAACATTCCTGGCCTGTCGAACCCTACTTCTCGGAGGGAACTGTATATACGTCTATAACGTCATATATTCTTACCTGAGGCAACCTAACATCTCGGATGCAATATTTGACAACATTCTTGGCCTGTCGAACCGTACTTCTCGGAGGTAAAATTACATGCGTCTATAACGTTATATATCCTAACCTAAGGCAACCTAACATCTCGGATGCAATATTTGACAACATTCCTGGCCTGTCGAACACTACTTCTCGGAGGGAACATTATATACGTCTGTAACGTCGTATATCCTAACCTAAGGCAACCTAACATCTCGGATGTAACATTTGACAACATTCCAGGCGTGTCGGTCCCTACGTCTCGGTGGTAACATTACATGCCTCTATAACGTTATATATCCTAACCTAAGGCGACCTAACATCTCGGATGCAATATTTGACAACATTCCTGGCCCGTCGAACCCTACTTCTCGGAGGGAACAGTATATACGTCTATCACGTCATATACCCTAACCTAAGGCAACCTAACATCTCGGATGTAACATTTGACAACATTCCAGGCGTGTCGGTCCCTACGTCTCGGTGGTAACATTACATGCGTCTATAACGTTATATATCCTAACCTAAGGCAACCTAACATCTCGGATGCAATATTTGACAACATTCCTGGCCTGTCGAACCCTACTTCTCGGAGGGAAAAGTATATACGTCTATAACGTCATATATCCTAACCTAAGGCAACCTAACATCTCGGATGTAACATTTGACAACATTCCAGGCGTGTCGGTCCCTACGTCTCGGTGGTAACATTACATGCGTCTATAACGTTATATATCCTAACCTAAGGCGACCTAACATCTCGGATGCAATATTTGACAACATTCCTGGCCCGTCGAACCCTACTTCTCGGAGGGAACAGTATATACGTCTATCACGTCATATATCCTAACCTAAGGCAACCTAACATCTCGGATGTAACATTTGACGACATTCCAGGCGTGTCGGACCCTACTTCTCGGTGGGAACATTATATGCGTCTATAACGTTGTATATCCTAATCTAAGGCAACCTAACATCTCGGATGGAATATTTGACAACATTCCTGGCCTGTCGAACCCTACTTCTCGGAGGGAACAGTATATACGTCTATAACGGTGTATATCATAATCTAAGGCAACCTAACATCTCGGATGCAATATTTGACAACATTCCTGGCCTGTCGAACTCTACTTCTCGGAGGGAACAGTATATATGTCTATAACGGTATATATCCTAACCTAAGGCAACCTGACATCTCGGATGTAATATTCTACAACCTTCTAGGCGTGTCGGACCCTACTTCTCGGTGGGAACATTATATGCGTCTATAACGGTATATATCATAATCTAAGGCAACCTAACATCTCGGATGCAATATCTGACAACATTCCTGGCCTGTCGAACCCTACTTCTCGGAGGGAACAGTATATACGTCTGTAACGTCATATATCCTAACCTAAGGCAACCTAACATCTCGGATGTAACATTTGACAACATTCCAGGCGTGTCGGTCCCTACGTCTCGGTGGTAACATTACATGCGTCTATAACGTTATATATCCTAACCTAAGGCAACCTAACATCTCGGATGCAATATTTGGCAACATTCCTGGCCTGTCGAACCCTACTTCTCGGAGGGAACAGTATATACGTCTATAACGTCATATATCCTTACCTGAGGAACCAAACATCTCGGATACAATATTTGACAACATTCCTGGCCTGTCGAACCCTACTTCTCGGAGGGAACTGTATATACGTCTATAATGTCATATATTCTTACCTGAGGCAACCTAACATCTCGGATGCAATATTTGACAACATTCCTGGCCTGTCGAACCCTACTTCTCGGAGGGAACAGTATATACGTCTATAACGGTATATATCCTAATCTAAGGCAACCTAACATCTCGGATGCAATATTTGACAACATTCCTGGCCTGTCGAACACTACTTCTCGGAGGGAACAGTATATACGTCTGTAACGTCATATATCCTAACCTAAGGCAACCTAACATCTCGGGATGTAACATTTGACAACATTCCAGGCGTGTCGGTCCCTACGTCTCGGTGATAACATTACATGCCTCTATAACGTTATATATCCTAACCTAAGGCGACCTAACATCTCGGATGCAATATTTGACAACATTCCTGGCCCGTCGAACCCTACTTCTCGTAGGGAACAGTATATACGTCTATCACGTCATATATCCTAACCTAAGGCAACCTAACATCTCGGATGTAACATTTGACAACATTCCAGGCGTGTCGGTCCCTACGTCTCGGTGGTAACATTACATGCGTCTATAACGTTATATATCCTAACCTAAGGCAACCTAACATCTCGGATGCAATATTTGACAACATTCCTGGCCTGTCGAACCCTACTTCTCGGAGGGAAAAGTATATACGTCTATAACGTCATATATCCTTACCTGAGGCAACCAAACATCTCGGATGCAATATTTGACAACATTCCTGGCCTGTCGAACCCTACTTCTCGGAGGGAACAGTATATACGTCTATAATGTCATATATTCTTACCTGAGGCAACCTAACATCTCGGATGCAATATTTGACAACATTCCTGGCCTGTCGAACCCTACTTCTCGGAGGGAACAGTATATACGTCTATAACGGTATATATCCTAATCTAAGGCAACCTAACATCTCGGATGCAATATTTGACAACATTCCTGGCCTGTCGAACACTACTTCTCGGAGGGAACAGTATATACGTCTGTAACGTCATATATCCTAACCTAAGGCAACCTAACATCTCGGGATGTAACATTTGACAACATTCCAGGCGTGTCGGTCCCTACGTCTCGGTGGTAACATTACATGCCTCTATAACGTTATATATCCTAACCTAAGGCGACCTAACATCTCGGATGCAATATTTGACAACATTCCTGGCCCGTCGAACCCTACTTCTCGTAGGGAACAGTATATACGTCTATCACGTCATATATCCTAACCTAAGGCAACCTAACATCTCGGATGTAACATTTGACAACATTCCAGGCGTGTCGGTCCCTACGTCTCGGTGGTAGCATTACATGCGTCTATAACGTTATATATCCTAACCTAAGGCAACCTAACATCTCGGATGCAATATTTGACAACATTCCTGGCCTGTCGAACCCTACTTCTCGGAGGGAAAAGTATGTACGTCTATAACGTCATATATCCTAACCTAAGGCAACCTAACATCTCGGATGTAACATTTGACAACATTCCAGGCGTGTCGGTCCCTACGTCTCGGTGGTAACATTACATGCGTCTATAACGTTATATATCCTAACCTAAGGCGACCTAACATCTCGGATGCAATATTTGACAACATTCCTGGCCCGTCGAACCCTACTTCTCGGCGGGAACCGTATATACGTCTATAACGTCATATATCCTAACCTGAGGCAACCTAACATCTCGGATGTAACATTTGACAACATTCCAGGCGTGTCGGTCCCTACGTCTCGGTGGTAACATTACATGCGTCTATAACGTTATATATCCTAACCTAAGGCAACCTAACATCTCGGATGCAATATTTGGCAACATTCCTGGCCTGTCGAACCCTACTTCTCGGAGGGAACAGTATATACGTCTATAACGTCATATATCCTGACCTGAGGCAACCAAACATCTCGGATGCAATATTTGACAACATTCCTGGCCTGTCGAACCCTACTTCTCGGAGGGAACAGTATATACGTCTATAACGGTATATATCCTAATCTAAGGCAACCTAACATCTCGGATGCAATATTTGACAACATTCCTGGCCCGTCGAACCCTACTTCTCGGAGGGAACAGTATATACGTCTATAACGTCATATATCCTAACCTGAGGCAACCTAACATCTCTGATGTAACATTTGACAACATTCCAGGCGTGTCGGTCCCTACGTCTCGGTGGTAACATTACATGCGTCTATAACGGTATATATCCTAATCTAAGGCAACCTAATATCTCGGATGCAATATTTGACAACATTCCTGGCCTGTCGAACCCTACTTCTCGGAGGGAACAGTATATACGTCTATAACGTTATATATCCTAACCTAAGGCAACCTGACATCTCGGATGTATTATTCTACAACATTCCAGGCGTGTCGGACCCTACGTCTCGGTGGTAACATTACATGCGTCTATAACGTTATATATCCTAACCTAAGGCAACCTAACATCTCGGGTGCAATATTTGACAACATTCCTGGCCTGTCGAACCCTACTTCTCGGAGGGAACTGTATATACGTCTATAACGTCATATATTCTTACCTGAGGCAACCTAACATCTCGGATGCAATATTTGACAACATTCTTGGCCTGTCGAACCGTACTTCTCGGAGGTAAAATTACATGCGTCTATAACGTTATATATCCTAATCTAAGGCAACCTAACATCTCGGATGCAATATTTGACAACATTCCTGGCCTGTCGAACACTACTTCTCGGAGGGAACAGTATATACGTCTGTAACGTCATATATCCTAACCTAAGGCAACCTAACATCTCGGGGTGTAACATTTGACAACATTCCAGGCGTGTCGGTCCCTACGTCTCGGTGGTAACATTACATGCCTCTATAACGTTATATATCCTAACCTAAGGCGACCTAACATCTCGGATGCAATATTTGACAACATTCCTGGCCCGTCGAACCCTACTTCTCGTAGGGAACAGTATATACGTCTATCACGTCATATATCCTAACCTAAGGCAACCTAACATCTCGGATGTAACATTTGACAACATTCCAGGCGTGTCGGTCCCTACGTCTCGGTGGTAACATTACATGCGTCTATAACGTTATATATCCTAACCTAAGGCAACCTAACATCTCGGATGCAATATTTGACAACATTCCTGGCCTGTCGAACCCTACTTCTCGGAGGGAAAAGTATATACGTCTATAACGTCATATATCCTAACCTAAGGCAACCTAACATCTCGGATGTAACATTTGACAACATTCCAGGCGTGTCGGTCCCTACGTCTCGGTGGTAACATTACATGCGTCTATAACGTTATATATCCTAACCTAAGGCGACCTAACATCTCGGATGCAATATTTGACAACATTCCTGGCCCGTCGAACCCTACTTCTCGGCGGGAACCGTATATACGTCTATAACGTCATATATCCTAACCTGAGGCAACCTAACATCTCGGATGTAACATTTGACAACATTCCAGGCGTGTCGGTCCCTACGTCTCGGTGGTAACATTACATGCGTCTATAACGTTATATATCCTAACCTAAGGCAACCTAACATCTCGGATGCAATATTTGGCAACATTCCTGGCCTGTCGAACCCTACTTCTCGGAGGGAACAGTATATACGTCTATAACGTCATATATCCTTACCTGAGGCAACCAAACATCTCGGATGCAATATTTGACAACATTCCTGGCCTGTCGAACCCTACTTCTCGGAGGGAACAGTATATACGTCTATAACGGTATATATCCTAATCTAAGGCAACCTAACATCTCGGATGCAATATTTGACAACATTCCTGGCCCGTCGAACCCTACTTCTCGGAGGGAACAGTATATACGTCTATAACGTCATATATCCTAACCTGAGGCAACCTAACATCTCTGATGTAACATTTGACAACATTCCAGGCGTGTCGGTCCCTACGTCTCGGTGGTAACATTACATGCGTCTATAACGGTATATATCCTAATCTAAGGCAACCTAATATCTCGGATGCAATATTTGACAACATTCCTGGCCTGTCGAACCCTACTTCTCGGAGGGAACAGTATATACGTCTATAACGTTATATATCCTAACCTAAGGCAACCTGACATCTCGGATGTATTATTCTACAACATTCCAGGCGTGTCGGACCCTACGTCTCGGTGGTAACATTACATGCGTCTATAACGTTATATATCCTAACCTAAGGCAACCTAACATCTCGGGTGCAATATTTGACAACATTCCTGGCCTGTCGAACCCTACTTCTCGGAGGGAACTGTATATACGTCTATAACGTCATATATTCTTACCTGAGGCAACCTAACATCTCGGATGCAATATTTGACAACATTCTTGGCCTGTCGAACCGTACTTCTCGGAGGTAAAATTACATGCGTCTATAACGTTATATATCCTAACCTAAGGCAACCTAACATCTCGGATGCAATATTTGACAACATTCCTGGCCTGTCGAACACTACTTCTCGGAGGGAACAGTATATACGTCTGTAACGTCGTATATCCTAACCTAAGGCAACCTAACATCTCGGATGTAACATTTGACAACATTCCAGGCGTGTCGGTCCCTACGTCTCGGTGGTAACATTACATGCCTCTATAACGTTATATATCCTAACCTAAGGCGACCTAACATCTCGGATGCAATATTTGACAACATTCCTGGCCCGTCGAACCCTACTTCTCGGAGGGAACAGTATATACGTCTATCACGTCATATACCCTAACCTAAGGCAACCTAACATCTCGGATGTAACATTTGACAACATTCCAGGCGTGTCGGTCCCTACGTCTCGGTGGTAACATTACATGCGTCTATAACGTTATATATCCTAACCTAAGGCAACCTAACATGTCGGATGCAATATTTGACAACATTCCTGGCCTGTCGAACCCTACTTCTCGGAGGGAAAAGTATATACGTCTATAACGTCATATATCCTAACCTAAGGCAACCTAACATCTCGGATGTAACATTTGACAACATTCCAGGCGTGTCGGTCCCTACGTCTCGGTGGTAACATTACATGCGTCTATAACGTTATATATCCTAACCTAAGGCGACCTAACATCTCGGATGCAATATTTGACAACATTCCTGGCCCGTCGAACCCTACTTCTCGGAGGGAACCGTATATACGTCTATAACGTTATATATCCTAACCTAAGGCAACCTGACATCTCGGATGTATTATTCTACAACATTCCAGGCGTGTCGGACCCTACGTCTCGGTGGTAACATTACATGCGTCTATAACGTTATATATCCTAACTTAAGGCAACCCTACATCTCGGGTGCAATATTTGACAACATTCCTGGCCTGTCGAACCCTACTTCTCGGAGGGAACTGTATATACGTCTATAACGTCATATATTATTACCTGAGGCAACCTAACATCTCGGATGCAATATTTGACAACATTCTTGGCCTGTCGAACCGTACTTCTCGGAGGTAACATTACATGCGTCTATAACGTTATATATCCTAACCTAAGGCAACCTAACATCTCGGATGCAATATTTGACAACATTCCTGGCCTGTCGAACACTACTTCTCGGAGGGAACAGTATATACGTCTGTAACGTCATATATCCTAACCTAAGGCAACCTAACATCTCGGATGTACCATTTGACAACATTCCAGGCATGTCGGTCCCTACGTCTCGGTGGTAACATTACATGCCTCTATAACGTTATATATCCTAACCTAAGGCGACCTAACATCTCGGACGCAATATTTGACAACATTCCTGGCCCATCGAACCCTACTTCTCGGAGGGAACAGTATATACGTCTATCACGTCATATATCCTAACCTAAGGCAACCTAACATCTCGGATGTAACATTTGACGACATTCCAGGCGTGTCGGACCCTACTTCTCGGTGGGAACATTATATGCGTCTATAACGTTGTATATCCTAATCTAAGGCAACCTAACATCTCGGATGGAATATTTGACAACATTCCTGGCCTGTCGAACCCTACTTCTCGGAGGGAACAGTATATACGTCTATAACGGTGTATATCATAATCTAAGGCAACCTAACATCTCGAATGCAATATTTGACAACATTCCTGGCCTGTCGAACTCTACTTCTCGGAGGGAACAGTATATATGTCTATAACGGTATATATCCTAACCTAAGGCAACCTGACATCTCGGATGTAATATTCTATAACCTTCTAGGCGTGTCGGACCCTACTTCTCGGTGGGAACATTATATGCGTCTATAACGGTATATATCATAATCTAAGGCAACCTAACATCTCGGATGCAATATCTGACAACATTCCTGGCCTGTCGAACCCTACTTCTCGGAGGGAACAGTATATACGTCTGTAACGTCATATATCCTAACCTAAGGCAACCTAACATCTCGGATGTAACATTTGACAACATTCCAGGCGTGTCGGTCCCTACGTCTCGGTGGTAACATTACATGCGTCTATAACGTTATATATCCTAACCTAAGGCAACCTAACATCTCGGATGCAATATTTGGCAACATTCCTGGCCTGTCGAACCCTACTTCTCGGAGGGAACAGTATATACGTCTATAACGTCATATATCCTTACCTGAGGCAACCAAACATCTCGGATGCAATATTTGACAACATTCCTGGCCTGTCGAACCCTACTTCTCGGTGGGAACATTATATGCGTCTATAACGGTATATATCATAATCTAAGGCAACCTAACATCTCGGATGCAATATCTGACAACATTCCTGGCCTGTCGAACCCTATTTCTCGGAGGGAACAGTATATACGTCTGTAACGTCATATATCCTAACCTAAGGCAACCTAACATCTCGGATGTAGCATTTGACAACATTCCAGGCGTATCGGTCCCTACGTCTCGGTGGTAACATTACATGCGTCTATAACGTTATATATCCTAACCTAAGGCGACCTAACATCTCGGATGCAATATTTGACAACATTCCTGGCCCGTCGAACCCTACTTCTCGGAGGGAACCGTATATACGTCTATAACGTCATATATCCTAACCTGAGGCAACCTAACATCTCGGATGTAACATTTGACGACATTCCAGGCGTGTCGGACCCTACTTCTCGGTGGGAACATTATATGCGTCTATAACGTTGTATATCCTAATCTAAGGCAACCTAACATCTCGGATGCAATATTTGACAACATTCCTGGCCTGTCGAACCCTACTTCTCGGAGGGAACAGTATATACGTCTATAACGGTGCATATCATAATCTAAGGCAACCTAACATCTCGGATGCAATATTTGACAACATTCCTGGCCTGTCGAACCCTACTTCTCGGAGGGAACAGTATATACGTCTATAACGTTATATATCCTAACCTAAGGCAACCTAACATCTCGGATGCAATATTTGACAACATTCCTGGCCTGTCGAACCCTACTTCTCGGAGGGAACTGTATATACGTCTATAATGTCATATATTCTTACCTGAGGCAACCTAACATCTCGGATGCAATATTTGACAACATTCCTGGCCTGTCGAACCCTACTTCTCGGAGGGAACAGTATATACGTCTATAACGGTATATATCCTAATCTAAGGCAACCTAACATCTCGGATGCAATATTTGACAACATTCCTGGCCTGTCGAACACTACTTCTCGGAGGGAACAGTATATACGTCTGTAACGTCATATATCCTAACCTAAGGCAACCTAACATCTCGGGATGTAACATTTGACAACATTCCAGGCGTGTCGGTCCCTACGTCTCGGTGGTAACATTACATGCCTCTATAACGTTATATATCCTAACCTAAGGCGACCTAACATCTCGGATGCAATATTTGACAACATTCCTGGCCCGTCGAACCCTACTTCTCGGAGGGAACAGTATATACGTCTATCACGTCATATATCCTAACCTAAGGCAACCTAACATCTCGGATGTAACATTTGACGACATTCCAGGCGTGTCGGACCCTACTTCTCGGTGGGAACATTATATGCGTCTATAACGTTGTATATCCTAATCTAAGGCGACCTAACATCTCGGATGCAATATTTGACAACATTCCTGGCCCGTCGAACCCTACTTCTCGGAGGGAACAGTATATACGTCTATCACGTCATATACCCTAACCTAAGGCAACCTAACATCTCGGATGTAACATTTGACAACATTCCAGGCGTGTCGGTCCCTACGTCTCGGTGGTAACATTACATGCGTCTATAACGTTATATATCCTAACCTAAGGCAACCTAACATCTCGGATGCAATATTTGACAACATTCCTGGCCTGTCGAACCCTACTTCTCGGAGGGAAAAGTATATACGTCTATAACGTCATATATCCTAACCTAAGGCAACCTAACATCTCGGATGTAACATTTGACAACATTCCAGGCGTGTCGGTCCCTACGTCTCGGTGGTAACATTACATGCGTCTATAACGTTATATATCCTAACCTAAGGCGACCTAACATCTCGGATGCAATATTTGACAACATTCCTGGCCCGTCGAACCCTACTTCTCGGAGGGAACCGTATATACGTCTATAACGTCATATATCCTAACCTGAGGCAACCTAACATCTCGGATGTAACATTTGACAACATTCCAGGCGTGTCGGTCCCTACGTCTCGGTGGTAACATTACATGCCTCTATAACGTTATATATCCTAACCTAAGGCGACCTAACATCTCGGATGCAATATTTGACAACATTCCTGGCCCGTCGAACCCTACTTCTCGGAGGGAACAGTATATACGTCTATCACGTCATATATCCTAACCTAAGGCAACCTAACATCTCGGATGTAACATTTGACGACATTCCAGGCGTGTCGGACCCTACTTCTCGGTGGGAACATTATATGCGTCTATAACGTTGTATATCCTAATCTAAGGCAACCTAACACCTCGGATGGAATATTTGACAACATTCCTGGCCTGTCGAACCCTACTTCTCGGAGGGAACAGTATATACGTCTATAACGGTGTATATCATAATCTAAGGCAACCTAACATCTCGGATGCAATATTTGACAACATTCCTGGCCTGTCGAACTCTACTTCTCGGAGGGAACAGTATATATGTCTATAACGGTATATATCCTAACCTAAGGCAACCTGACATCTCGGATGTAATATTCTACAACCTTCTAGGCGTGTCGGACCCTACTTCTCGGTGGGAACATTATATGCGTCTATAACGGTATATATCATAATCTAAGGCAACCTAACATCTCGGATGCAATATTTGACAACATTCCTGGCCTGTCGAACCCTACTTCTCGGAGGGAACAGTATATACGTCTATAACGGTATATATCCTAATCTAAGGCAACCTAACATCTCGGATGCAATATTTGACAACATTCCTGGCCTGTCGAACACTACTTCTCGGAGGGAACAGTATATACGTCTGTAACGTCATATATCCTAACCTAAGGCAACCTAACATCTCGGGATGTAACATTTGACAACATTCCAGGCGTGTCGGTCCCTACGTCTCGGTGGTAACATTACATGCCTCTATAACGTTATATATCCTAACCTAAGGCGACCTAACATCTCGGATGCAATATTTGACAACATTCCTGGCCCGTCGAACCCTACTTCTCGTAGGGAACAGTATATACGTCTATCACGTCATGTATCCTAACCTAAGGCAACCTAACATCTCGGATGTAACATTTGACAACATTCCAGGCGTGTCGGTCCCTACGTCTCGGTGGTAACATTACATGCGTCTATAACGTTATATATCCTAACCTAAGGCAACCTAACATCTCGGATGCAATATTTGACAACATTCCTGGCCTGTCGAACCCTACTTCTCGGAGGGAAAAGTATATACGTCTATAACGTCATATATCCTTACCTGAGGCAACCAAACATCTCGGATGCAATATTTGACAACATTCCTGGCCTGTCGAACCCTACTTCTCGGAGGGAACAGTATATACGTCTATAATGTCATATATTCTTACCTGAGGCAACCTAACATCTGGGATGCAATATTTGACAACATTCCTGGCCTGTCGAACCCTACTTCTCGGAGGGAACAGTATATACGTCTATAACGGTATATATCCTAATCTAAGGCAACCTAACATCTCGGATGCAATATTTGACAACAT
The DNA here is from genome assembly GCA_963969225.1 of Xylocopa violacea. Classification (NCBI taxonomy): domain Eukaryota; kingdom Metazoa; phylum Arthropoda; class Insecta; order Hymenoptera; family Apidae; genus Xylocopa; species Xylocopa violacea. The sequence continues at coordinate 8,632,773 of CAXAJV010000004.1, read as the reverse complement.
TCCTGGCCTGTCGAACACTACTTCTCGGAGGGAACAGTATATACGTCTGTAACGTCATATATCCTAACCTAAGGCAACCTAACATCTCGGGATGTAACATTTGACAACATTCCAGGCGTGTCGGTCCCTACGTCTCGGTGGTAACATTACATGCCTCTATAACGTTATATATCCTAACCTAAGGCGACCTAACATCTCGGATGCAATATTTGACAACATTCCTGGCCCGTCGAACCCTACTTCTCGTAGGGAACAGTATATACGTCTATCACGTCATATATCCTAACCTAAGGCAACCTAACATCTCGGATGTAACATTTGACAACATTCCTGGCCTGTCGAACCCTACTTCTCGGAGGGAACAGTATATACGTCTATAACGGTATATATCCTAATCTAAGGCAACCTAACATCTCGGATGCAATATTTGACAACATTCCTGGCCCGTCGAACCCTACTTCTCGGAGGGAACAGTATATACGTCTATAACGTCATATATCCTAACCTGAGGCAACCTAACATCTCGGATGTAACATTTGACAACATTCCAGGCGTGTCGGTCCCTACGTCTCGGTGGTAACATTACATGCGTCTATAACGGTATATATCCTAATCTAAGGCAACCTAATATCTCGGATGCAATATTTGACAACATTCCTAGCCTGTCGAACCCTACTTCTCGGAGGGAACAGTATATACGCCTATAACGTTATATATCCTAACCTAAGGCAACCTGACATCTCGGATGTATTATTCTACAACATTCCAGGCGTGTCGGACCCTACGTCTCGGTGGTAACATTACATGCGTCTATAACGTTATATATCCTAACCTAAGGCAACCTAACATCTCGGGTGCAATATTTGACAACATTCCTGGCCTGTCGAACCCTACTTCTCGGAGGGAACTGTATATACGTCTATAACGTCATATATTCTTACCTGAGGCAACCTAACATCTCGGATGCAATATTTGACAACATTCTTGGCCTGTCGAACCGTACTTCTCGGAGGTAAAATTACATGCGTCTATAACGTTATATATCCTAATCTAAGGCAACCTAACATCTCGGATGCAATATTTGACAACATTCCTGGCCTGTCGAACACTACTTCTCGGAGGGAACAGTATATACGTCTGTAACGTCATATATCCTAACCTAAGGCAACCTAACATCTCGGGGTGTAACATTTGACAACATTCCAGGCGTGTCGGTCCCTACGTCTCGGTGGTAACATTACATGCCTCTATAACGTTATATATCCTAACCTAAGGCGACCTAACATCTCGGATGCAATATTTGACAACATTCCTGGCCCGTCGAACCCTACTTCTCGTAGGGAACAGTATATACGTCTATTACGTCATATATCCTAACCTAAGGCAACCTAACATCTCGGATGTAACATTTGACAACATTCCAGGCGTGTCGGTCCCTACGTCTCGGTGGTAACATTACATGCGTCTATAACGTTATATATCCTAACCTAAGGCAACCTAACATCTCGGATGCAATATTTGACAACATTCCTGGCCTGTCGAACCCTACTTCTCGGAGGGAAAAGTATATACGTCTATAACGTCATATATCCTAACCTAAGGCAACCTAACATCTCGGATGTAACATTTGACAACATTCCAGGCGTGTCGGTCCCTACGTTTCGGTGGTAACATTACATGCGTCTATAACGTTATATATCCTAACCTAAGGCGACCTAACATCTCGGATGCAATATTTGACAACATTCCTGGCCCGTCGAACCCTACTTCTCGGCGGGAACCGTATATACGTCTATAACGTCATATATCCTAACCTGAGGCAACCTAACATCTCGGATGTAACATTTGACAACATTCCAGGCGTGTCGGTCCCTACGTCTCGGTGGTAACATTACATGCGTCTATAACGTTATATATCCTAACCTAAGGCAACCTAACATCTCGGATGCAATATTTGGCAACATTCCTGGCCTGTCGAACCCTACTTCTCGGAGGGAACAGTATATACGTCTATAACGTCATATATCCTTACCTGAGGCAACCAAACATCTCGGATGCAATATTTGACAACATTCCTGGCCTGTCGAACCCTACTTCTCGGAGGGAACAGTATATACGTCTATAACGGTATATATCCTAATCTAAGGCAACCTAACATCTCGGATGCAATATTTGACAACATTCCTGGCCCGTCGAACCCTACTTCTCGGAGGGAACAGTATATACGTCTATAACGTCATATATCCTAACCTGAGGCAACCTAACATCTCTGATGTAACATTTGACAACATTCCAGGCGTGTCGGTCCCTACGTCTCGGTGGTAACATTACATGCGTCTATAACGGTATATATCCTAATCTAAGGCAACCTAATATCTCGGATGCAATATTTGACAACATTCCTGGCCTGTCGAACCCTACTTCTCGGAGGGAACAGTATATACGTCTATAACGTTATATATCCTAACCTAAGGCAACCTGACATCTCGGATGTATTATTCTACAACATTCCAGGCGTGTCGGACCCTACGTCTCGGTGGTAACATTACATGCGTCTATAACGTTATATATCCTAACCTAAGGCAACCTAACATCTCGGGTGCAATATTTGACAACATTCCTGGCCTGTCGAACCCTACTTCTCGGAGGGAACTGTATATACGTCTATAACGTCATATATTCTTACCTGAGGCAACCTAACATCTCGGATGCAATATTTGACAACATTCTTGGCCTGTCGAACCGTACTTCTCGGAGGTAAAATTACATGCGTCTATAACGTTATATATCCTAACCTAAGGCAACCTAACATCTCGGATGCAATATTTGACAACATTCCTGGCCTGTCGAACACTACTTCTCGGAGGGAACAGTATATACGTCTGTAACGTCGTATATCCTAACCTAAGGCAACCTAACATCTCGGATGTAACATTTGACAACATTCCAGGCGTGTCGGTCCCTACGTCTCGGTGGTAACATTACATGCCTCTATAACGTTATATATCCTAACCTAAGGCGACCTAACATCTCGGATGCAATATTTGACAACATTCCTGGCCCGTCGAACCCTACTTCTCGGAGGGAACAGTATATACGTCTATCACGTCATATACCCTAACCTAAGGCAACCTAACATCTCGGATGTAACATTTGACAACATTCCAGGCGTGTCGGTCCCTACGTCTCGGTGGTAACATTACATGCGTCTATAACGTTATATATCCTAACCTAAGGCAACCTAACATCTCGGATGCAATATTTGACAACATTCCTGGCCTGTCGAACCCTACTTCTCGGAGGGAAAAGTATATACGTCTATAACGTCATATATCCTAACCTAAGGCAACCTAACATCTCGGATGTAACATTTGACAACATTCCAGGCGTGTCGGTCCCTACGTCTCGGTGGTAACATTACATGCGTCTATAACGTTATATATCCTAACCTAAGGCGACCTAACATCTCGGATGCAATATTTGACAACATTCCTGGCCCGTCGAACCCTACTTCTCGGAGGGAACCGTATATACGTCTATAACGTTATATATCCTAACCTAAGGCAACCTGACATCTCGGATGTATTATTCTACAACATTCCAGGCGTGTCGGACCCTACGTCTCGGTGGTAACATTACATGCGTCTATAACGTTATATATCCTAACTTATGGCAACCCTACATCTCGGGTGCAATATTTGACAACATTCCTGGCCTGTCGAACCCTACTTCTCGGAGGGAACTGTATATACGTCTATAACGTCATATATTATTACCTGAGGCAACCTAACATCTCGGATGCAATATTTGACAACATTCCTGGCCTGTCGAACCCTACTTCTCGGAGGGAAAAGTATATACGTCTATAACGTCATATATCCTAACCTAAGGCAACCTAACATCTCGGATGTAACATTTGACAACATTCCAGGCGTGTCGGTCCCTACGTTTCGGTGGTAACATTACATGCGTCTATAACGTTATATATCCTAACCTAAGGCGACCTAACATCTCGGATGCAATATTTGACAACATTCCTGGCCCGTCGAACCCTACTTCTCGGCGGGAACCGTATATACGTCTATAACGTCATATATCCTAACCTGAGGCAACCTAACATCTCGGATGTAACATTTGACAACATTCCAGGCGTGTCGGTCCCTACGTCTCGGTGGTAACATTACATGCGTCTATAACGTTATATATCCTAACCTAAGGCAACCTAACATCTCGGATGCAATATTTGGCAACATTCCTGGCCTGTCGAACCCTACTTCTCGGAGGGAACAGTATATACGTCTATAACGTCATATATCCTTACCTGAGGCAACCAAACATCTCGGATGCAATATTTGACAACATTCCTGGCCTGTCGAACCCTACTTCTCGGAGGGAACAGTATATACGTCTATAACGGTATATATCCTAATCTAAGGCAACCTAACATCTCGGATGCAATATTTGACAACATTCCTGGCCCGTCGAACCCTACTTCTCGGAGGGAACAGTATATACGTCTATAACGTCATATATCCTAACCTGAGGCAACCTAACATCTCTGATGTAACATTTGACAACATTCCAGGCGTGTCGGTCCCTACGTCTCGGTGGTAACATTACATGCGTCTATAACGGTATATATCCTAATCTAAGGCAACCTAATATCTCGGATGCAATATTTGACAACATTCCTGGCCTGTCGAACCCTACTTCTCGGAGGGAACAGTATATACGTCTATAACGTTATATATCCTAACCTAAGGCAACCTGACATCTCGGATGTATTATTCTACAACATTCCAGGCGTGTCGGACCCTACGTCTCGGTGGTAACATTACATGCGTCTATAACGTTATATATCCTAACCTAAGGCAACCTAACATCTCGGGTGCAATATTTGACAACATTCCTGGCCTGTCGAACCCTACTTCTCGGAGGGAACTGTATATACGTCTATAACGTCATATATTCTTACCTGAGGCAACCTAACATCTCGGATGCAATATTTGACAACATTCTTGGCCTGTCGAACCGTACTTCTCGGAGGTAAAATTACATGCGTCTATAACGTTATATATCCTAACCTAAGGCAACCTAACATCTCGGATGCAATATTTGACAACATTCCTGGCCTGTCGAACACTACTTCTCGGAGGGAACAGTATATACGTCTGTAACGTCGTATATCCTAACCTAAGGCAACCTAACATCTCGGATGTAACATTTGACAACATTCCAGGCGTGTCGGTCCCTACGTCTCGGTGGTAACATTACATGCCTCTATAACGTTATATATCCTAACCTAAGGCGACCTAACATCTCGGATGCAATATTTGACAACATTCCTGGCCCGTCGAACCCTACTTCTCGGAGGGAACAGTATATACGTCTATCACGTCATATACCCTAACCTAAGGCAACCTAACATCTCGGATGTAACATTTGACAACATTCCAGGCGTGTCGGTCCCTACGTCTCGGTGGTAACATTACATGCGTCTATAACGTTATATATCCTAACCTAAGGCAACCTAACATCTCGGATGCAATATTTGACAACATTCCTGGCCTGTCGAACCCTACTTCTCGGAGGGAAAAGTATATACGTCTATAACGTCATATATCCTAACCTAAGGCAACCTAACATCTCGGATGTAACATTTGACAACATTCCAGGCGTGTCGGTCCCTACGTCTCGGTGGTAACATTACATGCGTCTATAACGTTATATATCCTAACCTAAGGCGACCTAACATCTCGGATGCAATATTTGACAACATTCCTGGCCCGTCGAACCCTACTTCTCGGAGGGAACCGTATATACGTCTATAACGTTATATATCCTAACCTAAGGCAACCTGACATCTCGGATGTATTATTCTACAACATTCCAGGCGTGTCGGACCCTACGTCTCGGTGGTAACATTACATGCGTCTATAACGTTATATATCCTAACTTATGGCAACCCTACATCTCGGGTGCAATATTTGACAACATTCCTGGCCTGTCGAACCCTACTTCTCGGAGGGAACTGTATATACGTCTATAACGTCATATATTATTACCTGAGGCAACCTAACATCTCGGATGCAATATTTGACAACATTCTTGGCCTGTCGAACCGTACTTCTCGGAGGTAACATTACATGCGTCTATAACGTTATATATCCTAACCTAAGGCAACCTAACATCTCGGATGCAATATTTGACAACATTCCTGGCCTGTCGAACACTACTTCTCGGAGGGAACAGTATATACGTCTGTAACGTCATATATCCTAACCTAAGGCAACCTAACATCTCGGATGTACCATTTGACAACATTCCAGGCATGTCGGTCCCTACGTCTCGGTGGTAACATTACATGCCTCTATAACGTTATATATCCTAACCTAAGGCGACCTAACATCTCGGACGCAATATTTGACAACATTCCTGGCCCATCGAACCCTACTTCTCGGAGGGAACAGTATATACGTCTATCACGTCATATATCCTAACCTAAGGCAACCTAACATCTCGGATGTAACATTTGACGACATTCCAGGCGTGTCGGACCCTACTTCTCGGTGGGAACATTATATGCGTCTATAACGTTGTATATCCTAATCTAAGGCAACCTAACATCTCGGATGGAATATTTGACAACATTCCTGGCCTGTCGAACTCTACTTCTCGGAGGGAACAGTATATATGTCTATAACGGTATATATCCTAACCTAAGGCAACCTGACATCTCGGATGTAATATTCTACAACCTTCTAGGCGTGTCGGACCCTACTTCTCGGTGGGAACATTATATGCGTCTATAACGGTATATATCATAATCTAAGGCAACCTAACATCTCGGATGCAATATCTGACAACATTCCTGGCCTGTCGAACCCTACTTCTCGGAGGGAACAGTATATACGTCTGTAACGTCATATATCCTAACCTAAGGCAACCTAACATCTCGGATGTAACATTTGACAACATTCCAGGCGTGTCGGTCCCTACGTCTCGGTGGTAACATTACATGCGTCTGTAACGTTATATATCCTAACCTAAGGCAACCTAACATCTCGGATGCAATATTTGGCAACATTCCTGGCCTGTCGAACCCTACTTCTCGGAGGGAACAGTATATACGTCTATAACGTCATATATCCTTACCTGAGGCAACCAAACATCTCGGATGCAATATTTGACAACATTCCTGGCCTGTCGAACCCTACTTCTCGGTGGGAACATTATATGCGTCTATAACGGTATATATCATAATCTAAGGCAACCTAACATCTCGGATGCAATATCTGACAACATTCCTGGCCTGTCGAACCCTATTTCTCGGAGGGAACAGTATATACGTCTGTAACGTCATATATCCTAACCTAAGGCAACCTAACATCTCGGATGTAACATTTGACAACATTCCAGGCGTGTCGGTCCCTACGTCTCGGTGGTAACATTACATGCGTCTATAACGGTATATATCATAATCTAAGGCAACCTAACATCTCGGATGCAACATCTGACAACATTCCTGGCCTGTCGAACCCTATTTCTCGGAGGGAACAGTATATACGTCTGTAACGTCATATATCCTAACCTAAGGCAACCTAACATCTCGGATGTAACATTTGACAACATTCCAGGCGTGTCGGTCCCTACGTCTCGGTGGTAACATTACATGCCTCTATAACGTTATATATCCTAACCTAAGGCGACCTAACATCTCGGATGCAATATTTGACAACATTCCTGGCCCGCCGAACCCTACTTCTCGGAGGGAACAGTATATACGTCTATCACGTCATATATCCTACCCTAAGGCAACCTAACATCTCGGATGTAACATTTGACGACATTCCAGGCGTGTCGGACCCTACTTCTCGGTGGGAACATTATATGCGTCTATAACGTTGTATATCCTAATCTAAGGCAACCTAACATCTCGGATGGAATATTTGACAACATTCCTGGCCTGTCGAACCCTACTTCTCGGAGGGAACAGTATATACGTCTATAACGGTGTATATCATAATCTAAGGCAACCTAACATCTCGGATGCAATATTTGACAACATTCCTGGCCTGTCGAACTCTACTTCTCGGAGGGAACAGTATATATGTATATAACGGTATATATCCTAACCTAAGGCAACCTGACATCTCGGATGTAATATTCTACAACCTTCTAGGCGTGTCGGACCCTACTTCTCGGAGGGAACAGTATATACGTCTATCACGTCATATATCCTAACCTAAGGCAACCTAACATCTCGGATGTAACATTTGACGACATTCCAGGCGTGTCGGACCCTACTTCTCGGTGGGAACATTATATGCGTCTATAACGTTGTATATCCTAATCTAAGGCAACCTAACATCTCGGATGGAATATTTGACAACATTCCTGGCCTGTCGAACCCTACTTCTCGGAGGGAACAGTATATACGTCTATAACGGTGTATATCATAATCTAAGGCAACCTAACATCTCGGATGCAATATTTGACAACATTCCTGGCCTGTCGAACTCTACTTCTCGGAGGGAACAGTATATATGTCTATAACGGTATATATCCTAACCTAAGGCAACCTGACATCTCGGATGTAATATTCTACAACCTTCTAGGCGTGTCGGACCCTACTTCTCGGTGGGAACATTATATGCGTCTATAACGGTATATATCATAATCTAAGGCAACCTAACATCTCGGATGCAATATCTGACAACATTCCATGCCTGTCGAACCCTACTTCTCGGAGGGAACAGTATATACGTCTATAACGTTATATATCCTAACCTAAGGCAACCTAACATCTCGGATGCAATATTTGACAACATTCCTGGCCTGTCGAACCCTACTTCTCGGAGGGAACTGTATATACGTCTATAATGACATATATTCTTACCTGAGGCAACCTAACATCTCGGATGCAATATTTGACAACATTCCTGGCCTGTCGAACCCTATTTCTCGGAGGGAACAGTATATACGTCTATAACGTTATATATCCTAACCTAAGGCAACCTAACATCTCGGATGCAATATTTGACAACATTCCTGGCCTGTCGAACCCTACTTCTCGGAGGGAACTGTATATACGTCTATAATGTCATATATTCTTACCTGAGGCAACCTAACATCTCGGATGCAATATTTGACAACATTCCTGGCCTGTCGAACACTACTTCTCGGAGGGAACAGTATATACGTCTGTAACGTCATATATCCTAACCTAAGGCAACCTAACATCTCGGGATGTAACATTTGACAACATTCCAGGCGTGTCGGTCCCTACGTCTCGGTGGTAACATTACATGCCTCTATAACGTTATATATCCTAACCTAAGGCGACCTAACATCTCGGATGCAATATTTGACAACATTCCTGGCCCGTCGAACCCTACATCTCGGAGGGAACAGTATATACGTCTATCACGTCATATATCCTAACCTAAGGCAACCTAACATCTCGGATGTAACATTTGACGACATTCCAGGCGTGTCGGACCCTACTTCTCGGTGGGAACATTATATGCGTCTATAACGTTGTATATCCTAATCTAAGGCAACCTAACATCTCGGATGGAATATTTGACAACATTCCTGGCCTGTCGAACCCTACTTCTCGGAGGGAACAGTATATACGTCTATAACGGTGTATATCATAATCTAAGGCAACCTAACATCTCGGATGCAATATTTGACAACATTCCTGGCCTGTCGAACTCTACTTCTCGGAGGGAACAGTATATATGTCTATAACGGTATATATCCTAACCTAAGGCAACCTGACATCTCGGATGTAATATTCTACAACCTTCTAGGCGTGTCGGACCCTACTTCTCGGTGGGAACATTATATGCGTCTATAACGGTATATATCATAATCTAAGGCAACCTAACATCTCGGATGCAATATCTGACAACATTCCTGGCCTGTCGAACCCTACTTCTCGGAGGGAACAGTATATACGTCTGTAACGTCATATATCCTAACCTAAGGCAACCTAACATCTCGGATGTAACATTTGACAACATTCCAGGCGTGTCGGTCCCTACGTCTCGGTGGTAACATTACATGCGTCTATAACGTTATATATCCTAACCTAAGGCAACCTAACATCTCGGATGCAATATTTGGCAACATTCCTGGCCTGTCGAACCCTACTTCTCGGAGGGAACAGTATATACGTCTATAACGTCATATATCCTTACCTGAGGCAACCAAACATCTCGGATGCAATATTTGACAACATTCCTGGCCTGTCGAACCCTACTTCTCGGAGGGAACTGTATATACGTCTATAATGTCATATATTCTTACCTGAGGCAACCTAACATCTCGGATGCAATATTTGACAACATTCCTGGCCTGTCGAACCCTACTTCTCGGTGGTAACATTACATGCCTCTATAACGTTATATATCCTAACCTAAGGCGACCTAACATCTCGGATGCAATATTTGACAACATTCCTGGCCCGTCGAACCCTACTTCTCGTAGGGAACAGTATATACGTCTATCACGTCATATATCCTAACCTAAGGCAACCTAACATCTCGGATGTAACATTTGACAACATTCCAGGCGTGTCGGTCCCTACGTCTCGGTGGTAACATTACATGCGTCTATAACGTTATATATCCTAACCTAAGGCAACCTAACATCTCGGATGCAATATTTGACAACATTCCTGGCCTGTCGAACCCTACTTCTCGGAGGGAAAAGTATATACGTCTATAACGTCATATATCCTAACCTAAGGCAACCTAACATCTCGGATGTAACATTTGACAACATTCCAGGCGTGTCGGTCCCTACGTCTCGGTGGTAACATTACATGCGTCTATAACGTTATATATCCTAACCTAAGGCGACCTAACATCTCGGATGCAATATTTGACAACATTCCTGGCCCGTCGAACCCTACTTCTCGGCGGGAACCGTATATACGTCTATAACGTCATATATCCTAACCTGAGGCAACCTAACATCTCGGATGTAACATTTGACAACATTCCAGGCGTGTCGGTCCCTACGTCTCGGTGGTAACATTACATGCGTCTATAACGTTATATATCCTAACCTAAGGCAACCTAACATCTCGGATGCAATATTTGGCAACATTCCTGGCCTGTCGAACCCTACTTCTCGGAGGGAACAGTATATACGTCTATAACGTCATATATCCTTACCTGAGGCAACCAAACATCTCGGATGCAATATTTGACAACATTCCTGGCCTGTCGAACCCTACTTCTCGGAGGGAACAGTATATACGTCTATAACGGTATATATCCTAATCTAAGGCAACCTAACATCTCGGATGCAATATTTGACAACATTCCTGGCCCGTCGAACCCTACTTCTCGGAGGGAACAGTATATACGTCTATAACGTCATATATCCTAACCTGAGGCAACCTAACATCTCGGATGTAACATTTGACAACATTCCAGGCGTGTCGGTCCCTACGTCTCGGTGGTAACATTACATGCGTCTATAACGGTATATATCCTAATCTAAGGCAACCTAATATCTCGGATGCAATATTTGACAACATTCCTGGCCTGTCGAACCCTACTTCTCGGAGGGAACAGTATATACGCCTATAACGTTATATATCCTAACCTAAGGCAACCTGACATCTCGGATGTATTATTCTACAACATTCCAGGCGTGTCGGACCCTACTTCTCGGTGGGAACATTATATGCGTCTATAACGGTATATATCATAATCTAAGGCAACCTAACATCTCGGATGCAATATCTGACAACATTCCTGGCCTGTCGAACCCTACTTCTCGGAGGGAACAGTATATACGTCTGTAACGTCATATATCCTAACCTAAGGCAACCTAACATCTCGGATGTAACATTTGACAACATTCCAGGCGTGTCGGTCCCTACGTCTCGGTGGTAACATTACATGCGTCTGTAACGTTATATATCCTAACCTAAGGCAACCTAACATCTCGGATGCAATATTTGGCAACATTCCTGGCCTGTCGAACCCTACTTCTCGGAGGGAACAGTATATACGTCTATAACGTCATATATCCTTACCTGAGGCAACCAAACATCTCGGATGCAATATTTGACAACATTCCTGGCCTGTCGAACCCTACTTCTCGGTGGGAACATTATATGCGTCTATAACGGTATATATCATAATCTAAGGCAACCTAACATCTCGGATGCAATATCTGACAACATTCCTGGCCTGTCGAACCCTATTTCTCGGAGGGAACAGTATATACGTCTGTAACGTCATATATCCTAACCTAAGGCAACCTAACATCTCGGATGTAACATTTGACAACATTCCAGGCGTGTCGGTCCCTACGTCTCGGTGGTAACATTACATGCGTCTATAACGGTATATATCATAATCTAAGGCAACCTAACATCTCGGATGCAACATCTGACAACATTCCTGGCCTGTCGAACCCTATTTCTCGGAGGGAACAGTATATACGTCTGTAACGTCATATATCCTAACCTAAGGCAACCTAACATCTCGGATGTAACATTTGACAACATTCCAGGCGTGTCGGTCCCTACGTCTCGGTGGTAACATTACATGCCTCTATAACGTTATATATCCTAACCTAAGGCGACCTAACATCTCGGATGCAATATTTGACAACATTCCTGGCCCGCCGAACCCTACTTCTCGGAGGGAACAGTATATACGTCTATCACGTCATATATCCTACCCTAAGGCAACCTAACATCTCGGATGTAACATTTGACGACATTCCAGGCGTGTCGGACCCTACTTCTCGGTGGGAACATTATATGCGTCTATAACGTTGTATATCCTAATCTAAGGCAACCTAACATCTCGGATGGAATATTTGACAACATTCCTGGCCTGTCGAACCCTACTTCTCGGAGGGTACAGTATATACGTCTATAACGGTGTATATCATAATCTAAGGCAACCTAACATCTCGGATGCAATATTTGACAACATTCCTGGCCTGTCGAACTCTACTTCTCGGAGGGAACAGTATATATGTATATAACGGTATATATCCTAACCTAAGGCAACCTGACATCTCGGATGTAATATTCTACAACCTTCTAGGCGTGTCGGACCCTACTTCTCGGAGGGAACAGTATATACGTCTATCACGTCATATATCCTAACCTAAGGCAACCTAACATCTCGGATGTAACATTTGACGACATTCCAGGCGTGTCGGACCCTACTTCTCGGTGGGAACATTATATGCGTCTATAACGTTGTATATCCTAATCTAAGGCAACCTAACATCTCGGATGGAATATTTGACAACATTCCTGGCCTGTCGAACCCTACTTCTCGGAGGGAACAGTATATACGTCTGTAACGTCATATATCCTAACCTAAGGCAACCAAACATCTCGGATGTAACATTTGACAACATTCCAGGCGTGTCGGTCCCTACGTCTCGGTGGTAACATTACATGCGTCTATAACGTTATATATCCTAACCTAAGGCAACCTAACATCTCGGATGCAATATTTGGCAACATTCCTGGCCTGTCGAACCCTACTTCTCGGAGGGAACAGTATATACGTCTATAACGTCATATATCCTTACCTGAGGCAACCAAACATCTCGGATGCAATATTTGACAACATTCCTGGCCTGTCGAACCCTACTTCTCGGAGGGAACTGTATATACGTCTATAATGTCATATATTCTTACCTGAGGCAACCTAACATCTCGGATGCAATATTTGACAACATTCCTGGCCTGTCGAACCCTACTTCTCGGTGGTAACATTACATGCCTCTATAACGTTATATATCCTAACCTAAGGCGACCTAACATCTCGGATGCAATATTTGACAACATTCCTGGCCCGTCGAACCCTACTTCTCGTAGGGAACAGTATATACGTCTATCACGTCATATATCCTAACCTAAGGCAACCTAACATCTCGGATGCAATATTTGACAACATTCCTGGCCTGTCGAACCCTACTTCTCGGAGGGAAAAGTATATACGTCTATAACGTCATATATCCTAACCTAAGGCAACCTAACATCTCGGATGTAACATTTGACAACATTCCAGGCGTGTCGGTCCCTACGTCTCGGTGGTAACATTACATGCGTCTATAACGTTATATATCCTAACCTAAGGCGACCTAACATCTCGGATGCAATATTTGACAACATTCCTGGCCCGTCGAACCCTACTTCTCGGCGGGAACCGTATATACGTCTATAACGTCATATATCCTAACCTGAGGCAACCTAACATCTCGGATGTAACATTTGACAACATTCCAGGCGTGTCGGTCCCTACGTCTCGGTGGTAACATTACATGCGTCTATAACGTTATATATCCTAACCTAAGGCAACCTAACATCTCGGATGCAATATTTGGCAACATTCCTGGCCTGTCGAACCCTACTTCTCGGAGGGAACAGTATATACGTCTATAACGTCATATATCCTTACCTGAGGCAACCAAACATCTCGGATGCAATATTTGACAACATTCCTGGCCTGTCGAACCTTACTTCTCGGAGGGAACAGTATATACGTCTATAACGGTATATATCCTAATCTAAGGCAACCTAACATCTCGGATGCAATATTTGACAACATTCCTGGCCCGTCGAACCCTACTTCTCGGAGGGAACAGTATATACGTCTATAACGTCATATATCCTAACCTGAGGCAACCTAACATCTCGGATGTAACATTTGACAACATTCCAGGCGTGTCGGTCCCTACGTCTCGGTGGTAACATTACATGCGTCTATAACGGTATATATCCTAATCTAAGGCAACCTAATATCTCGGATGCAATATTTGACAACATTCCTGGCCTGTCGAACCCTACTTCTCGGAGGGAACAGTATATACGTCTATAACGTTATATATCCTAACCTAAGGCAACCTGACATCTCGGATGTATTATTCTACAACATTCCAGGCGTGTCGGACCCTACGTCTCGGTGGTAACATTACATGCGTCTATAACGTTATATATCCTAACCTAAGGCAACCTAACATCTCGGGTGCAATATTTGACAACATTCCTGGCCTGTCGAACCCTACTTCTCGGAGGGAACTGTATATACGTCTATAACGTCATATATTCTTACCTGAGGCAACCTAACATCTCGGATGCAATATTTGACAACATTCTTGGCCTGTCGAACCGTACTTCTCGGAGGTAAAATTACATGCGTCTATAACGTTATATATCCTAACCTAAGGCAACCTAACATCTCGGATGCAATATTTGACAACATTCCTGGCCTGTCGAACACTACTTCTCGGAGGGAACAGTATATACGTCTGTAACGTCGTATATCCTAACCTAAGGCAACCTAACATCTCGGATGTAACATTTGACAACATTCCAGGCGTGTCGGTCCCTACGTCTCGGTGGTAACATTACATGCCTCTATAACGTTATATATCCTAACCTAAGGCGACCTAACATCTCGGATGCAATATTTGACAACATTCCTGGCCCGTCGAACACTACTTCTCGGAGGGAACAGTATATACGTCTATCACGTCATATACCCTAACCTAAGGCAACCTAACATCTCGGATGTAACATTTGACAACATTCCAGGCGTGTCGGTCCCTACGTCTCGGTGGTAACATTACATGCGTCTATAACGTTATATATCCTAACCTAAGGCAACCTAACATCTCGGATGCAATATTTGACAACATTCCTGGCCTGTCGAACCCTACTTCTCGGAGGGAAAAGTATATACGTCTATAACGTCATATATCCTAACCTAAGGCAACCTAACATCTCGGATGTAACATTTGACAACATTCCAGGCGTGTCGGTCCCTACGTCTCGGTGGTAACATTACATGCGTCTATAACGTTATATATCCTAACCTAAGGCGACCTAACATCTCGGATGCAATATTTGACAACATTCCTGGCCCGTCGAACCCTACTTCTCGGAGGGAACCGTATATACGTCTATAACGTTATATATCCTAACCTAAGGCAACCTGACATCTCGGATGTATTATTCTACAACATTTCAGGCGTGTCGGACCCTACGTCTCGGTGGTAACATTACATGCGTCTATAACGTTATATATCCTAACCTAAGGCAACCTAACATCTCGGATGCAATATTTGACAACATTCCTGGCCTGTCGGACCCTACTTCTCGGAGGGAAAAGTATATACGTCTATAACGTCATATATCCTAACCTAAGGCAACCTAACATCTCGGATGTAACATTTGACAACATTCCAGGCGTGTCGGTCCCTACGTCTCGGTGGTAACATTACATGCGTCTATAACGTTATATATCCTAACCTAAGGCGACCTAACATCTCGGATGCAATATTTGACAACATTCCTGGCCCGTCGAACCCTACTTCTCGGAGGGAACCGTATATACGTCTATAACGTTATATATCCTAACCTAAGGCAGCCTGACATCTCGGATGTATTATTCTACAACATTCCAGGCGTGTCGGACCCTACGTCTCGGTGGTAACATTACATGCGTCTATAACGTTATATATCCTAACTTAAGGCAACCCTACATCTCGGGTGCAATATTTGACAACATTCCTGGCCTGTCGAACCCTACTTCTCGGAGGGAACTGTATATACGTCTATAACGTCATATATTCTTACCTGAGGCAACCTAACATCTCGGATGCAATATTTGACAACATTCTTGGCCTGTCGAACCGTACTTCTCGGAGGTAAAATTACATGCGTCTATAACGTTATATATCCTAACCTAAGGCAACCTAACATCTCGGATGCAATATTTGACAACATTCCTGGCCTGTCGAACACTACTTCTCGGAGGGAACAGTATATACGTCTGTAACGTCGTATATCCTAACCTAAGGCAACCTAACATCTCGGATGTAACATTTGACAACATTCCAGGCGTGTCGGTCCCTACGTCTCGGTGGTAACATTACATGCCTCTATAACGTTATATATCCTAACCTAAGGCGACCTAACATCTCGGATGCAATATTTGACAACATTCCTGGCCCGTCGAACCCTACTTCTCGGAGGGAACAGTATATACGTCTATCACGTCATATACCCTAACCTAAGGCAACCTAACATCTCGGATGTAACATTTGACAACATTCCAGGCGTGTCGGTCCCTACGTCTCGGTGGTAACATTACATGCGTCTATAACGTTATATATCCTAACCTAAGGCAACCTAACATCTCGGATGCAATATTTGACAACATTCCTGGCCTGTCGAACCCTACTTCTCGGAGGGAAAAGTATATACGTCTATAACGTCATATATCCTAACCTAAGGCAACCTAACATCTCGGATGTAACATTTGACAACATTCCAGGCGTGTCGGTCCCTACGTCTCGGTGGTAACATTACATGCGTCTATAACGTTATATATCCTAACCTAAGGCGACCTAACATCTCGGATGCAATATTTGACAACATTCCTGGCCCGTCGAACCCTACTTCTCGGAGGGAACCGTATATACGTCTATAACGTCATATATCCTAACCTGAGGCAACCTAACATCTCGGATGTAACATCTGACAACATTCCAGGCGTGTCGGTCCCTACGTCTCGGTGGTAACATTACATGCGTCTATAACGTTATATATCCTAACCTAAGGCAACCTAACATCTCGGATGCAATATTTGGCAACATTCCTGGCCTGTCGAACCCTACTTCTCGGAGGGAACAGTATATACGTCTATAACGTCATATATCCTTACCTGAGGCAACCAAACATCTCGGATGCAATATTTTACAACATTCCTGGCCTGTCGAACCCTACTTCTCGGAGGGAACAGTATATACGTCTATAACGGTATATATCCTAATCTAAGGCAACCTAACATCTCGGATGCAATATTTGACAACATTCCTGGCCCGTCGAACCCTACTTCTCGGAGGGAACAGTATATACGTCTATAACGTCATATATCCTAACCTGAGGCAACCTAACATCTCGGATGTAACATTTGACAACATTCCAGGCGTGTCGGTCCCTACGTCTCGGTGGTAACATTACATGCGTCTATAACGGTATATATCCTAATCTAAGGCAACCTAATATCTCGGATGCAATATTTGACAACATTCCTGGCCTGTCGAACCCTACTTCTCGGAGGGAACAGTATATACGTCTATAACGTTATATATCCTAAGCTAAGGCAACCTGACATCTCGGATGTATTATTCTACAACATTCCAGGCGTGTCGGACCCTACGTCTCGGTGGTAACATTACATGCGTCTATAACGTTATATATCCTAACCTAAGGCAACCTAACATCTCGGGTGCAATATTTGACAACATTCCTGGCCTGTCGAACCCTACTTCTCGGAGGGAACTGTATATACGTCTATAACGTCATATATTCTTACCTGAGGCAACCTAACATCTCGGATGCAATATTTGACAACATTCTTGGCCTGTCGAACCGTACTTCTCGGAGGTAACATTACATGCGTCTATAACGTTATATATCCTAACCTAAGGCAACCTAACATCTCGGATGCAATATTTGACAACATTCCTGGCCTGTCGAACCCTACTTCTCGGTGGTAACATTACATGCCTCTATAACGTTATATATCCTAACCTAAGGCGACCTAACATCTCGGATGCAATATTTGACAACATTCCTGGCCCGTCGAACCCTACTTCTCGTAGGGAACAGTATATACGTCTATCACGTCATATATCCTAACCTAAGGCAACCTAACATCTCGGATGCAATATTTGACAACATTCCTGGCCTGTCGAACCCTACTTCTCGGAGGGAAAAGTATATACGTCTATAACGTCATATATCCTAACCTAAGGCAACCTAACATCTCGGATGTAACATTTGACAACATTCCAGGCGTGTCGGTCCCTACGTCTCGGTGGTAACATTACATGCGTCTATAACGTTATATATCCTAACCTAAGGCGACCTAACATCTCGGATGCAATATTTGACAACATTCCTGGCCCGTCGAACCCTACTTCTCGGCGGGAACCGTATATACGTCTATAACGTCATATATCCTAACCTGAGGCAACCTAACATCTCGGATGTAACATTTGACAACATTCCAGGCGTGTCGGTCCCTACGTCTCGGTGGTAACATTACATGCGTCTATAACGTTATATATCCTAACCTAAGGCAACCTAACATCTCGGATGCAATATTTGGCAACATTCCTGGCCTGTCGAACCCTACTTCTCGGAGGGAACAGTATATACGTCTATAACGTCATATATCCTTACCTGAGGCAACCAAACATCTCGGATGCAATATTTGACAACATTCCTGGCCTGTCGAACCTTACTTCTCGGAGGGAACAGTATATACGTCTATAACGGTATATATCCTAATCTAAGGCAACCTAACATCTCGGATGCAATATTTGACAACATTCCTGGCCCGTCGAACCCTACTTCTCGGAGGGAACAGTATATACGTCTATAACGTCATATATCCTAACCTGAGGCAACCTAACATCTCGGATGTAACATTTGACAACATTCCAGGCGTGTCGGTCCCTACGTCTCGGTGGTAACATTACATGCGTCTATAACGGTATATATCCTAATCTAAGGCAACCTAATATCTCGGATGCAATATTTGACAACATTCCTGGCCTGTCGAACCCTACTTCTCGGAGGGAACAGTATATACGTCTATAACGTTATATATCCTAACCTAAGGCAACCTGACATCTCGGATGTATTATTCTACAACATTCCAGGCGTGTCGGACCCTACGTCTCGGTGGTAACATTACATGCGTCTATAACGTTATATATCCTAACCTAAGGCAACCTAACATCTCGGGTGCAATATTTGACAACATTCCTGGCCTGTCGAACCCTACTTCTCGGAGGGAACTGTATATACGTCTATAACGTCATATATTCTTACCTGAGGCAACCTAACATCTCGGATGCAATATTTGACAACATTCTTGGCCTGTCGAACCGTACTTCTCGGAGGTAAAATTACATGCGTCTATAACGTTATATATCCTAACCTAAGGCAACCTAACATCTCGGATGCAATATTTGACAACATTCCTGGCCTGTCGAACACTACTTCTCGGAGGGAACAGTATATACGTCTGTAACGTCGTATATCCTAACCTAAGGCAACCTAACATCTCGGATGTAACATTTGACAACATTCCAGGCGTGTCGGTCCCTACGTCTCGGTGGTAACATTACATGCCTCTATAACGTTATATATCCTAACCTAAGGCGACCTAACATCTCGGATGCAATATTTGACAACATTCCTGGCCCGTCGAACACTACTTCTCGGAGGGAACAGTATATACGTCTATCACGTCATATACCCTAACCTAAGGCAACCTAACATCTCGGATGTAACATTTGACAACATTCCAGGCGTGTCGGTCCCTACGTCTCGGTGGTAACATTACATGCGTCTATAACGTTATATATCCTAACCTAAGGCAACCTAACATCTCGGATGCAATATTTGACAACATTCCTGGCCTGTCGAACCCTACTTCTCGGAGGGAAAAGTATATACGTCTATAACGTCATATATCCTAACCTAAGGCAACCTAACATCTCGGATGTAACATTTGACAACATTCCAGGCGTGTCGGTCCCTACGTCTCGGTGGTAACATTACATGCGTCTATAACGTTATATATCCTAACCTAAGGCGACCTAACATCTCGGATGCAATATTTGACAACATTCCTGGCCCGTCGAACCCTACTTCTCGGAGGGAACCGTATATACGTCTATAACGTTATATATCCTAACCTAAGGCAACCTGACATCTCGGATGTATTATTCTACAACATTTCAGGCGTGTCGGACCCTACGTCTCGGTGGTAACATTACATGCGTCTATAACGTTATATATCCTAACCTAAGGCAACCTAACATCTCGGATGCAATATTTGACAACATTCCTGGCCTGTCGGACCCTACTTCTCGGAGGGAAAAGTATATACGTCTATAACGTCATATATCCTAACCTAAGGCAACCTAACATCTCGGATGTAACATTTGACAACATTCCAGGCGTGTCGGTCCCTACGTCTCGGTGGTAACATTACATGCGTCTATAACGTTATATATCCTAACCTAAGGCGACCTAACATCTCGGATGCAATATTTGACAACATTCCTGGCCCGTCGAACCCTACTTCTCGGAGGGAACCGTATATACGTCTATAACGTTATATATCCTAACCTAAGGCAGCCTGACATCTCGGATGTATTATTCTACAACATTCCAGGCGTGTCGGACCCTACGTCTCGGTGGTAACATTACATGCGTCTATAACGTTATATATCCTAACTTAAGGCAACCCTACATCTCGGGTGCAATATTTGACAACATTCCTGGCCTGTCGAACCCTACTTCTCGGAGGGAACTGTATATACGTCTATAACGTCATATATTCTTACCTGAGGCAACCTAACATCTCGGATGCAATATTTGACAACATTCTTGGCCTGTCGAACCGTACTTCTCGGAGGTAAAATTACATGCGTCTATAACGTTATATATCCTAACCTAAGGCAACCTAACATCTCGGATGCAATATTTGACAACATTCCTGGCCTGTCGAACACTACTTCTCGGAGGGAACAGTATATACGTCTGTAACGTCGTATATCCTAACCTAAGGCAACCTAACATCTCGGATGTAACATTTGACAACATTCCAGGCGTGTCGGTCCCTACGTCTCGGTGGTAACATTACATGCCTCTATAACGTTATATATCCTAACCTAAGGCGACCTAACATCTCGGATGCAATATTTGACAACATTCCTGGCCCGTCGAACCCTACTTCTCGGAGGGAACAGTATATACGTCTATCACGTCATATACCCTAACCTAAGGCAACCTAACATCTCGGATGTAACATTTGACAACATTCCAGGCGTGTCGGTCCCTACGTCTCGGTGGTAACATTACATGCGTCTATAACGTTATATATCCTAACCTAAGGCAACCTAACATCTCGGATGCAATATTTGACAACATTCCTGGCCTGTCGAACCCTACTTCTCGGAGGGAAAAGTATATACGTCTATAACGTCATATATCCTAACCTAAGGCAACCTAACATCTCGGATGTAACATTTGACAACATTCCAGGCGTGTCGGTCCCTACGTCTCGGTGGTAACATTACATGCGTCTATAACGTTATATATCCTAACCTAAGGCGACCTAACATCTCGGATGCAATATTTGACAACATTCCTGGCCCGTCGAACCCTACTTCTCGGAGGGAACCGTATATACGTCTATAACGTCATATATCCTAACCTGAGGCAACCTAACATCTCGGATGTAACATCTGACAACATTCCAGGCGTGTCGGTCCCTACGTCTCGGTGGTAACATTACATGCGTCTATAACGTTATATATCCTAACCTAAGGCAACCTAACATCTCGGATGCAATATTTGGCAACATTCCTGGCCTGTCGAACCCTACTTCTCGGAGGGAACAGTATATACGTCTATAACGTCATATATCCTTACCTGAGGCAACCAAACATCTCGGATGCAATATTTTACAACATTCCTGGCCTGTCGAACCCTACTTCTCGGAGGGAACAGTATATACGTCTATAACGGTATATATCCTAATCTAAGGCAACCTAACATCTCGGATGCAATATTTGACAACATTCCTGGCCCGTCGAACCCTACTTCTCGGAGGGAACAGTATATACGTCTATAACGTCATATATCCTAACCTGAGGCAACCTAACATCTCGGATGTAACATTTGACAACATTCCAGGCGTGTCGGTCCCTACGTCTCGGTGGTAACATTACATGCGTCTATAACGGTATATATCCTAATCTAAGGCAACCTAATATCTCGGATGCAATATTTGACAACATTCCTGGCCTGTCGAACCCTACTTCTCGGAGGGAACAGTATATACGTCTATAACGTTATATATCCTAAGCTAAGGCAACCTGACATCTCGGATGTATTATTCTACAACATTCCAGGCGTGTCGGACCCTACGTCTCGGTGGTAACATTACATGCGTCTATAACGTTATATATCCTAACCTAAGGCAACCTAACATCTCGGGTGCAATATTTGACAACATTCCTGGCCTGTCGAACCCTACTTCTCGGAGGGAACTGTATATACGTCTATAACGTCATATATTCTTACCTGAGGCAACCTAACATCTCGGATGCAATATTTGACAACATTCTTGGCCTGTCGAACCGTACTTCTCGGAGGTAACATTACATGCGTCTATAACGTTATATATCCTAACCTAAGGCAACCTAACATCTCGGATGCAATATTTGACAACATTCCCGGCCTGTCGAACACTACTTCTCGGAGGGAACAGTATATACGTCTGTAACGTCGTATATCCTAACCTAAGGCAACCTAACATCTCTGATGTAACATTTGACAACATTCCAGGCGTGTCGGTCCCTACGTCTCGGTGGTAACATTACATGCGTCTATAACGTTATATATCCTAACCTAAGGCAACCTAACATCTCGTATGCAATATTTGACAACATTCCTGGCCTGTCGAACCCTACTTCTCGGAGGGAAAAGTATATACGTCTGTAACGTCATATATCCTAACCTAAGGCAACCTAACATCTCGGATGTAACATTTGACAACATTCCAGGCGTGTCGGTCCCTACGTCTCGGTGGTAACATTACATGCGTCTATAACGTTATATATCCTAACCTAAGGCGACCTAACATCTCGGATGCAATATTTGACAACATTCCTGGCCCGTCGAACCCTACTTCTCGGAGTGAACAGTATATATGTCTATAACGGTATATATCCTAACCTAAGGCAACCTGACATCTCGGATGTAATATTCTACAACCTTCTAGGCGTGTCGGACCCTACTTCTCGGTGGGAACATTATATGCGTCTATAACGGTATATATCATAATCTAAGGCAACCTAACATCTCGGATGCAATATCTGACAACATTCCTGGCCTGTCGAACCCTACTTCTCGGGGGGAACAGTATATACGTCTGTAACGTCATATATCCTAACCTAAGGCAACGTAACATCTCGGATGTAACATTTGACAACATTCCAGGCGTGTCGGTCCCTACGTCTCGGTGGTAACATTACATGCGTCTATAACGTTATATATCCTAACTTAAGGCAACCCTACATCTCGGGTGCAATATTTGACAACATTCCTGGCCTGTCGAACCCTACTTCTCGGAGGGAACTGTATATACGTCTATAACGTCATATATTCTTACCTGAGGCAACCTAACATCTCGGATGCAATATTTGACAACATTCCAGGCGTGTCGGTCCCTACTTCTCGGTGGGAACATTATATGCGTCTATAACGTTGTATATCCTAATCTAAGGCAACCTAACATCTCGGATGGAATATTTGACAACATTCCTGGCCTGTCGAACCCTACTTCTCGGAGGGAACAGTATATACGTCTATAACGGTGTATATCATAATCTAAGGCAACCTAACATCTCGGATGCAATATTTGACAACATTCCTGGCCTGTCGAACTCTACTTCTCGGAGGGAACAGTATATATGTCTATAACGGTATATATCCTAACCTAAGGCAACCTGACATCTCGGATGTAATATTCTACAACCTTCTAGGCGTGTCGGACCCTACTTCTCGGTGGGAACATTATATGCGTCTATAACGGTATATATCATAATCTAAGGCAACCTAACATCTCGGATGCAATATCTGACAACATTCCTGGCCTGTCGAACCCTACTTCTCGGAGGGAACAGTATATACGTCTGTAACGTCATATATCCTAACCTAAGGCAACCTAACATCTCGGATGTAACATTTGACACCATTCCAGGCGTGTCGGTCCCTACGTCTCGGTGGTAACATTACATGCGTCTATAACGTTATATATCCTAACCTAAGGCAACCTAACATCTCGTATGCAATATTTGACAACATTCCTGGCCTGTCGAACCCTACTTCTCGGAGGGAAAAGTATATACGTCTGTAACGTCATATATCCTAACCTAAGGCAACCTAACATCTCGGATGTAACATTTGACAACATTCCAGGCGTGTCGGTCCCTACGTCTCGGTGGTAACATTACATGCGTCTATAACGTTATATATCCTAACCTAAGGCGACCTAACATCTCGGATGCAATATTTGACAACATTCCTGGCCCGTCGAACCCTACTTCTCGGAGGGAACCGTATATACGTCTATAACGTCATATATCCTAACCTGAGGCAACCTAACATCTCGGATGTAACATTTGACGACATTCCAGGCGTGTCGGACCCTACTTCTCGGTGGGAACATTATATGCGTCTATAACGTTGTATATCCTAATCTAAGGCAACCTAACATCTCGGATGCAATATTTGACAACATTCCTGGCCTGTCGAACCCTACTTCTCGGAGGGAACAGTATATACGTCTATAACGGTGCATATCATAATCTAAGGCAACCTAACATCTCGGATGCAATATTTGACAACATTCCTGGCCTGTCGAACCCTACTTCTCGGAGGGAACAGTATATACGTCTATAACGTTATATATCCTAACCTAAGGCAATCTAACATCTCGGATGCAATATTTGACAACATTCCTGGCCTGTCGAACCCTACTTCTCGGAGGGAACTGTATATACGTCTATAATGTCATATATTCTTACCTGAGGCAACCTAACATCTCGGATGCAATATTTGACAACATTCCTGGCCTGTCGAACCCTACTTCTCGGAGGGAACAGTATATACGTCTATAACGGTATATATCCTAATCTAAGGCAACCTAACATCTCGGATGCAATATTTGACAACATTCCTGGCCTGTCGAACACTACTTCTCGGAGGGAACAGTATATACGTCTGTAACGTCATATATCCTAACCTAAGGCAACCTAACATCTCGGGATGTAACATTTGACAACATTCCAGGCGTGTCGGTCCCTACGTCTCGGTGGTAACATTACATGCCTCTATAACGTTATATATCCTAACGTAAGGCGACCTAACATCTCGGATGCAATATTTGACAACATTCCTGGCCCGTCGAAGCCTACTTCTCGGAGGGAACAGTATATACGTCTATCACGTCATATATCCTAACCTAAGGCAACCTAACATCTCGGATGTAACATTTGACGACATTCCAGGCGTGTCGGACCCTACTTCTCGGTGGGAACATTATATGCGTCTATAACGTTGTATATCCTAATCTAAGGCAACCTAACATCTCGGATGGAATATTTGACAACATTCCTGGCCTGTCGAACCCTACTTCTCGGAGGGAACAGTATATACGTCTATAACAGTGTATATCATAATCTAAGGCAACCTAACATCTCGGATGCAATATTTGACAACATTCCTGGCCTGTCGAACTCTACTTCTCGGAGGGAACAGTATATATGTCTATAACGGTATATATCCTAACCTAAGGCAACCTGACATCTCGGATGTAATATTCTACAACCTTCTAGGCGTGTCGGACCCTACTTCTCGGTGGGAACATTATATGCGTCTATAACGGTATATATCATAATCTAAGGCAACCGAACATCTCGGATGCAATATCTGACAACATTCCTGGCCTGTCGAACCCTACTTCTCGGAGGGAACAGTATATACGTCTGTAACGTCATATATCCTAACCTAAGGCAACCTAACATCTCGGATGTAACATTTGACAACATTCCAGGCGTGTCGGTCCCTACGTCTCGGTGGTAACATTACATGCGTCTATAACGTTATATATCCTAACCTAAGGCAACCTAACATCTCGGATGCAATATTTGGCAACATTCCTGGCCTGTCGAACCCTACTTCTCGGAGGGAACAGTATATACGTCTATAACGGTATATATCCTAATCTAAGGCAACCTAACATCTCGTATGCAATATTTGACAACATTCCTGGCCCGTCGAACCCTACTTCTCGGAGGGAACAGTATATACGTCTATAACGTCATATATCCTAACCTGAGGCAACCTAACATCTCGGATGTAACATTTGACAACATTCCAGGCGTGTCGGTCCCTACGTCTCGGTGGTAACATTACATGCGTCTATAACGGTATATATCCTAATCTAAGGCAACCTAATATCTCGGATGCAATATTTGACAACATTCCTGGCCTGTCGAACCCTACTTCTCGGAGGGAACAGTATATACGTCTATAACGTTATATATCCTAACCTAAGGCAACCTGACATCTCGGATGTATTATTCTACAACATTCCAGGCGTGTCGGACCCTACGTCTCGGTGGTAACATTACATGCGTCTATAACGTTATATATCCTAACCTAAGGCAACCTAACATCTCGGGTGCAATATTTGACAACATTCCTGGCCTGTCGAACCCTACTTCTCGGAGGGAACTGTATATACGTCTATAACGTCATATATTCTTACCTGAGGCAACCTAACATCTAGGATGCAATATTTGACAACATTCTTGGCCTGTCGAACCGTACTTCTCGGAGGTAAAATTACATGCGTCTATAACGTTATATATCCTAACCTAAGGCAACCTAACATCTCGGATGCAATATTTGACAACATTCCTGGCCTGTCGAACACTACTTCTCGGAGGGAACAGTATATACGTCTGTAACGTCGTATATCCTAACCTAAGGCAACCTAACATCTCGGATGTAACATTTGACAACATTCCAGGCGTGTCGGTCCCTACGTCTCGGTGGTAACATTACATGCCTCTATAACGTTATATATCCTAACCTAAGGCGACCTAACATCTCGGATGCAATATTTGACAACATTCCTGGCCCGTCGAACCCTACTTCTCGGAGGGAACAGTATATACGTCTATCACGTCATATACCCTAACCTAAGGCAACCTAACATCTCGGATGTAACATTTGACAACATTCCAGGCGTGTCGGTCCCTACGTCTCGGTGGTAACATTACATTCGTCTATAACGTTATATATCCTAACCTAAGGCAACCTAACATCTCGGATGCAACATCTGACAACATTCCTGGCCTGTCGAACCCTATTTCTCGGAGGGAACAGTATATACGTCTGTAACGTCATATATCCTAACCTAAGGCAACCTAACATCTCGGATGTAACATTTGACAACATTCCAGGCGTGTCGGTCCCTACGTCTCGGTGGTAACATTACATGCGTCTATAACGTTATATATCCTAACCTAAGGCAACCTGACATCTCGTATGCAATATTTGACAACATTCCTGGCCTGTCGAACCCTACTTCTCGGAGGGAAAAGTATATACGTCTGTAACGTCATATATCCTAACCTAAGGCAACCTAACATCTCGGATGTAACATTTGACAACATTCCAGGCGTGTCGGTCCCTACGTCTCGGTGGTAACATTACATGCGTCTATAACGTTATATATCCTAACCTAAGGCGACCTAACATCTCGGATGCAATATTTGACAACATTCCTGGCCCGTCGAACCCTACTTCTCGGAGGGAACAGTATATATGTCTATAACGGTATATATCCTAACCTAAGGCAACCAAACATCTCGGATGCAATATTTGACAACATTCCTGGCCTGTCGAACCCTACTTCTCGGAGGGAACTGTATATACGTCTATAATGTCATATATTCTTACCTGAGGCAACCTAACATCTCGGATGCAATATTTGACAACATTCCTGGCCTGTCGAACCCTACTTCTCGGAGGGAACAGCATATACGTCTATAACGGTATATATCCTAATCTAAGGCAACCTAACATCTCGGATGCAATATTTGACAACATTCCTGGCCTGTCGAACACTACTTCTCGGAGGGAACAGTATATACGTCTGTAACGTCATATATCCTAACCTAAGGCAACCTAACATCTCGGGATGTAACATTTGACAACATTCCAGGCGTGTCGGTCCCTACGTCTCGGTGGTAACATTACATGCCTCTATAACGTTATATATCCTAACCTAAGGCGACCTAACATCTCGGATGCAATATTTGACAACATTCCTGGCCCGTCGAACCCTACTTCTCGTAGGGAACAGTATATACGTCTATCACGTCATATATCCTAACCTAAGGCAACCTAACATCTCGGATGTAACATTTGACAACATTCCAGGCGTGTCGGTCCCTACGTCTCGGTGGTAACATTACATCCGTCTATAACGTTATATATCCTAACCTAAGGCAACCTAACATCTCGGATGCAATATTTGACAACATTCCTGGCCTGTCGAACCCTACTTCTCGGAGGGAAAAGTATATACGTCTATAACGTCATATATCCTAACCTAAGGCAACCTAACATCTCGGATGTAACATTTGACAACATTCCAGGCGTGTCGGTCCCTACGTCTCGGTGGTAACATTACATGCGTCTATAACGTTATATATCCTAACCTAAGGCGACCCAACATCTCGGATGCAATATTTGACAACATTCCTGGCCCGTCGAACCCTACTTCTCGGAGGGAACCGTATATACGTCTATAACGTCATATATCCTAACCTGAGGCAACCTAACATCTCGGATGTAACATTTGACAACATTCCAGGCGTGTCGGTCCCTACGTCTCGGTGGTAACATTACATGCGTCTATAACGTTATATATCCTAACCTAAGGCAACCTAACATCTCGGATGCAATATTTGGCAACATTCCTGGCCTGTCGAACCCTACTTCTCGGAGAGAACGGTATATACGTCTATAACGTCATATATCCTTACCTGAGGCAACCAAACATCTCGGATGCAATATTTGACAACATTCCTGGCCTGTCGAACCCTACTTCTCGGAGGGAACAGTATATACGTCTATAACGGTATATATCCTAATCTAAGGCAACCTAACATCTCGTATGCAATATTTGACAACATTCCTGGCCCGTCGAACCCTACTTCTCGGAGGGAACAGTATATACGTCTATAACGTCATATATCCTAACCTGAGGCAACCTAACATCTCGGATGTAACATTTGACAACATTCCAGGCGTGTCGGTCCCTACGTCTCGGTGGTAACATTACATGCGTCTATAACGGTATATATCCTAATCTAAGGCAACCTAATATCTCGGATGCAATATTTGACAACATTCCTGGCCTGTCGAACCCTACTTCTCGGAGGGAACAGTATATACGTCTATAACGTTATATATCCTAACCTAAGGCAACCTGACATCTCGGATGTATTATTCTACAACATTCCAGGCGTGTCGGACCCTACGTCTCGGTGGTAACATTACATGCGTCTATAACGTTATATATCCTAACCTAAGGCAACCTAACATCTCGGGTGCAATATTTGACAACATTCCTGGCCTGTCGAACCCTACTTCTCGGAGGGAACTGTATATACGTCTATAACGTCATATATTCTTACCTGAGGCAACCTAACATCTAGGATGCAATATTTGACAACATTCTTGGCCTGTCGAACCGTACTTCTCGGAGGTAAAATTACATGCGTCTATAACGTTATATATCCTAACCTAAGGCAACCTAACATCTCGGATGCAATATTTGACAACATTCCTGGCCTGTCGAACACTACTTCTCGGAGGGAACAGTATATACGTCTGTAACGTCGTATATCCTAACCTAAGGCAACCTAACATCTCGGATGTAACATTTGACAACATTCCAGGCGTGTCGGTCCCTACGTCTCGGTGGTAACATTACATGCCTCTATAACGTTATATATCCTAACCTAAGGCGACCTAACATCTCGGATGCAATATTTGACAACATTCCTGGCCCGTCGAACCCTACTTCTCGGAGGGAACAGTATATACGTCTATCACGTCATATACCCTAACCTAAGGCAACCTAACATCTCGGATGTAACATTTGACAACATTCCAGGCGTGTCGGTCCCTACGTCTCGGTGGTAACATTACATTCGTCTATAACGTTATATATCCTAACCTAAGGCAACCTAACATCTCGGATGCAATATTTGACAACATTCCTGGCCTGTCGAACCCTACTTCTCGGAGGGAAAAGTATATACGTCTATAACGTCATATATCCTAACCTAAGGCAACCTAACATCTCGGATGTAACATTTGACAACATTCCAGGCGTGTCGGTCCCTACGTCTCGGTGGTAACATTACATGCGTCTATAACGTTATATATCCTAACCTAAGGCGACCTAACATCTCGGATGCAATATTTGACAACATTCCTGGCCCGTCGAACCCTACTTCTCGGAGGGAACCGTATATACGTCTATAACGTCATATATCCTAACCTGAGGCAACCTAACATCTCGGATGTAACATTTGACAACATTCCAGGCGTGTCGGTCCCTACGTCTCGGTGGTAACATTACATGCGTCTATAACGTTATATATCCTAACCTAAGGCAACCTAACATCTCGGATGCAATATTTGGCAACATTCCTGGCCTGTCGAACCCTACTTCTCGGAGGGAACAGTATATACGTCTATAACGTCATATATCCTTACCTGAGGCAACCAAACATCTCGGATGCAATATTTGACAACATTCCTGGCCTGTCGAACCCTACTTCTCGGAGGGAACAGTATATACGTCTATAACGGTATATATCCTAATCTAAGGCAACCTAACATCTCGGATGCAATATTTGACAACATTCCTGGCCCGTCGAACCCTACTTCTCGGAGGGAACAGTATATACGTCTATAACGTCATATATCCTAACCTGAGGCAACCTAACATCTCGGATGTAACATTTGACAACATTCCAGGCGTGTCGGTCCCTACGTCTCGGTGGTAACATTACATGCGTCTATAACGGTATATATCCTAATCTAAGGCAACCTAACATCTCGGATGCAACATCTGACAACATTCCTGGCCTGTCGAACCCTATTTCTCGGAGGGAACAGTATATACGTCTGTAACGTCATATATCCTAACCTAAGGCAACCTAACATCTCGGATGTAACATTTGACAACATTCCAGGCGTGTCGGTCCCTACGTCTCGGTGGTAACATTACATGCGTCTATAACGTTATATATCCTAACCTAAGGCAACCTGACATCTCGTATGCAATATTTGACAACATTCCTGGCCTGTCGAACCCTACTTCTCGGAGGGAAAAGTATATACGTCTGTAACGTCATATATCCTAACCTAAGGCAACCTAACATCTCGGATGTAACATTTGACAACATTCCAGGCGTGTCGGTCCCTACGTCTCGGTGGTAACATTACATGCGTCTATAACGTTATATATCCTAACCTAAGGCGACCTAACATCTCGGATGCAATATTTGACAACATTCCTGGCCCGTCGAACCCTACTTCTCGGAGGGAACAGTATATATGTCTATAACGGTATATATCCTAACCTAAGGCAACCTGACATCTCGGATGTAATATTCTACAACCTTCTAGGCGTGTCGGACCCTACTTCTCGGTGGGAACATTATATGCGTCTATAACGGTATATATCATAATCTAAGGCAACCTAACATCTCGGATGCAATATCTGACAACATTCCTGGCCTGTCGAACCCTACTTCTCGGAGGGAACAGTATATACGTCTGTAACGTCATATATCCTAACCTAAGGCAACCTAACATCTCGGATGTAACATTTGACAACATTCCAGGCGTGTCGGTCCCTACGTCTCGGTGGTAACATTACATGCCTCTATAACGTTATATATCCTAACCTAAGGCGACCTAACATCTCGGATGCAATATTTGACAATATTCCTGGCCCGTCGAACCCTACTTCTCGGAGGGAACAGTATATACGTCTATCACGTCATATACCCTAACCTAAGGCAACCTAACATCTCGGATGTAACATTTGACAACATTCCAGGCGTGTCGGTCCCTACGTCTCGGTGGTAACATTACATGCGTCTATAACGTTATATATCCTAACCTAAGGCAACCTAACATCTCGGATGCAATATTTGACAACATTCCTGGCCTGTCGAACCCTACTTCTCGGAGGGAAAAGTATATACGTCTATAACGTCATATATCCTAACCTAAGGCAACCTAACATCTCGGATGTAACATTTGACAACATTCCAGGCGTGTCGGTCCCTACGTCTCGGTGGTAACATTACATGCGTCTATAACGTTATATATCCTAACCTAAGGCGACCTAACATCTCGGATGCAATATTTGACAACATTCCTGGCCCGTCGAACCCTACTTCTCGGAGGGAACCGTATATACGTCTATAACGTCATATATCCTAACCTGAGGCAACCTAACATCTCGGATGTAACATTTGACAACATTCCAGGCGTGTCGGTCCCTACGTCTCGGTGGTAACATTACATGCGTCTATAACGTTATATATCCTAACCTAAGGCAACCTAACATCTCGGATGCAATATTTGGCAACATTCCTGGCCTGTCGAACCCTACTTCTCGGAGGGAACAGTATATACGTCTATAACGTCATATATCCTTACCTGAGGCAACCAAACATCTCGGATGCAATATTTGACAACATTCCTGGCCTGTCGAACCCTACTTCTCGGAGGGAACAGTATATACGTCTATAACGGTATATATCCTAATCTAAGGCAACCTAACATCTCGGATGCAATATTTGACAACATTCCTGGCCCGTCGAACCCTACTTCTCGGAGGGAACAGTATATACGTCTATAACGTCATATATCCTAACCTGAGGCAACCTAACATCTCGGATGTAACATTTGACAACATTCCAGGCGTGTCGGTCCCTACGTCTCGGTGGTAACATTACATGCGTCTATAACGCTATATATCCCAATCTAAGGCAACCTAATATCTCGGATGCAATATTTGACAACATTCCTGGCCTGTCGAACCCTACTTCTCGGAGGGAACAGTATATACGTCTATAACGTTATATATCCTAACCTAAGGCAACCTGACATCTCGGATGTATTATTCTACAACATTCCAGGCGTGTCGGACCCTACGTCTCGGTGGTAACATTACATGCGTCTATAACGTTATATATCCTAACCTAAGGCAACCTAACATCTCGGGTGCAATATTTGACAACATTCCTGGCCTGTCGAACCCTACTTCTCGGAGGGAACTGTATATACGTCTATAACGTCATATATTCTTACCTGAGGCAACCTAACATCTCGGATGCAATATTTGACAACATTCTTGGCCTGTCGAACCGTACTTCTCGGAGGTAACATTACATGCGTCTATAACGTTATATATCCTAACCTAAGGCAACCTAACATCTCGGATGCAATATTTGACAACATTCCCGGCCTGTCGAACACTACTTCTCGGAGGGAACAGTATATACGTCTGTAACGTCGTATATCCTAACCTAAGGCAACCTAACATCTCGGATGTAACATTTGACTACATTCCAGGCGTGTCGGTCCCTACGTCTCGGTGGTAACATTACATGCCTCTATAACGTTATATATCCTAACCTAAGGCGACCTAACATCTCGGATGCAATATTTGACAACATTCCTGGCCCGTCGAACCCTACTTCTCGGAGGGAACAGTATATACGTCTATCACGTCATATATCCTAACCTAAGGCAACCTAACATCTCGGATGTAACATTTGACGACATTCCAGGCGTGTCAGACCCTACTTCTCCGTGGGAACATTATATGCGTCTATAACGTTGTATATCCTAATCTAAGGCAACCTAACATCTCGGATGGAATATTTGACAACATTCCTGGCCTGTCGAACCCTACTTCTCGGAGGGAACAGTATATATGTCTATAACGGTATATATCCTAACCTAAGGCAACCTAACATCTCGGATGTAACATTTGACAACATTCCAGGCGTGTCGGTCCCTACGTCTCGGTGGTAACATTACATGCGTCTATAACGTTATATATCCTAACCTAAGGCAACCTAACATCTCGGATGCAATATTTGGCAACATTCCAGGCGTGTCGGTCCCTACGTCTCGGTGGTAACATTACATGCGTCTATAACGTTATATATCCTAACCTAAGGCGACCTAACATCTCGGATGCAATATTTGACAACATTCCTGGCCCGTCGAACCCTACTTCTCGGAGGGAACAGTATATATGTCTATAACGGTATATATCCTAACCTAAGGCAACCTGACATCTCGGATGTAATATTCTACAACCTTCTAGGCGTGTCGGACCCTACTTCTCGGTGGGAACATTATATGCGTCTATAACGGTATATATCATAATCTAAGGCAACCTAACATCTCGGATGCAATATCTGACAACATTCCTGGCCTGTCGAACCCTACTTCTCGGAGGGAACAGTATATACGTCTGTAACGTCATATATCCTAACCTAAGGCAACCTAACATCTCGGATGTAACATTTGACAACATTCCAGGCGTGTCGGTCCCTACGTCTCGGTGGTAACATTACATGCCTCTATAACGTTATATATCCTAACCTAAGGCGACCTAACATCTCGGATGCAATATTTGACAATATTCCTGGCCCGTCGAACCCTACTTCTCGGAGGGAACAGTATATACGTCTATCACGTCATATACCCTAACCTAAGGCAACCTAACATCTCGGATGTAACATTTGACAACATTCCAGGCGTGTCGGTCCCTACGTCTCGGTGGTAACATTACATGCGTCTATAACGTTATATATCCTAACCTAAGGCAACCTAACATCTCGGATGCAATATTTGACAACATTCCTGGCCTGTCGAACCCTACTTCTCGGAGGGAAAAGTATATACGTCTATAACGTCATATATCCTAACCTAAGGCAACCTAACATCTCGGATGTAACATTTGACAACATTCCAGGCGTGTCGGTCCCTACGTCTCGGTGGTAACATTACATGCGTCTATAACGTTATATATCCTAACCTAAGGCGACCTAACATCTCGGATGCAATATTTGACAACATTCCTGGCCCGTCGAACCCTACTTCTCGGAGGGAACCGTATATACGTCTATAACGTCATATATCCTAACCTGAGGCAACCTAACATCTCGGATGTAACATTTGACAACATTCCAGGCGTGTCGGTCCCTACGTCTCGGTGGTAACATTACATGCGTCTATAACGTTATATATCCTAACCTAAGGCAACCTAACATCTCGGATGCAATATTTGGCAACATTCCTGGCCTGTCGAACCCTACTTCTCGGAGGGAACAGTATATACGTCTATAACGTCATATATCCTTACCTGAGGCAACCAAACATCTCGGATGCAATATTTGACAACATTCCTGGCCTGTCGAACCCTACTTCTCGGAGGGAACAGTATATACGTCTATAACGGTATATATCCTAATCTAAGGCAACCTAACATCTCGGATGCAATATTTGACAACATTCCTGGCCCGTCGAACCCTACTTCTCGGAGGGAACAGTATATACGTCTATAACGTCATATATCCTAACCTGAGGCAACCTAACATCTCGGATGTAACATTTGACAACATTCCAGGCGTGTCGGTCCCTACGTCTCGGTGGTAACATTACATGCGTCTATAACGCTATATATCCCAATCTAAGGCAACCTAATATCTCGGATGCAATATTTGACAACATTCCTGGCCTGTCGAACCCTACTTCTCGGAGGGAACAGTATATACGTCTATAACGTTATATATCCTAACCTAAGGCAACCTGACATCTCGGATGTATTATTCTACAACATTCCAGGCGTGTCGGACCCTACGTCTCGGTGGTAACATTACATGCGTCTATAACGTTATATATCCTAACCTAAGGCAACCTAACATCTCGGGTGCAATATTTGACAACATTCCTGGCCTGTCGAACCCTACTTCTCGGAGGGAACTGTATATACGTCTATAACGTCATATATTCTTACCTGAGGCAACCTAACATCTCGGATGCAATATTTGACAACATTCTTGGCCTGTCGAACCGTACTTCTCGGAGGTAACATTACATGCGTCTATAACGTTATATATCCTAACCTAAGGCAACCTAACATCTCGGATGCAATATTTGACAACATTCCCGGCCTGTCGAACACTACTTCTCGGAGGGAACAGTATATACGTCTGTAACGTCGTATATCCTAACCTAAGGCAACCTAACATCTCGGATGTAACATTTGACTACATTCCAGGCGTGTCGGTCCCTACGTCTCGGTGGTAACATTACATGCCTCTATAACGTTATATATCCTAACCTAAGGCGACCTAACATCTCGGATGCAATATTTGACAACATTCCTGGCCCGTCGAACCCTACTTCTCGGAGGGAACAGTATATACGTCTATCACGTCATATATCCTAACCTAAGGCAACCTAACATCTCGGATGTAACATTTGACGACATTCCAGGCGTGTCAGACCCTACTTCTCCGTGGGAACATTATATGCGTCTATAACGTTGTATATCCTAATCTAAGGCAACCTAACATCTCGGATGGAATATTTGACAACATTCCTGGCCTGTCGAACCCTACTTCTCGGAGGGAACAGTATATATGTCTATAACGGTATATATCCTAACCTAAGGCAACCTAACATCTCGGATGTAACATTTGACAACATTCCAGGCGTGTCGGTCCCTACGTCTCGGTGGTAACATTACATGCGTCTATAACGTTATATATCCTAACCTAAGGCAACCTAACATCTCGGATGCAATATTTGGCAACATTCCTGGCCTGTCGAAACCTACTTCTCGGAGGGAACAGTTTATACGTCTATAACGTCATATACCCTTACCTGAGGCAACCAAACATCTCGGATGCAATATTTGACAACATTCCTGGCCTGTCGAACCCTACTTCTCGGTGGGAACATTATATGCGTCTATAACGGTATATATCATAATCTAAGGCAACCTAACATCTCGGATGCAACATCTGACAACATTCCTGGCCTGTCGAACCCTATTTCTCGGAGGGAACAGTATATACGTCTGTAACGTCATATATCCTAACCTAAGGCAACCTAACATCTCGGATGTAACATTTGACAACATTCCAGGCGTGTCGGTCCCTACGTCTCGGTGGTAACATTACATGCGTCTATAACGTTATATATCCTAACCTAAGGCAACCTAACATCTCGTATGCAATATTTGACAACATTCCTGGCCTGTCGAACCCTACTTCTCGGAGGGAAAAGTATATACGTCTGTAACGTCATATATCCTAACCTAAGGCAACCTAACATCTCGGATGTAACATTTGACAACATTCCAGGCGTGTCGGTCCCTACGTCTCGGTGGTAACATTACATGCGTCTATAACGTTATATATCCTAACCTAAGGCGACCTAACATCTCGGATGCAATATTTGACAACATTCCTGGCCCGTCGAACCTTACTTCTCGGAGGGAACAGTATATATGTCTATAACGGTATATATCCTAACCTAAGGCAACCTGACATCTCGGATGTAATATTCTACAACCTTCTAGGCGTGTCGGACCCTACTTCTCGGTGGGAACATTATATGCGTCTATAACGGTATATATCATAATCTAAGGCAACCTAACATCTCGGATGCAATATCTGACAACATTCCTGGCCTGTCGAACCCTACTTCTCGGAGGGAACAGTATATACGTCTGTAACGTCATTTATCCTAACCTAAGGCAACCTAACATCTCGGATGTAACATTTGACAACATTCCAGGCGTGTCGGTCCCTACGTCTCGGTGGTAACATTACATGCGTCTATAACGGTATATATCCTAATCTAAGGCAACCTAATATCTCGGATGCAATATTTGACAACATTCCTGGCCTGTCGAACCCTACTTCTCGGAGGGAACAGTATATACGTCTATAACGTTATATATCCTAACCTAAGGCAACCTGACATCTCGGATGTATTATTCTACAACATTCCAGGCGTGTCGGACCCTACGTCTCGGTGGTAACACTACATGCGTCTATAACGTTATATATCCTAACCTAAGGCAACCTAACATCTCGGGTGCAATATTTGACAACATTCCTGGCCTGTCGAACCCTACTTCTCGGAGGGAACAGTATATACGTCTATAACGTTATATATCCTAACCTAAGGCAACCTGACATCTCGGATGTATTATTCTACAACATTCCAGGCGTGTCGGACCCTACGTCTCGGTGGTAACATTACATGCGTCTATAACGTTATATATCCTAACCTAAGGCAACCTAACATCTCGGGTGCAATATTTGACAACATTCCTGGCCTGTCGAACCCTACTTCTCGGAGGGAACTGTATATACGTCTATAACGTCATATATTCTTACCTGAGGCAACCTAACATCTCGGATGCAATATTTGACAACATTCTTGGCCTGTCGAACCGTACTTCTCGGAGGTAACATTACATGCGTCTATAACGTTATATATCCTAACCTAAGGCAACCTAACATCTCGGATGCAATATTTGACAACATTCCCGGCCTGTCGAACACTACTTCTCGGAGGGAACAGTATATACGTCTGTAACGTCGTATATCCTAACCTAAGGCAACCTAACATCTCGGATGTAACATTTGACAACATTCCAGGCGTGTCGGTCCCTACGTCTCGGTGGTAACATTACATGCCTCTATAACGTTATATATCCTAACCTAAGGCGACCTAACATCTCGGATGCAATATTTGACAACATTCCTGGCCCGTCGAACCCTACTTCTCGGAGGGAACAGTATATACGTCTATCACGTCATATATCCTAACCTAAGGCAACCTAACATCTCGGATGTAACATTTGACGACATTCCAGGCGTGTCAGACCCTACTTCTCCGTGGGAACATTATATGCGTCTATAACGTTGTATATCCTAATCTAAGGCAACCTAACATCTCGGATGGAATATTTGACAACATTCCTGGCCTGTCGAACCCTACTTCTCGGAGGGAACAGTATATATGTCTATAACGGTATATATCCTAACCTAAGGCAACCTAACATCTCGGATGTAACATTTGACAACATTCCAGGCGTGTCGGTCCCTACGTCTCGGTGGTAACATTACATGCGTCTATAACGTTATATATCCTAACCTAAGGCAACCTAACATCTCGGATGCAATATTTGGCAACATTCCTGGCCTGTCGAAACCTACTTCTCGGAGGGAACAGTATATACGTCTATAACGTCATATACCCTTACCTGAGGCAACCAAACATCTCGGATGCAATATTTGACAACATTCCTGGCCTGTCGAACCCTACTTCTCGGTGGGAACATTATATGCGTCTATAAAGGTATATATCATAATCTAAGGCAACCTAACATCTCGGATGCAACATCTGACAACATTCCTGGCCTGTCGAACCCTATTTCTCGGAGGGAACAGTATATACGTCTGTAACGTCATATATCCTAACCTAAGGCAACCTAACATCTCGGATGTAACATTTGACAACATTCCAGGCGTGTCGGTCCCTACGTCTCGGTGGTAACATTACATGCGTCTATAACGTTATGTATCCTAACCTAAGGCAACCTAACATCTCGTATGCAATATTTGACAACATTCCTGGCCTGTCGAAACCTACTTCTCGGAGGGAAAAGTATATACGTCTGTAACGTCATATATCCTAACCTAAGGCAACCTAACATCTCGGATGTAACATTTGACAACATTCCAGGCGTGTCGGTCCCTACGTCTCGGTGGTAACATTACATGCGTCTATAACGTTATATATCCTAACCTAAGGCGACCTAACATCTCGGATGCAATATTTGACAACATTCCTGGCCCGTCGAACCCTACTTCTCGGAGGGAACAGTATATATGTCTATAACGGTATATATCCTAACCTAAGGCAACCTGACATCTCGGATGTAATATTCTACAACCTTCTAGGCGTGTCGGACCCTACTTCTCGGTGGGAACATTATATGCGTCTATAACGGTATATATCATAATCTAAGGCAACCTAACATCTCGGATGCAATATCTGACAACATTCCTGGCCTGTCGAACCCTACTTCTCGGAGGGAACAGTATATACGTCTGTAACGTCATATATCCTAACCTAAGGCAACCTAACATCTCGGATATAACATTTGACAACATTCCAGGCGTGTCGGTCCCTACGTCTCGGTGGTAACATTACATGCCTCTATAACGTTATATATCCTAACCTAAGGCGACCTAACATCTCGGATGCAATATTTGACAATATTCCTGGCCCGTCGAACCCTACTTCTCGGAGGGAACAGTATATACGTCTATCACGTCATATACCCTAACCTAAGGCAACCTAACATCTCGGATGTAACATTTGACAACATTCCAGGCGTGTCGGTCCCTACGTCTCGGTGGTAACATTACATGCGTCTATAACGTTATATATCCTAACCTAAGGCAACCTAACATCTCGGATGCAATATTTGACAACATTCCTGGCCTGTCGAACCCTACTTCTCGGAGGGAAAAGTATATACGTCTATAACGTCATATATCCTAACCTAAGGCAACCTAACATCTCGGATGTAACATTTGACAACATTCCAGGCGTGTCGGTCCCTACGTCTCGGTGGTAACATTACATGCGTCTATAACGTTATATATCCTAACCTAAGGCGACCTAACATCTCGGATGCAATATTTGACAACATTCCTGGCCCGTCGAACCCTACTTCTCGGAGGGAACCGTATATACGTCTATAACGTCATATATCCTAACCTGAGGCAACCTAACATCTCGGATGTAACATTTGACAACATTCCAGGCGTGTCGGTCCCTACGTCTCGGTGGTAACATTACATGCGTCTATAACGTTATATATCCTAACCTAAGGCAACCTAACATCTCGGATGCAATATTTGGCAACATTCCTGGCCTGTCGAACCCTACTTCTCGGAGGGAACAGTATATACGTCTATAACGTCATATATCCTTACCTGAGGCAACCAAACATCTCGGATGCAATATTTGACAACATTCCTGGCCTGTCGAACCCTACTTCTCGGAGGGAACAGTATATACGTCTATAACGGTATATATCCTAATCTAAGGCAACCTAACATCTCGGATGCAATATTTGACAACATTCCTGGCCCGTCGAACCCTACTTCTCGGAGGGAACAGTATATACGTCTATAACGTCATATATCCTAACCTGAGGCAACCTAACATCTCGGATGTAACATTTGACAACATTCCAGGCGTGTCGGTCCCTACGTCTCGGTGGTAACATTACATGCGTCTATAACGCTATATATCCCAATCTAAGGCAACCTAATATCTCGGATGCAATATTTGACAACATTCCTGGCCTGTCGAACCCTACTTCTCGGAGGGAACAGTATATACGTCTATAACGTTATATATCCTAACCTAAGGCAACCTGACATCTCGGATGTATTATTCTACAACATTCCAGGCGTGTCGGACCCTACGTCTCGGTGGTAACATTACATGCGTCTATAACGTTATATATCCTAACCTAAGGCAACCTAACATCTCGGGTGCAATATTTGACAACATTCCTGGCCTGTCGAACCCTACTTCTCGGAGGGAACTGTATATACGTCTATAACGTCATATATTCTTACCTGAGGCAACCTAACATCTCGGATGCAATATTTGACAACATTCTTGGCCTGTCGAACCGTACTTCTCGGAGGTAACATTACATGCGTCTATAACGTTATATATCCTAACCTAAGGCAACCTAACATCTCGGATGCAATATTTGACAACATTCCCGGCCTGTCGAACACTACTTCTCGGAGGGAACAGTATATACGTCTGTAACGTCGTATATCCTAACCTAAGGCAACCTAACATCTCGGATGTAACATTTGACTACATTCCAGGCGTGTCGGTCCCTACGTCTCGGTGGTAACATTACATGCCTCTATAACGTTATATATCCTAACCTAAGGCGACCTAACATCTCGGATGCAATATTTGACAACATTCCTGGCCCGTCGAACCCTACTTCTCGGAGGGAACAGTATATACGTCTATCACGTCATATATCCTAACCTAAGGCAACCTAACATCTCGGATGTAACATTTGACGACATTCCAGGCGTGTCAGACCCTACTTCTCCGTGGGAACATTATATGCGTCTATAACGTTGTATATCCTAATCTAAGGCAACCTAACATCTCGGATGGAATATTTGACAACATTCCTGGCCTGTCGAACCCTACTTCTCGGAGGGAACAGTATATATGTCTATAACGGTATATATCCTAACCTAAGGCAACCTAACATCTCGGATGTAACATTTGACAACATTCCAGGCGTGTCGGTCCCTACGTCTCGGTGGTAACATTACATGCGTCTATAACGTTATATATCCTAACCTAAGGCAACCTAACATCTCGGATGCAATATTTGGCAACATTCCTGGCCTGTCGAAACCTACTTCTCGGAGGGAACAGTATATACGTCTATAACGTCATATACCCTTACCTGAGGCAACCAAACATCTCGGATGCAATATTTGACAACATTCCTGGCCTGTCGAACCCTACTTCTCGGTGGGAACATTATATGCGTCTATAAAGGTATATATCATAATCTAAGGCAACCTAACATCTCGGATGCAACATCTGACAACATTCCTGGCCTGTCGAACCCTATTTCTCGGAGGGAACAGTATATACGTCTGTAACGTCATATATCCTAACCTAAGGCAACCTAACATCTCGGATGTAACATTTGACAACATTCCAGGCGTGTCGGTCCCTACGTCTCGGTGGTAACATTACATGCGTCTATAACGTTATGTATCCTAACCTAAGGCAACCTAACATCTCGTATGCAATATTTGACAACATTCCTGGCCTGTCGAAACCTACTTCTCGGAGGGAAAAGTATATACGTCTGTAACGTCATATATCCTAACCTAAGGCAACCTAACATCTCGGATGTAACATTTGACAACATTCCAGGCGTGTCGGTCCCTACGTCTCGGTGGTAACATTACATGCGTCTATAACGTTATATATCCTAACCTAAGGCGACCTAACATCTCGGATGCAATATTTGACAACATTCCTGGCCCGTCGAACCCTACTTCTCGGAGGGAACAGTATATATGTCTATAACGGTATATATCCTAACCTAAGGCAACCTGACATCTCGGATGTAATATTCTACAACCTTCTAGGCGTGTCGGACCCTACTTCTCGGTGGGAACATTATATGCGTCTATAACGGTATA
Source organism: Xylocopa violacea (assembly GCA_963969225.1). Lineage (NCBI taxonomy): Eukaryota > Metazoa > Arthropoda > Insecta > Hymenoptera > Apidae > Xylocopa > Xylocopa violacea. The sequence goes on along the minus strand of CAXAJV010000004.1, from coordinate 8,588,673 downwards.
TATCATAATCTAAGGCAACCTAACATCTCGGATGCAATATCTGACAACATTCCTGGCCTGTCGAACCCTACTTCTCGGAGGGAACAGTATATACGTCTGTAACGTCATATATCCTAACCTAAGGCAACCTAACATCTCGGATGTAACATTTGACAACATTCCAGGCGTGTCGGTCCCTACGTCTCGGTGGTAACATTACATGCCTCTATAACGTTATATATCCTAACCTAAGGCGACCTAACATCTCGGATGCAATATTTGACAATATTCCTGGCCCGTCGAACCCTACTTCTCGGAGGGAACAGTATATACGTCTATCACGTCATATACCCTAACCTAAGGCAACCTAACATCTCGGATGTAACATTTGACAACATTCCAGGCGTGTCGGTCCCTACGTCTCGGTGGTAACATTACATGCGTCTATAACGTTATATATCCTAACCTAAGGCAACCTAACATCTCGGATGCAATATTTGACAACATTCCTGGCCTGTCGAACCCTACTTCTCGGAGGGAAAAGTATATACGTCTATAACGTCATATATCCTAACCTAAGGCAACCTAACATCTCGGATGTAACATTTGACAACATTCCAGGCGTGTCGGTCCCTACGTCTCGGTGGTAACATTACATGCGTCTATAACGTTATATATCCTAACCTAAGGCGACCTAACATCTCGGATGCAATATTTGACAACATTCCTGGCCCGTCGAACCCTACTTCTCGGAGGGAACCGTATATACGTCTATAACGTCATATATCCTAACCTGAGGCAACCTAACATCTCGGATGTAACATTTGACAACATTCCAGGCGTGTCGGTCCCTACGTCTCGGTGGTAACATTACATGCGTCTATAACGTTATATATCCTAACCTAAGGCAACCTAACATCTCGGATGCAATATTTGGCAACATTCCTGGCCTGTCGAACCCTACTTCTCGGAGGGAACAGTATATACGTCTATAACGTCATATATCCTTACCTGAGGCAACCAAACATCTCGGATGCAATATTTGACAACATTCCTGGCCTGTCGAACCCTACTTCTCGGAGGGAACAGTATATACGTCTATAACGGTATATATCCTAATCTAAGGCAACCTAACATCTCGGATGCAATATTTGACAACATTCCTGGCCCGTCGAACCCTACTTCTCGGAGGGAACAGTATATACGTCTATAACGTCATATATCCTAACCTGAGGCAACCTAACATCTCGGATGTAACATTTGACAACATTCCAGGCGTGTCGGTCCCTACGTCTCGGTGGTAACATTACATGCGTCTATAACGCTATATATCCCAATCTAAGGCAACCTAATATCTCGGATGCAATATTTGACAACATTCCTGGCCTGTCGAACCCTACTTCTCGGAGGGAACAGTATATACGTCTATAACGTTATATATCCTAACCTAAGGCAACCTGACATCTCGGATGTATTATTCTACAACATTCCAGGCGTGTCGGACCCTACGTCTCGGTGGTAACATTACATGCGTCTATAACGTTATATATCCTAACCTAAGGCAACCTAACATCTCGGGTGCAATATTTGACAACATTCCTGGCCTGTCGAACCCTACTTCTCGGAGGGAACTGTATATACGTCTATAACGTCATATATTCTTACCTGAGGCAACCTAACATCTCGGATGCAATATTTGACAACATTCTTGGCCTGTCGAACCGTACTTCTCGGAGGTAACATTACATGCGTCTATAACGTTATATATCCTAACCTAAGGCAACCTAACATCTCGGATGCAATATTTGACAACATTCCCGGCCTGTCGAACACTACTTCTCGGAGGGAACAGTATATACGTCTGTAACGTCGTATATCCTAACCTAAGGCAACCTAACATCTCGGATGTAACATTTGACTACATTCCAGGCGTGTCGGTCCCTACGTCTCGGTGGTAACATTACATGCCTCTATAACGTTATATATCCTAACCTAAGGCGACCTAACATCTCGGATGCAATATTTGACAACATTCCTGGCCCGTCGAACCCTACTTCTCGGAGGGAACAGTATATACGTCTATCACGTCATATATCCTAACCTAAGGCAACCTAACATCTCGGATGTAACATTTGACGACATTCCAGGCGTGTCAGACCCTACTTCTCCGTGGGAACATTATATGCGTCTATAACGTTGTATATCCTAATCTAAGGCAACCTAACATCTCGGATGGAATATTTGACAACATTCCTGGCCTGTCGAACCCTACTTCTCGGAGGGAACAGTATATACGTCTGTAACGTCATATATCCTAACCTAAGGCAACCTAACATCTCGGATGTAACATTTGACAACATTCCAGGCGTGTCGGTCCCTACGTCTCGGTGGTAACATTACATGCCTCTATAACGTTATATATCCTAACCTAAGGCGACCTAACATCTCGGATGCAATATTTGACAATATTCCTGGCCCGTCGAACCCTACTTCTCGGAGGGAACAGTATATACGTCTATCACGTCATATACCCTAACCTAAGGCAACCTAACATCTCGGATGTAACATTTGACAACATTCCAGGCGTGTCGGTCCCTACGTCTCGGTGGTAACATTACATGCGTCTATAACGTTATATATCCTAACCTAAGGCAACCTAACATCTCGGATGCAATATTTGACAACATTCCTGGCCTGTCGAACCCTACTTCTCGGAGGGAAAAGTATATACGTCTATAACGTCATATATCCTAACCTAAGGCAACCTAACATCTCGGATGTAACATTTGACAACATTCCAGGCGTGTCGGTCCCTACGTCTCGGTGGTAACATTACATGCGTCTATAACGTTATATATCCTAACCTAAGGCGACCTAACATCTCGGATGCAATATTTGACAACATTCCTGGCCCGTCGAACCCTACTTCTCGGAGGGAACCGTATATACGTCTATAACGTCATATATCCTAACCTGAGGCAACCTAACATCTCGGATGTAACATTTGACAACATTCCAGGCGTGTCGGTCCCTACGTCTCGGTGGTAACATTACATGCGTCTATAACGTTATATATCCTAACCTAAGGCAACCTAACATCTCGGATGCAATATTTGGCAACATTCCTGGCCTGTCGAACCCTACTTCTCGGAGGGAACAGTATATACGTCTATAACGTCATATATCCTTACCTGAGGCAACCAAACATCTCGGATGCAATATTTGACAACATTCCTGGCCTGTCGAACCCTACTTCTCGGAGGGAACAGTATATACGTCTATAACGGTATATATCCTAATCTAAGGCAACCTAACATCTCGGATGCAATATTTGACAACATTCCTGGCCCGTCGAACCCTACTTCTCGGAGGGAACAGTATATACGTCTATAACGTCATATATCCTAACCTGAGGCAACCTAACATCTCGGATGTAACATTTGACAACATTCCAGGCGTGTCGGTCCCTACGTCTCGGTGGTAACATTACATGCGTCTATAACGCTATATATCCCAATCTAAGGCAACCTAATATCTCGGATGCAATATTTGACAACATTCCTGGCCTGTCGAACCCTACTTCTCGGAGGGAACAGTATATACGTCTATAACGTTATATATCCTAACCTAAGGCAACCTGACATCTCGGATGTATTATTCTACAACATTCCAGGCGTGTCGGACCCTACGTCTCGGTGGTAACATTACATGCGTCTATAACGTTATATATCCTAACCTAAGGCAACCTAACATCTCGGGTGCAATATTTGACAACATTCCTGGCCTGTCGAACCCTACTTCTCGGAGGGAACTGTATATACGTCTATAACGTCATATATTCTTACCTGAGGCAACCTAACATCTCGGATGCAATATTTGACAACATTCTTGGCCTGTCGAACCGTACTTCTCGGAGGTAACATTACATGCGTCTATAACGTTATATATCCTAACCTAAGGCAACCTAACATCTCGGATGCAATATTTGACAACATTCCCGGCCTGTCGAACACTACTTCTCGGAGGGAACAGTATATACGTCTGTAACGTCGTATATCCTAACCTAAGGCAACCTAACATCTCGGATGTAACATTTGACTACATTCCAGGCGTGTCGGTCCCTACGTCTCGGTGGTAACATTACATGCCTCTATAACGTTATATATCCTAACCTAAGGCGACCTAACATCTCGGATGCAATATTTGACAACATTCCTGGCCCGTCGAACCCTACTTCTCGGAGGGAACAGTATATACGTCTATCACGTCATATATCCTAACCTAAGGCAACCTAACATCTCGGATGTAACATTTGACGACATTCCAGGCGTGTCAGACCCTACTTCTCCGTGGGAACATTATATGCGTCTATAACGTTGTATATCCTAATCTAAGGCAACCTAACATCTCGGATGGAATATTTGACAACATTCCTGGCCTGTCGAACCCTACTTCTCGGAGGGAACAGTATATATGTCTATAACGGTATATATCCTAACCTAAGGCAACCTAACATCTCGGATGTAACATTTGACAACATTCCAGGCGTGTCGGTCCCTACGTCTCGGTGGTAACATTACATGCGTCTATAACGTTATATATCCTAACCTAAGGCAACCTAACATCTCGGATGCAATATTTGGCAACATTCCTGGCCTGTCGAAACCTACTTCTCGGAGGGAACAGTTTATACGTCTATAACGTCATATACCCTTACCTGAGGCAACCAAACATCTCGGATGCAATATTTGACAACATTCCTGGCCTGTCGAACCCTACTTCTCGGTGGGAACATTATATGCGTCTATAACGGTATATATCATAATCTAAGGCAACCTAACATCTCGGATGCAACATCTGACAACATTCCTGGCCTGTCGAACCCTATTTCTCGGAGGGAACAGTATATACGTCTGTAACGTCATATATCCTAACCTAAGGCAACCTAACATCTCGGATGTAACATTTGACAACATTCCAGGCGTGTCGGTCCCTACGTCTCGGTGGTAACATTACATGCGTCTATAACGTTATATATCCTAACCTAAGGCAACCTAACATCTCGTATGCAATATTTGACAACATTCCTGGCCTGTCGAACCCTGCTTCTCGGAGGGAAAAGTATATACGTCTGTAACGTCATATATCCTAACCTAAGGCAACCTAACATCTCGGATGTAACATTTGACAACATTCCAGGCGTGTCGGTCCCTACGTCTCGGTGGTAACATTACATGCGTCTATAACGTTATATATCCTAACCTAAGGCGACCTAACATCTCGGATGCAATATTTGACAACATTCCTGGCCCGTCGAACCCTACTTCTCGGAGGGAACAGTATATATGTCTATAACGGTATATATCCTAACCTAAGGCAACCTGACATCTCGGATGTAATATTCTACAACCTTCTAGGCGTGTCGGACCCTACTTCTCGGTGGGAACATTATATGCGTCTATAACGGTATATATCATAATCTAAGGCAACCTAACATCTCGGATGCAATATCTGACAACATTCCTGGCCTGTCGAACCCTACTTCTCGGAGGGAACAGTATATACGTCTGTAACGTCATTTATCCTAACCTAAGGCAACCTAACATCTCGGATGTAACATTTGACAACATTCCAGGCGTGTCGGTCCCTACGTCTCGGTGGTAACATTACATGCGTCTATAACGGTATATATCCTAATCTAAGGCAACCTAATATCTCGGATGCAATATTTGACAACATTCCTGGCCTGTCGAACCCTACTTCTCGGAGGGAACAGTATATACGTCTATAACGTTATATATCCTAACCTAAGGCAACCTGACATCTCGGATGTATTATTCTACAACATTCCAGGCGTGTCGGACCCTACGTCTCGGTGGTAACACTACATGCGTCTATAACGTTATATATCCTAACCTAAGGCAACCTAACATCTCGGGTGCAATATTTGACAACATTCCTGGCCTGTCGAACCCTACTTCTCGGAGGGAACAGTATATACGTCTATAACGTTATATATCCTAACCTAAGGCAACCTGACATCTCGGATGTATTATTCTACAACATTCCAGGCGTGTCGGACCCTACGTCTCGGTGGTAACATTACATGCGTCTATAACGTTATATATCCTAACCTAAGGCAACCTAACATCTCGGGTGCAATATTTGACAACATTCCTGGCCTGTCGAACCCTACTTCTCGGAGGGAACTGTATATACGTCTATAACGTCATATATTCTTACCTGAGGCAACCTAACATCTCGGATGCAATATTTGACAACATTCTTGGCCTGTCGAACCGTACTTCTCGGAGGTAACATTACATGCGTCTATAACGTTATATATCCTAACCTAAGGCAACCTAACATCTCGGATGCAATATTTGACAACATTCCCGGCCTGTCGAACACTACTTCTCGGAGGGAACAGTATATACGTCTGTAACGTCGTATATCCTAACCTAAGGCAACCTAACATCTCGGATGTAACATTTGACAACATTCCAGGCGTGTCGGTCCCTACGTCTCGGTGGTAACATTACATGCCTCTATAACGTTATATATCCTAACCTAAGGCGACCTAACATCTCGGATGCAATATTTGACAACATTCCTGGCCCGTCGAACCCTACTTCTCGGAGGGAACAGTATATACGTCTATCACGTCATATATCCTAACCTAAGGCAACCTAACATCTCGGATGTAACATTTGACGACATTCCAGGCGTGTCAGACCCTACTTCTCCGTGGGAACATTATATGCGTCTATAACGTTGTATATCCTAATCTAAGGCAACCTAACATCTCGGATGCAATATTTGACAACATTCCTGGCCTGTCGAACCCTACTTCTCGGTGGGAACATTATATGCGTCTATAACGGTATATATCATAATCTAAGGCAACCTAACATCTCGGATGCAACATCTGACAACATTCCTGGCCTGTCGAACCCTATTTCTCGGAGGGAACAGTATATACGTCTGTAACGTCATATATCCTAACCTAAGGCAACCTAACATCTCGGATGTAACATTTGACAACATTCCAGGCGTGTCGGTCCCTACGTCTCGGTGGTAACATTACATGCGTCTATAACGTTATGTATCCTAACCTAAGGCAACCTAACATCTCGTATGCAATATTTGACAACATTCCTGGCCTGTCGAAACCTACTTCTCGGAGGGAAAAGTATATACGTCTGTAACGTCATATATCCTAACCTAAGGCAACCTAACATCTCGGATGTAACATTTGACAACATTCCAGGCGTGTCGGTCCCTACGTCTCGGTGGTAACATTACATGCGTCTATAACGTTATATATCCTAACCTAAGGCGACCTAACATCTCGGATGCAATATTTGACAACATTCCTGGCCCGTCGAACCCTACTTCTCGGAGGGAACAGTATATATGTCTATAACGGTATATATCCTAACCTAAGGCAACCTGACATCTCGGATGTAATATTCTACAACCTTCTAGGCGTGTCGGACCCTACTTCTCGGTGGGAACATTATATGCGTCTATAACGGTATATATCATAATCTAAGGCAACCTAACATCTCGGATGCAATATCTGACAACATTCCTGGCCTGTCGAACCCTACTTCTCGGAGGGAACAGTATATACGTCTGTAACGTCATATATCCTAACCTAAGGCAACCTAACATCTCGGATGTAACATTTGACAACATTCCAGGCGTGTCGGTCCCTACGTCTCGGTGGTAACATTACATGCCTCTATAACGTTATATATCCTAACCTAAGGCGACCTAACATCTCGGATGCAATATTTGACAACATTCCTGGCCTGTCGAACCCTACTTCTCGGAGGGAAAAGTATATACGTCTATAACGTCATATATCCTAACCTAAGGCAACCTAACATCTCGGATGTAACATTTGACAACATTCCAGGCGTGTCGGTCCCTACGTCTCGGTGGTAACATTACATGCGTCTATAACGTTATATATCCTAACCTAAGGCAACCTAACATCTCGGATGCAATATTTGGCAACATTCCTGGCCTGTCGAAACCTACTTCTCGGAGGGAACAGTATATACGTCTATAACGTCATATACCCTTACCTGAGGCAACCAAACATCTCGGATGCAATATTTGACAACATTCCTGGCCTGTCGAACCCTACTTCTCGGTGGGAACATTATATGCGTCTATAAAGGTATATATCATAATCTAAGGCAACCTAACATCTCGGATGCAACATCTGACAACATTCCTGGCCTGTCGAACCCTATTTCTCGGAGGGAACAGTATATACGTCTGTAACGTCATATATCCTAACCTAAGGCAACCTAACATCTCGGATGTAACATTTGACAACATTCCAGGCGTGTCGGTCCCTACGTCTCGGTGGTAACATTACATGCGTCTATAACGTTATGTATCCTAACCTAAGGCAACCTAACATCTCGTATGCAATATTTGACAACATTCCTGGCCTGTCGAAACCTACTTCTCGGAGGGAAAAGTATATACGTCTGTAACGTCATATATCCTAACCTAAGGCAACCTAACATCTCGGATGTAACATTTGACAACATTCCAGGCGTGTCGGTCCCTACGTCTCGGTGGTAACATTACATGCGTCTATAACGTTATATATCCTAACCTAAGGCGACCTAACATCTCGGATGCAATATTTGACAACATTCCTGGCCCGTCGAACCCTACTTCTCGGAGGGAACAGTATATATGTCTATAACGGTATATATCCTAACCTAAGGCAACCTGACATCTCGGATGTAATATTCTACAACCTTCTAGGCGTGTCGGACCCTACTTCTCGGTGGGAACATTATATGCGTCTATAACGGTATATATCATAATCTAAGGCAACCTAACATCTCGGATGCAATATCTGACAACATTCCTGGCCTGTCGAACCCTACTTCTCGGAGGGAACAGTATATACGTCTGTAACGTCATATATCCTAACCTAAGGCAACCTAACATCTCGGATGTAACATTTGACAACATTCCAGGCGTGTCGGTCCCTACGTCTCGGTGGTAACATTACATGCCTCTATAACGTTATATATCCTAACCTAAGGCGACCTAACATCTCGGATGCAATATTTGACAATATTCCTGGCCCGTCGAACCCTACTTCTCGGAGGGAACAGTATATACGTCTATCACGTCATATACCCTAACCTAAGGCAACCTAACATCTCGGATGTAACATTTGACAACATTCCAGGCGTGTCGGTCCCTACGTCTCGGTGGTAACATTACATGCGTCTATAACGTTATATATCCTAACCTAAGGCAACCTAACATCTCGGATGCAATATTTGACAACATTCCTGGCCTGTCGAACCCTACTTCTCGGAGGGAAAAGTATATACGTCTATAACGTCATATATCCTAACCTAAGGCAACCTAACATCTCGGATGTAACATTTGACAACATTCCAGGCGTGTCGGTCCCTACGTCTCGGTGGTAACATTACATGCGTCTATAACGTTATATATCCTAACCTAAGGCGACCTAACATCTCGGATGCAATATTTGACAACATTCCTGGCCCGTCGAACCCTACTTCTCGGAGGGAACCGTATATACGTCTATAACGTCATATATCCTAACCTGAGGCAACCTAACATCTCGGATGTAACATTTGACAACATTCCAGGCGTGTCGGTCCCTACGTCTCGGTGGTAACATTACATGCGTCTATAACGTTATATATCCTAACCTAAGGCAACCTAACATCTCGGATGCAATATTTGGCAACATTCCTGGCCTGTCGAACCCTACTTCTCGGAGGGAACAGTATATACGTCTATAACGTCATATATCCTTACCTGAGGCAACCAAACATCTCGGATGCAATATTTGACAACATTCCTGGCCTGTCGAACCCTACTTCTCGGAGGGAACAGTATATACGTCTATAACGGTATATATCCTAATCTAAGGCAACCTAACATCTCGGATGCAATATTTGACAACATTCCTGGCCCGTCGAACCCTACTTCTCGGAGGGAACAGTATATACGTCTATAACGTCATATATCCTAACCTGAGGCAACCTAACATCTCGGATGTAACATTTGACAACATTCCAGGCGTGTCGGTCCCTACGTCTCGGTGGTAACATTACATGCGTCTATAACGCTATATATCCCAATCTAAGGCAACCTAATATCTCGGATGCAATATTTGACAACATTCCTGGCCTGTCGAACCCTACTTCTCGGAGGGAACAGTATATACGTCTATAACGTTATATATCCTAACCTAAGGCAACCTGACATCTCGGATGTATTATTCTACAACATTCCAGGCGTGTCGGACCCTACGTCTCGGTGGTAACATTACATGCGTCTATAACGTTATATATCCTAACCTAAGGCAACCTAACATCTCGGGTGCAATATTTGACAACATTCCTGGCCTGTCGAACCCTACTTCTCGGAGGGAACTGTATATACGTCTATAACGTCATATATTCTTACCTGAGGCAACCTAACATCTCGGATGCAATATTTGACAACATTCTTGGCCTGTCGAACCGTACTTCTCGGAGGTAACATTACATGCGTCTATAACGTTATATATCCTAACCTAAGGCAACCTAACATCTCGGATGCAATATTTGACAACATTCCCGGCCTGTCGAACACTACTTCTCGGAGGGAACAGTATATACGTCTGTAACGTCGTATATCCTAACCTAAGGCAACCTAACATCTCGGATGTAACATTTGACTACATTCCAGGCGTGTCGGTCCCTACGTCTCGGTGGTAACATTACATGCCTCTATAACGTTATATATCCTAACCTAAGGCGACCTAACATCTCGGATGCAATATTTGACAACATTCCTGGCCCGTCGAACCCTACTTCTCGGAGGGAACAGTATATACGTCTATCACGTCATATATCCTAACCTAAGGCAACCTAACATCTCGGATGTAACATTTGACGACATTCCAGGCGTGTCAGACCCTACTTCTCCGTGGGAACATTATATGCGTCTATAACGTTGTATATCCTAATCTAAGGCAACCTAACATCTCGGATGGAATATTTGACAACATTCCTGGCCTGTCGAACCCTACTTCTCGGAGGGAACAGTATATATGTCTATAACGGTATATATCCTAACCTGAGGCAACCTAACATCTCGGATGTAACATTTGACAACATTCCAGGCGTGTCGGTCCCTACGTCTCGGTGGTAACATTACATGCGTCTATAACGTTATATATCCTAACCTAAGGCAACCTAACATCTCGGATGCAATATTTGGCAACATTCCTGGCCTGTCGAAACCTACTTCTCGGAGGGAACAGTTTATACGTCTATAACGTCATATACCCTTACCTGAGGCAACCAAACATCTCGGATGCAATATTTGACAACATTCCTGGCCTGTCGAACCCTACTTCTCGGTGGGAACATTATATGCGTCTATAACGGTATATATCATAATCTAAGGCAACCTAACATCTCGGATGCAACATCTGACAACATTCCTGGCCTGTCGAACCCTATTTCTCGGAGGGAACAGTATATACGTCTGTAACGTCATATATCCTAACCTAAGGCAACCTAACATCTCGGATGTAACATTTGACAACATTCCAGGCGTGTCGGTCCCTACGTCTCGGTGGTAACATTACATGCGTCTATAACGTTATATATCCTAACCTAAGGCAACCTAACATCTCGTATGCAATATTTGACAACATTCCTGGCCTGTCGAACCCTGCTTCTCGGAGGGAAAAGTATATACGTCTGTAACGTCATATATCCTAACCTAAGGCAACCTAACATCTCGGATGTAACATTTGACAACATTCCAGGCGTGTCGGTCCCTACGTCTCGGTGGTAACATTACATGCGTCTATAACGTTATATATCCTAACCTAAGGCGACCTAACATCTCGGATGCAATATTTGACAACATTCCTGGCCCGTCGAACCCTACTTCTCGGAGGGAACAGTATATATGTCTATAACGGTATATATCCTAACCTAAGGCAACCTGACATCTCGGATGTAATATTCTACAACCTTCTAGGCGTGTCGGACCCTACTTCTCGGTGGGAACATTATATGCGTCTATAACGGTATATATCATAATCTAAGGCAACCTAACATCTCGGATGCAATATCTGACAACATTCCTGGCCTGTCGAACCCTACTTCTCGGAGGGAACAGTATATACGTCTGTAACGTCATTTATCCTAACCTAAGGCAACCTAACATCTCGGATGTAACATTTGACAACATTCCAGGCGTGTCGGTCCCTACGTCTCGGTGGTAACATTACATGCGTCTATAACGGTATATATCCTAATCTAAGGCAACCTAATATCTCGGATGCAATATTTGACAACATTCCTGGCCTGTCGAACCCTACTTCTCGGAGGGAACAGTATATACGTCTATAACGTTATATATCCTAACCTAAGGCAACCTGACATCTCGGATGTATTATTCTACAACATTCCAGGCGTGTCGGACCCTACGTCTCGGTGGTAACACTACATGCGTCTATAACGTTATATATCCTAACCTAAGGCAACCTAACATCTCGGGTGCAATATTTGACAACATTCCTGGCCTGTCGAACCCTACTTCTCGGAGGGAACAGTATATACGTCTATAACGTTATATATCCTAACCTAAGGCAACCTGACATCTCGGATGTATTATTCTACAACATTCCAGGCGTGTCGGACCCTACGTCTCGGTGGTAACATTACATGCGTCTATAACGTTATATATCCTAACCTAAGGCAACCTAACATCTCGGGTGCAATATTTGACAACATTCCTGGCCTGTCGAACCCTACTTCTCGGAGGGAACTGTATATACGTCTATAACGTCATATATTCTTACCTGAGGCAACCTAACATCTCGGATGCAATATTTGACAACATTCTTGGCCTGTCGAACCGTACTTCTCGGAGGTAACATTACATGCGTCTATAACGTTATATATCCTAACCTAAGGCAACCTAACATCTCGGATGCAATATTTGACATCATTCCCGGCCTGTCGAACACTACTTCTCGGAGGGAACAGTATATACGTCTGTAACGTCGTATATCCTAACCTAAGGCAACCTAACATCTCGGATGTAACATTTGACAACATTCCAGGCGTGTCGGTCCCTACGTCTCGGTGGTAACATTACATGCCTCTATAACGTTATATATCCTAACCTAAGGCGACCTAACATCTCGGATGCAATATTTGACAACATTCCTGGCCCGTCGAACCCTACTTCTCGGAGGGAACAGTATATACGTCTATCACGTCATATATCCTAACCTAAGGCAACCTAACATCTCGGATGTAACATTTGACGACATTCCAGGCGTGTCAGACCCTACTTCTCCGTGGGAACATTATATGCGTCTATAACGTTGTATATCCTAATCTAAGGCAACCTAACATCTCGGATGCAATATTTGACAACATTCCTGGCCTGTCGAACCCTACTTCTCGGTGGGAACATTATATGCGTCTATAACGGTATATATCATAATCTAAGGCAACCTAACATCTCGGATGCAACATCTGACAACATTCCTGGCCTGTCGAACCCTATTTCTCGGAGGGAACAGTATATACGTCTGTAACGTCATATATCCTAACCTAAGGCAACCTAACATCTCGGATGTAACATTTGACAACATTCCAGGCGTGTCGGTCCCTACGTCTCGGTGGTAACATTACATGCGTCTATAACGTTATGTATCCTAACCTAAGGCAACCTAACATCTCGTATGCAATATTTGACAACATTCCTGGCCTGTCGAAACCTACTTCTCGGAGGGAAAAGTATATACGTCTGTAACGTCATATATCCTAACCTAAGGCAACCTAACATCTCGGATGTAACATTTGACAACATTCCAGGCGTGTCGGTCCCTACGTCTCGGTGGTAACATTACATGCGTCTATAACGTTATATATCCTAACCTAAGGCGACCTAACATCTCGGATGCAATATTTGACAACATTCCTGGCCCGTCGAACCCTACTTCTCGGAGGGAACAGTATATATGTCTATAACGGTATATATCCTAACCTAAGGCAACCTGACATCTCGGATGTAATATTCTACAACCTTCTAGGCGTGTCGGACCCTACTTCTCGGTGGGAACATTATATGCGTCTATAACGGTATATATCATAATCTAAGGCAACCTAACATCTCGGATGCAATATCTGACAACATTCCTGGCCTGTCGAACCCTACTTCTCGGAGGGAACAGTATATACGTCTGTAACGTCATATATCCTAACCTAAGGCAACCTAACATCTCGGATGTAACATTTGACAACATTCCAGGCGTGTCGGTCCCTACGTCTCGGTGGTAACATTACATGCCTCTATAACGTTATATATCCTAACCTAAGGCGACCTAACATCTCGGATGCAATATTTGACAACATTCCTGGCCTGTCGAACCCTACTTCTCGGAGGGAAAAGTATATACGTCTATAACGTCATATATCCTAACCTAAGGCAACCTAACATCTCGGATGTAACATTTGACAACATTCCAGGCGTGTCGGTCCCTACGTCTCGGTGGTAACATTACATGCGTCTATAACGTTATATATCCTAACCTAAGGCGACCTAACATCTCGGATGCAATATTTGACAACATTCCTGGCCCGTCGAACCCTACTTCTCGGAGGGAACCGTATATACGTCTATAACGTCATATATCCTAACCTGAGGCAACCTAACATCTCGGATGTAACATTTGACAACATTCCAGGCGTGTCGGTCCCTACGTCTCGGTGGTAACATTACATGCGTCTATAACGTTATATATCCTAACCTAAGGCAACCTAACATCTCGGATGCAATATTTGGCAACATTCCTGGCCTGTCGAACCCTACTTCTCGGAGGGAACAGTATATACGTCTATAACGTCATATATCCTTACCTGAGGCAACCAAACATCTCGGATGCAATATTTGACAACATTCCTGGCCTGTCGAACCCTACTTCTCGGAGGGAACAGTATATACGTCTATAACGGTATATATCCTAATCTAAGGCAACCTAACATCCCGGATGCAATATTTGACAACATTCCTGGCCTGTCGAACCCTACTTCTCGGAGGGAACAGTATATACGTCTATAACGTCATATATCCTAACCTGAGGCAACCTAACATCTCGGATGTAACATTTGACAACATTCCAGGCGTGTCGGTCCCTACGTCTCGGTGGTAACATTACATGCGTCTATAACGGTATATATCCTAATCTAAGGCAACCTAATATCTCGGATGCAATATTTGACAACATTCCTGGCCTGTCGAACCCTACTTCTCGGAGGGAACAGTATATACGTCTATAACGTTATATATCCTAACCTAAGGCAACCTGACATCTCGGATGTATTATTCTACAACATTCCAGGCGTGTCGGACCCTACGTCTCGGTGGTAACATTACATGCGTCTATAACGTTATATATCCTAACCTAAGGCAACCTAACATCTCGGGTGCAATATTTGACAACATTCCTGGCCTGTCGAACCCTACTTCTCGGAGGGAACTGTATATACGTCTATAACGTCATATATTCTTACCTGAGGCAACCTAACATCTCGGATGCAATATTTGACAACATTCTTGGCCTGTCGAACCGTACTTCTCGGAGGTAACATTACATGCGTCTATAACGTTATATATCCTAACCTAAGGCAACCTAACATCTCGGATGCAATATTTGACAACATTCCCGGCCTGTCGAACACTACTTCTCGGAGGGAACAGTATATACGTCTGTAACGTCGTATATCCTAACCTAAGGCAACCTAACATCTCGGATGTAACATTTGACAACATTCCAGGCGTGTCGGTCCCTACGTCTCGGTGGTAACATTACATGCCTCTATAACGTTATATATCCTAACCTAAGGCGACCTAACATCTCGGATGCAATATTTGACAACATTCCTGGCCCGTCGAACCCTACTTCTCGGAGGGAACAGTATATACGTCTATCACGTCATATATCCTAACCTAAGGCAACCTAACATCTCGGATGTAACATTTGACGACATTCCAGGCGTGTCAGACCCTACTTCTCCGTGGGAACATTATATGCGTCTATAACGTTGTATATCCTAATCTAAGGCAACCTAACATCTCGGATGGAATATTTGACAACATTCCTGGCCTGTCGAACCCTACTTCTCGGAGGGAACAGTATATATGTCTATAACGGTATATATCCTAACCTAAGGCAACCTAACATCTCGGATGTAACATTTGACAACATTCCAGGCGTGTCGGTCCCTACGTCTCGGTGGTAACATTACATGCGTCTATAACGTTATATATCCTAACCTAAGGCAACCTAACATCTCGGATGCAATATTTGGCAACATTCCTGGCCTGTCGAAACCTACTTCTCGGAGGGAACAGTATATACGTCTATAACGTCATATACCCTTACCTGAGGCAACCAAACATCTCGGATGCAATATTTGACAACATTCCTGGCCTGTCGAACCCTACTTCTCGGTGGGAACATTATATGCGTCTATAACGGTATATATCATAATCTAAGGCAACCTAACATCTCGGATGCAACATCTGACAACATTCCTGGCCTGTCGAACCCTATTTCTCGGAGGGAACAGTATATACGTCTGTAACGTCATATATCCTAACCTAAGGCAACCTAACATCTCGGATGTAACATTTGACAACATTCCAGGCGTGTCGGTCCCTACGTCTCGGTGGTAACATTACATGCGTCTATAACGTTATATATCCTAACCTAAGGCAACCTAACATCTCGTATGCAATATTTGACAACATTCCTGGCCTGTCGAACCCTACTTCTCGGAGGGAAAAGTATATACGTCTGTAACGTCATATATCCTAACCTAAGGCAACCTAACATCTCGGATGTAACATTTGACAACATTCCAGGCGTGTCGGTCCCTACGTCTCGGTGGTAACATTACATGCGTCTATAACGTTATATATCCTAACCTCAGGCGACCTAACATCTCGGATGCAATATTTGACAACATTCCTGGCCCGTCGAACCCTACTTCTCGGAGGGAACAGTATATATGTCTATAACGGTATATATCCTAACCTAAGGCAACCTGACATCTCGGATGTAATATTCTACAACCTTCTAGGCGTGTCGGACCCTACTTCTCGGTGGGAACATTATATGCGTCTATAACGGTATATATCATAATCTAAGGCAACCTAACATCTCGGATGCAATATCTGACAACATTCCTGGCCTGTCGAACCCTACTTCTCGGAGGGAACAGTATATACGTCTGTAACGTCATATATCCTAACCTAAGGCAACCTAACATCTCGGATGTAACATTTGACAACATTCCAGGCGTGTCGGTCCCTACGTCTCGGTGGTAACATTACATGCGTCTATAACGTTATATATCCTAACCTAAGGCAACCTAACATCTCGGATGCAATATTTGGCAACATTCCTGGCCTGTCGAACCCTATTTCTCGGAGGGAACAGTATATACGTCTATAACGTCATATATCCTTACCTGAGGCAACCAAACATCTCGGATGCAATATGTGACAACATTCCTGGCCTGTCGAACCCTACTTCTCGGTGGGAACATTATATGCGTCTATAACGGTATATATCATAATCTAAGGCAACCTAACATCTCGGATGCAATATCTGACAACATTCCTGGCCTGTCGAACCCTATTTCTCGGAGGGAACAGTATATACGTCTGTAACGTCATATATCCTAACCTAAGGCAACCTAACATCTCGGATGTAACATTTGACAACATTCCAGGCGTGTCGGTCCCTACGTCTCGGTGGTAACATTACATGCGTCTATAACGTTATATATCCTAACCTAAGGCAACCTAACATCTCGTATGCAATATTTGACAACATTCCTGGCCTGTCGAACCCTACTTCTCGGAGGGAAAAGTATATACGTCTGTAACGTCATATATCCTAACCTAAGGCAACCTAACATCTCGGATGTAACATTTGACAACATTCCAGGCGTGTCGGTCCCTACGTCTCGGTGGTAACATTACATGCGTCTATAACGTTATATATCCTAACCTAAGGCGACCTAACATCTCGGATGCAATATTTGACAACATTCCTGGCCCGTCGAACCCTACTTCTCGGAGGGAACCGTATATACGTCTATAACGTCATATATCCTAACCTGAGGCAACCTAACATCTCGGATGTAACATTTGACGACATTCCAGGCGTGTCGGACCCTACTTCTCGGTGGGAACATTATATGCGTCTATAACGTTGTATATCCTAATCTAAGGCAACCTAACATCTCGGATGCAATATTTGACAACATTCCTGGCCTGTCGAACCCTACTTCTCGGAGGGAACAGTATATACGTCTATAACGGTGCATATCATAATCTAAGGCAACCTAACATCTCGGATGCAATATTTGACAACATTCCTGGCCTGTCGAACCCTACTTCTCGGAGGGAACAGTATATACGTCTATAACGTTATATATCCTAACCTAAGGCAACCTAACATCTCGGATGCAATATTTGACAACATTCCTGGCCTGTCGAACCCTACTTCTCGGAGGGAACTGTATATACGTCTATAATGTCATATATTCTTACCTGAGGCAACCTAACATCTCGGATGCAATATTTGACAACATTCCTGGCCTGTCGAACCCTACTTCTCGGAGGGAACAGTATATACGTCTATAACGGTATATATCCTAATCTAAGGCAACCTAACATCTCGGATGCAATATTTGACAACATTCCTGGCCTGTCGAACCCTACTTCTCGTAGGGAACAGTATATACGTCTATCACGTCATATATCCTAACCTAAGGCAACCTAACATCTCGGATGTAACATTTGACAACATTCCAGGCGTGTCGGTCCCTACGTCTCGGTGGTAACATTACATGCGTCTATAACGTTATATATCCTAACCTAAGGCAACCTAACATCTCGGATGCAATATTTGACAACATTCCTGGCCTGTCGAACACTACTTCTCGGAGGGAAAAGTATATACGTCTATAACGTCATATATCCTAACCTAAGGCAACCTAACATCTCGGATGTAACATTTGACAACATTCCAGGCGTGTCGGTCCCTACGTCTCGGTGGTAACATTACATGCGTCTATAACGTTATATATCCTAACCTAAGGCGACCTAACATCTCGGATGCAATATTTGACAACATTCCTGGCCCGTCGAACCCTACTTCTCGGAGGGAACCGTATATACGTCTATAACGTCATATATCCTAACCTGAGGCAACCTAACATCTCGGATGTAACATTTGACAACATTCCAGGCGTGTCGGTCCCTACGTCTCGGTGGTAACATTACATGCGTCTATAACGTTATATATCCTAACCTAAGGCAACCTAACATCTCGGATGCAATATTTGGCAACATTCCTGGCCTGTCGAACCCTACTTCTCGGAGGGAACAGTATATACGTCTATAACGTCATATATCCTTACCTGAGGCAACCAAACATCTCGGATGCAATATTTGACAACATTCCTGGCCTGTCGAACCCTACTTCTCGGAGGGAACAGTATATACGTCTATAACGGTATATATCCTAATCTAAGGCAACCTAACATCTCGGATGCAATATTTGACAACATTCCTGGCCTGTCGAACACTACTTCTCGGAGGGAACAGTATATACGTCTGTAACGTCGTATATCCTAACCTAAGGCAACCTAACATCTCGGATGTAACATTTGACAACATTCCAGGCGTGTCGGTCCCTACGTCTCGGTGGTAACATTACATGCCTCTATAACGTTATATATCCTAACCTAAGGCGACCTAACATCTCGGATGCAATATTTGACAACATTCCTGGCCCGTCGAACCCTACTTCTCGGAGGGAACAGTATATACGTCTATAACGTCATATATCCTAACCTAAGGCAACCTAACATCTCGGATGTAACATTTGACAACATTCCAGGCGTGTCGGTCCCTACGTCTCGGTGGTAACATTACATGCGTCTATAACGTTATATATCCTAACCTAAGGCGACCTAACATCTCGGATGCAATATTTGACAACATTCCTGGCCCGTCGAACCCTACTTCTCGGAGGGAACCGTATATACGTCTATAACGTCATATATCCTAACCTGAGGCAACCTAACATCTCGGATGTAACATTTGACATCATTCCAGGCGTGTCGGTCCCTACGTCTCGGTGGTAACATTACATGCGTCTATAACGTTATATATCCTAACCTAAGGCAACCTAACATCTCGGATGCAATATTTGGCAACATTCCTGGCCTGTCGAACCCTACTTCTCGGAGGGAACAGTATATACGTCTATAACGTCATATATCCTTACCTGAGGCAACCAAACATCTCGGATGCAATATTTGACAACATTCCTGGCCTGTCGAACCCTACTTCTCGGAGGGAACAGTATATACGTCTATAACGGTATATATCCTAATCTAAGGCAACCTAACATCTCGGATGCAATATTTGACAACATTCCTGGCCCGTCGAACCCTACTTCTCGGAGGGAACAGTATATACGTCTATAACGTCATATATCCTAACCTGAGGCAACCTAACATCTCGGATGTAACATTTGACAACATTCCAGGCGTGTCGGTCCCTACGTCTCGGTGGTAACATTACATGCGTCTATAACGGTATATATCCTAATCTAAGGCAACCTAATATCTCGGATGCAATATTTGACAACATTCCTGGCCTGTCGAACCCTACTTCTCGGAGGGAACAGTATATACGTCTATAACGTTATATATCCTAACCTAAGGCAACCTGACATCTCGGATGTATTATTCTACAACATTCCAGGCGTGTCGGACCCTACGTCTCGGTGGTAACATTACATGCGTCTATAACGTTATATATCCTAACCTAAGGCAACCTAACATCTCGGGTGCAATATTTGACAACATTCCTGGCCTGTCGAACCCTACTTCTCGGAGGGAACTGTATATACGTCTATAACGTCATATATTCTTACCTGAGGCAACCTAACATCTCGGATGCAATATTTGACAACATTCTTGGCCTGTCGAACCGTACTTCTCGGAGGTAACATTACATGCGTCTATAACGTTATATATCCTAACCTAAGGCAACCTAACATCTCGGATGCAATATTTGACAACATTCCCGGCCTGTCGAACACTACTTCTCGGAGGGAACAGTATATACGTCTGTAACGTCGTATATCCTAACCTAAGGCAACCTAACATCTCGGATGTAACATTTGACAACATTCCAGGCGTGTCGGTCCCTACGTCTCGGTGGTAACATTACATGCCTCTATAACGTTATATATCCTAACCTAAGGCGACCTAACATCTCGGATGCAATATTTGACAACATTCCTGGCCCGTCGAACCCTACTTCTCGGAGGGAACAGTATATACGTCTATAACGTCATATATCCTAACCTGAGGCAACCTAACATCTCGGATGTAACATTTGACAACATTCCAGGCGTGTCGGTCCCTACGTCTCGGTGGTAACATTACATGCGTCTATAACGGTATATATCCTAATCTAAGGCAACCTAATATCTCGGATGCAATATTTGACAACATTCCTGGCCTGTCGAACCCTACTTCTCGGAGGGAACAGGATATACGTCTATAACGTTATATATCCTAACCTAAGGCAACCTGACATCTCGGATGTATTATTCTACAACATTCCAGGCGTGTCGGACCCTACGTCTCGGTGGTAACATTACATGCGTCTATAACGTTATATATCCTAACCTAAGGCAACCTAACATCTCGGGTGCAATATTTGACAACATTCCTGGCCTGTCGAACCCTACTTCTCGGAGGGAACTGTATATACGTCTATAACGTCATATATTCTTACCTGAGGCAACCTAACATCTCGGATGCAATATTTGACAACATTCTTGGCCTGTCGAACCGTACTTCTCGGAGGTAACATTACATGCGTCTATAACGTTATATATCCGAACCTAAGGCAACCTAACATCTCGGATGCAATATTTGACAACATTCCCGGCCTGTCGAACACTACTTCTCGGAGGGAACAGTATATACGTCTGTAACGTCGTATATCCTAACCTAAGGCAACCTAACATCTCGGATGTAACATTTGACAACATTCCAGGCGTGTCGGTCCCTACGTCTCGGTGGTAACATTACATGCCTCTATAACGTTATATATCCTAACCTAAGGCGACCTAACATCTCGGATGCAATATTTGACAACATTCCTGGCCCGTCGAACCCTACTTCTCGGAGGGAACAGTATATACGTCTATCACGTCATATATCCTAACCTAAGGCAACCTAACATCTCGGATGTAACATTTGACGACATTCCAGGCGTGTCAGACCCTACTTCTCCGTGGGAACATTATATGCGTCCATAACGTTGTATATCCTAATCTAAGGCAACCTAACATCTCGGATGGAATACTTGACAACATTCCTGGCCTGTCGAACCCTACTTCTCGGTGGGAACATTATATGCGTCTATAACGGTATATATCATAATCTAAGGCAACCTAACATCTCGGATGCAATATCTGACAACATTCCTGGCCTGTCGAACCCTATTTCTCGGAGGGAAAAGTATATACGTCTGTAACGTCATATATCCTAACCTAAGGCAACCTAACATCTCGGATGTAACATTTGACAACATTCCAGGCGTGTCGGTCCCTACGTCTCGGTGGTAACATTACATGCGTCTATAACGTTATATATCCTAACCTAAGGCGACCTAACATCTCGGATGCAATATTTGACAACATTCCTGGCCCGTCGAACCCTACTTCTCGGAGGGAACCGTATATACGTCTATAACGTCATATATCCTAACCTGAGGCAACCTAACATCTCGGATGTAACATTTGACGACATTCCAGGCGTGTCGGACCCTACTTCTCGGTGGGAACATTATATGCGTCTATAACGTTGTATATCCTAATCTAAGGCAACCTAGCATCTCGGATGCAATATTTGACAACATTCCTGGCCTGTCGAACCCTACTTCTCGGAGGGAACAGTATATACGTCTATAACGGTGTATATCATAATCTAAGGCAACCTAACATCTCGGATGCAATATTTGACAACATTCCTGGCCTGTCGAACTCTACTTCTCGGAGGGAACAGTATATATGTCTATAACGGTATATATCCTAACCTAAGGCAACCTAACATCTCGGATGTAACATTTGACAACATTCCAGGCGTGTCGGTCCCTACGTCTCGGTGGTAACATTACATGCGTCTATAACGTTATATATCCTAACCTAAGGCAACCTAACATCTCGTATGCAATATTTGACAACATTCCTGGCCTGTCGAACACTACTTCTCGGAGGGAACAGTATATACGTCTGTAACGTCGTATATCCTAACCTAAGGCAACCTAACATCTCGGATGTAACATTTGACAACATTCCAGGCGTGTCGGTCCCTACGTCTCGGTGGTAACATTACATGCCTCTATATCGTTATATATCCTAACCTAAGGCGACCTAACATCTCGGATGCAATATTTGACAACATTCCTGGCCCGTCGAACCCTACTTCTCGGAGGGAACAGTATATACGTCTATCACGTCATATATCCTAACCTAAGGCAACCTAACATCTCTGATGTAACATTTGACGACATTCCAGGCGTGTCAGACCCTACTTCTCCGTGGGAACATTATATGCGTCTATAACGTTGTATATCCTAATCTAAGGCAACCTAACATCTCGGATGGAATATTTGACAACATTCCTGGCCTGTCGAACCCTACTTCTCGGAGGGAACAGTATATACGTCTATAACGGTGTATATCATAATCTAAGGCAACCTAACATCTCGGATGCAATATTTGACAACATTCCTGGCCTGTCGAACTCTACTTCTCGGAGGGAACAGTATATATGTCTATAACGGTATATATCCTAACCTAAGGCAACCTAACATCTCGGATGTAACATTTGACAACATTCCAGGCGTGTCGGTCCCTACGTCTCGGTGGTAACATTACATGCGTCTATAACGTTATATATCCTAACCTAAGGCAACCTAACATCTCGGATGCAATATCTGACAACATTCCTGGCCTGTCGAACCCTATTTCTCGGAGGGAACAGTATATACGTCTGTAACGTCATATATCCTAACCTAAGGCAACCTAACATCTCGGATGTAACATTTGACAACATTCCAGGCGTGTCGGTCCCTACGTCTCGGTGGTAACATTACATGCGTCTATAACGTTATATATCCTAACCTAAGGCAACCTAACATCTCGTATGCAATATTTGACAACATTCCTGGCCTGTCGAACCCTACTTCTCGGAGGGAAAAGTATATACGTCTGTAACGTCATATATCCTAACCTAAGGCAACCTAACATCTCGGATGTAACATTTGACAACATTCCAGGCGTGTCGGTCCCTACGTCTCGGTGGTAACATTACATGCGTCTATAACGTTATATATCCTAACCTAAGGCGACCTAACATCTCGGATGCAATATTTGACAACATTCCTGGCCCGTCGAACCCTACTTCTCGGAGGGAACCGTATATACGTCTATAACGTCATATATCCTAACCTGAGGCAACCTAACATCTCGGATGTAACATTTGACGACATTCCAGGCGTGTCGGACCCTACTTCTCGGTGGGAACATTATATGCGTCTATAACGTTGTATATCCTAATCTAAGGCAACCTAACATCTCGGATGCAATATTTGACAACATTCCTGGCCTGTCGAACCCTACTTCTCGGAGAGAACAGTATATACGTCTATAACGGTGTATATCATAATCTAAGGCAACCTAACATCTCGGATGCAATATTTGACAACATTCCTGGCCTGTCGAACTCTACTTCTCGGAGGGAACAGTATATATGTCTATAACGGTATATATCCTAACCTAAGGCAACCTGACATTTCGGATGTAACATTTGACAACATTCCAGGCGTGTCGGTCCCTACGTCTCGGTGGTAACATTACATGCGTCTATAACGTTATATATCCTAACCTAAGGCAACCTAACATCTCGGATGCAATATTTGGCAACATTCCTGGCCTGTCGAAACCTACTTCTCGGAGGGAACAGTATATACGTCTATAACGTCATATACCCTTACCTGAGGCAACCAAACATCTCGGATGCAATATTTGACAACATTCCTGGCCTGTCGAACCCTACTTCTCGGTGGGAACATTATATGCGTCTATAACGGTATATATCATAATCTAAGGCAACCTAACATCTCGGATGCAATATCTGACAACATTCCTGGCCTGTCGAACCCTATTTCTCGGAGGGAACAGTATATACGTCTGTAACGTCATATATCCTAACCTAAGGCAACCTAACATCTCGTATGCAATATTTGACAACATTCCTGGCCTGTCGAACCCTACTTCTCGGAGGGAACAGTATATACGTCTGTAACGTCATATATCCTAACCTAAGGCAACCTAACATCTCGGATGTAACATTTGACAACATTCCAGGCGTGTCGGTCCCTACGTCTCGGTGGTAACATTACATGCGTCTATAACGTTATATATCCTAACCTAAGGCAACCTAACATCTCGGATGCAATATTTGGCAACATTCCTGGCCTGTCGAACCCTACTTCTCGGAGGGAACACTATATACGTCTATAACGTCATATATCCTTACCTGAGGCAACCTAACATCTCGGATGCAATATTTGACAACATTCCTGGCCTGTCGAACCCTACTTCTCGGAGGGAACAGTATATACGTCTATAACGGTATATATCCTAATCTAAGGCAACCTAACATCTCGGATGCAATATTTGACAACATTCCTGGCCCGTCGAACCCTACTTCTCGGAGGGAACAGTATATATGTCTATAACGTCATATATCCTAACCTGAGGCAACCTAACATCTCGGATGTAACATTTGACAACATTCCAGGCGTGTCGGTCCCTACGTCTCGGTGGTAACATTACATGCGTCTATAACGTTATATATCCTAACCTAAGGCAACCTAACATCTCGGATGCAATATTTGACAACATTCCTGGCCTGTCGAACCCTACTTCTCGGAGGGAACAGTATATACGTCTATAACGTCATATATCCTTACCTGAGGCAACCTAACATCTCGGGTGCAATATTTGACAACATTCCTGGCCTGTCGAACCCTACTTCTCGGAGGGAACTGTATATACGTCTATAACGTCATATATTCTTACCTGAGGCAACCTAACATCTCGGATGCAATATTTGACAACATTCTTGGCCTGTCGAACCGTACTTCTCGGAGGTAACATTACATGCGTCTATAACGTTATATATCCTAACCTAAGGCAACCTAACATCTCGGATGCAATATTTGACAACATTCCTGGCCTGTCGAACCCTACTTCTCGGAGGGAACAGTATATACGTCTATAACGTCATATATCCTTACCTGAGGCAACCTAACATCTCGGGTGCAATATTTGACAACATTCCTGGCCTGTCGAACCCTACTTCTCGGAGGGAACTGTATATACGTCTATAACGTCATATATTCTTACCTGAGGCAACCTAACATCTCGGATGCAATATTTGACAACATTCTTGGCCTGTCGAACCGTACTTCTCGGAGGTAACATTACATGCGTCTATAACGTTATATATCCTAACCTAAGGCAACCTAACATCTCGGATGCAATATTTGACAACATTCCTGGCCTGTCGAACACTACTTCTCGGAGGGAACAGTATATACGTCTGTAACGTCATATATCCTAACCTAAGGCAACCTAACATCTCGGATGTAACATTTGACAACATTCCAGGCGTGTCGGTCCCTACGTCTCGGTGGTAACATTACATGCGTCTATAACGTTATATATCCTAACCTAAGGCGACATAACACCTCGGATGCAATATTTGACAACATTCCTGGCCCGTCGAACCCTACTTCTCGGAGGGAACAGTATATACGTCTATAACGTCATATATCCTAACCTAAGGCAACCTAACATCTCGGATGTAACATTTGACAACATTCCAGGCGTGTCGGTCCCTACGTCTCGGTGGTAACATTACATGCGTCTATAACGTTACATATCCTAACCTAAGGCAACCTAACATCTCGGATACAATATTTGACAACATTCCTGGCCTGTCGAACCCTACTTCTCGGGGGGAACAGTATATATGTCTATAACGGTATATATCCTAACCTAAAGCAACCTAACATCTCGGATGCAATATTTGACAACATTCCTGGCCTGTCGAACCCTACTTCTCGGAGGGAACAGTATATACGTCTGTAACGTCATATATCCTAACCTAAGGCAACCTAACATCTCGGATGTAACATTTGACAACATTCCAGGCGTGTCGGTCCCTACGTCTCGGTGGTAACATTACATATGTCTATAACGTTATATATGCTAACCTAAGGCAACCTAACATCTCGGATGCAATATTTGGCAACATTCCTGGCCTGTCGAACCCTACTTCTCGGAGGGAAAAGTATATACGTCTGTAACGTCATATATCCTAACCTAAGGCAACCTAACATCTCGGATGTAACATTTGACAACATTCCAGGCGTGTCGGTCCCTACGTCTCGGTGGTAACATTACATGCGTCTATAACGTTATATATCCTAACCTAAGGCGACCTAACATCTCGGATGCAATATTTGACAACATTCCTGGCCCGTCGAACCCTACTTGTCGGAGGGAACAGTATATACGTCTATAACGGTGTATATCATAATCTAAGGCAACCTAACATCTCGGATGCAATATTTGACAACATTCCTTGCCTGTCGAACTCTACTTCTCGGAGGGAACAGTATATATGTCTATAACGGTATATATCCTAACCTAAGGCAACCTGACATGTCGGATGTAATATTCTACAACCTTCTAGGCGTGTCGGACCCTACTTCTCGGTGGGAACATTATATGCGTCTATAACGGTATATATCATAATCTAAGGCAACCTAACATCTCGGATGCAATATTTGACAACATTCCTGGCCCGTCGAACCCTACTTCTCGGAGGGAACAGTATATATGTCTATAACGTCATATATCCTAACCTGAGGCAACCTAACATCTCGGATGTAACATTTGACAACATTCCAGGCGTGTCGGTCCCTACGTCTCGGTGGTAACATTACATGCGTCTATAACGTTATATATCCTAACCTAAGGCAACCTAACATCTCGGATGCAATATTTGACAACATTCCTGGCCTGTCGAACCCTACTTCTCGGAGGGAACAGTATATACGTCTATAACGTCATATATCCTTACCTGAGGCAACCTAACATCTCGGGTGCAATATTTGACAACATTCCTGGCCTGTCGAACCCTACTTCTCGGAGGGAACTGTATATACGTCTATAACGTCATATATTCTTACCTGAGGCAACCTAACATCTCGGATGCAATATTTGACAACATTCTTGGCCTGTCGAACCGTACTTCTCGGAGGTAACATTACATGCGTCTATAACGTTATATATCCTAACCTAAGGCAACCTAACATCTCGGATGCAATATTTGACAACATTCCTGGCCTGTCGAACACTACTTCTCGGAGGGAACAGTATATACGTCTGTAACGTCATATATCCTAACCTAAGGCAACCTAACATCTCGGATGTAACATTTGACAACATTCCAGGCGTGTCGGTCCCTACGTCTCGGTGGTAACATTACATGCGTCTATAACGTTATATATCCTAACCTAAGGCGACATAACACCTCGGATGCAATATTTGACAACATTCCTGGCCCGTCGAACCCTACTTCTCGGAGGGAACAGTATATACGTCTATAACGTCATATATCCTAACCTAAGGCAACCCAACATCTCGGATGTAACATTTGACAACATTCCAGGCGTGTCGGTCCCTACGTCTCGGTGGTAACATTACATGCGTCTATAACGTTACATATCCTAACCTAAGGCAACCTAACATCTCGGATACAATATTTGACAACATTCCTGGCCTGTCGAACCCTACTTCTCGGGGGGAACAGTATATATGTCTATAACGGTATATATCCTAACCTAAAGCAACCTAACATCTCGGATGCAATATTTGACAACATTCCTGGCCTGTCGAACCCTACTTCTCGGAGGGAACAGTATATACGTCTGTAACGTCATATATCCTAACCTAAGGCAACCTAACATCTCGGATGTAACATTTGACAACATTCCAGGCGTGTCGGTCCCTACGTCTCGGTGGTAACATTACATGCGTCTATAACGTTATATATCCTAACCTAAGGCAACCTAACATCTAGGATGCAATATTTGGCAACATTCCTGGCCTGTCGAACCCTACTTCTCGGAGGGAACAGTATATACGTCTATAACGTCATATATCCTTACCTGAGGCAACCAAACATCTCGGATGCAATATTTGACAACATTCCTGGCCTGTCGAACCCTACTTCTCGGAGGGAACAGTATATACGACTATAACGGTATATATCCTAATCTAAGGCAACCTAACATCTCGGATGCAATATTTGACAACATTCCTGGCCCGTCGAACCCTACTTCTCGGAGGGAACAGTATATACGTCTGTAACGGTATATATCCTAATCTAAGGCAACCTAACATCTCGGATGCAATATTTGACAACATTCCTGGCCTGTCGAACTGTACTTCTCGGAGGGAACAGTATATACGTCTATAACGTCATATATCCTAACCTGAGGCAACCTAACATCTCGGATGTAACATTTGACAACATTCCAGGCGTGTCGGTCCCTACGTCTCGGTGGTAACATTACATGCGTCTATAACGTTATATATCCTAACCTAAGGCAACCTAACATCTCGGATGCAATATTTGGCAACATTCCTGGCCCGTCGAACCCTACTTCTCGGAGGGAACAGTATATACGTCTGTAACGGTATATATCCTAATCTAAGGCAACCTAACATCTCGGATGCAATATTTGACAACATTCCTGGCCTGTCGAACTGTACTTCTCGGAGGGAACAGTATATACGTCTATAACGTCATATATCCTAACCTGAGGCAACCTAACATCTCGGATGCAATATTTGACAACATTCCTGGCCCGTCGAACCCTACTTCTCGGAGGGAACAGTATATACGTCTATAACGTTATATATCCTAACCTAAGGCAACCTAACATCTCGGATGTAACATTTGACAACATTCCAGGCGTGTCGGTCCCTACGTCTCGGTGGTAACATTACATGCGTCTATAACGTTATATATCCTAACCTAAGGCAACCTAACATCTCGAGTGCAATATTTGACAACATTCCTGGCCTGTCGAACCCTACTTCTCGGAGGGAACTGTATATACGTCTATAACGTCATATATTCTTACCTGAGGCAACCTAACATCTCGGATGCAATATTTGACAACATTCTTGGTCTGTCGAACCGTACTTCTCGGAGGTAACATTACATGCGTCTATAACGTTATATATCCTAACCTAAGGCAACCTAACATCTCGGATGCAATATTTGACAACATTCCTGGCCTGTCGAACTATACTTCTCGGAGGGAACAGTATATACGTCTGTAACGTCATATATCCTAACCTAAGGCAACCTAACATCTCGGATGTAACATTTGACAACATTCCAGGCGTGTCGGTCCCTACGTCTCGGTGGTAACATTACATGCGTCTATAACGTTATATATCCTAACCTAAGGCGACATAACACCTCGGATGCAATATTTGACAACATTCCTGGCCCGTCGAACCCTACTTCTCGGAGGGAACAGTATATATGTCTATAACGTCATATATCCTAACCTGAGGCAACCTAACATCTCGGATGTAACATTTGACAACATTCCAGGCGTGTCGGTCCCTACGTCTCGGTGGTAACATTACATGCGTCTATAACGTTATATATCCTAACCTAAGGCAACCTAACATCTCGGATGCAATATTTGACAACATTCCTGGCCTGTCGAACCCTACTTCTCGGAGGGAACAGTATATACGTCTATAACGTCATATATCCTTACCTGAGGCAACCTAACATCTCGGGTGCAATATTTGACAACATTCCTGGCCTGTCGAACCCTACTTCTCGGAGGGAACTGTATATACGTCTATAACGTCATATATTCTTACCTGAGGCAACCTAACATCTCGGATGCAATATTTGACAACATTCTTGGCCTGTCGAACCGTACTTCTCGGAGGTAACATTACATGCGTCTATAACGTTATATATCCTAACCTAAGGCAACCTAACATCTCGGATGCAATATTTGACAACATTCCTGGCCTGTCGAACCCTACTTCTCGGAGGGAACAGTATATACGTCTATAACGTCATATATCCTTACCTGAGGCAACCTAACATCTCGGGTGCAATATTTGACAACATTCCTGGCCTGTCGAACCCTACTTCTCGGAGGGAACTGTATATACGTCTATAACGTCATATATTCTTACCTGAGGCAACCTAACATCTCGGATGCAATATTTGACAACATTCTTGGCCTGTCGAACCGTACTTCTCGGAGGTAACATTACATGCGTCTATAACGTTATATATCCTAACCTAAGGCAACCTAACATCTCGGATGCAATATTTGACAACATTCCTGGCCTGTCGAACACTACTTCTCGGAGGGAACAGTATATACGTCTGTAACGTCATATATCCTAACCTAAGGCAACCTAACATCTCGGATGTAACATTTGACAACATTCCAGGCGTGTCGGTCCCTACGTCTCGGTGGTAACATTACATGCGTCTATAACGTTATATATCCTAACCTAAGGCGACATAACACCTCGGATGCAATATTTGACAACATTCCTGGCCCGTCGAACCCTACTTCTCGGAGGGAACAGTATATACGTCTATAACGTCATATATCCTAACCTAAGGCAACCTAACATCTCGGATGTAACATTTGACAACATTCCAGGCGTGTCGGTCCCTACGTCTCGGTGGTAACATTACATGCGTCTATAACGTTACATATCCTAACCTAAGGCAACCTAACATCTCGGATACAATATTTGACAACATTCCTGGCCTGTCGAACCCTACTTCTCGGGGGGAACAGTATATATGTCTATAACGGTATATATCCTAACCTAAAGCAACCTAACATCTCGGATGCAATATTTGACAACATTCCTGGCCTGTCGAACCCTACTTCTCGGAGGGAACAGTATATACGTCTGTAACGTCATATATCCTAACCTAAGGCAACCTAACATCTCGGATGTAACATTTGACAACATTCCAGGCGTGTCGGTCCCTACGTCTCGGTGGTAACATTACATATGTCTATAACGTTATATATGCTAACCTAAGGCAACCTAACATCTCGGATGCAATATTTGGCAACATTCCTGGCCTGTCGAACCCTACTTCTCGGAGGGAAAAGTATATACGTCTGTAACGTCATATATCCTAACCTAAGGCAACCTAACATCTCGGATGTAACATTTGACAACATTCCAGGCGTGTCGGTCCCTACGTCTCGGTGGTAACATTACATGCGTCTATAACGTTATATATCCTAACCTAAGGCGACCTAACATCTCGGATGCAATATTTGACAACATTCCTGGCCCGTCGAACCCTACTTGTCGGAGGGAACAGTATATACGTCTATAACGGTGTATATCATAATCTAAGGCAACCTAACATCTCGGATGCAATATTTGACAACATTCCTTGCCTGTCGAACTCTACTTCTCGGAGGGAACAGTATATATGTCTATAACGGTATATATCCTAACCTAAGGCAACCTGACATGTCGGATGTAATATTCTACAACCTTCTAGGCGTGTCGGACCCTACTTCTCGGTGGGAACATTATATGCGTCTATAACGGTATATATCATAATCTAAGGCAACCTAACATCTCGGATGCAATATTTGACAACATTCCTGGCCCGTCGAACCCTACTTCTCGGAGGGAACAGTATATATGTCTATAACGTCATATATCCTAACCTGAGGCAACCTAACATCTCGGATGTAACATTTGACAACATTCCAGGCGTGTCGGTCCCTACGTCTCGGTGGTAACATTACATGCGTCTATAACGTTATATATCCTAACCTAAGGCAACCTAACATCTCGGATGCAATATTTGACAACATTCCTGGCCTGTCGAACCCTACTTCTCGGAGGGAACAGTATATACGTCTATAACGTCATATATCCTTACCTGAGGCAACCTAACATCTCGGGTGCAATATTTGACAACATTCCTGGCCTGTCGAACCCTACTTCTCGGAGGGAACTGTATATACGTCTATAACGTCATATATTCTTACCTGAGGCAACCTAACATCTCGGATGCAATATTTGACAACATTCTTGGCCTGTCGAACCGTACTTCTCGGAGGTAACATTACATGCGTCTATAACGTTATATATCCTAACCTAAGGCAACCTAACATCTCGGATGCAATATTTGACAACATTCCTGGCCTGTCGAACACTACTTCTCGGAGGGAACAGTATATACGTCTGTAACGTCATATATCCTAACCTAAGGCAACCTAACATCTCGGATGTAACATTTGACAACATTCCAGGCGTGTCGGTCCCTACGTCTCGGTGGTAACATTACATGCGTCTATAACGTTATATATCCTAACCTAAGGCGACATAACACCTCGGATGCAATATTTGACAACATTCCTGGCCCGTCGAACCCTACTTCTCGGAGGGAACAGTATATACGTCTATAACGTCATATATCCTAACCTAAGGCAACCCAACATCTCGGATGTAACATTTGACAACATTCCAGGCGTGTCGGTCCCTACGTCTCGGTGGTAACATTACATGCGTCTATAACGTTACATATCCTAACCTAAGGCAACCTAACATCTCGGATACAATATTTGACAACATTCCTGGCCTGTCGAACCCTACTTCTCGGGGGGAACAGTATATATGTCTATAACGGTATATATCCTAACCTAAAGCAACCTAACATCTCGGATGCAATATTTGACAACATTCCTGGCCTGTCGAACCCTACTTCTCGGAGGGAACAGTATATACGTCTGTAACGTCATATATCCTAACCTAAGGCAACCTAACATCTCGGATGTAACATTTGACAACATTCCAGGCGTGTCGGTCCCTACGTCTCGGTGGTAACATTACATGCGTCTATAACGTTATATATCCTAACCTAAGGCAACCTAACATCTAGGATGCAATATTTGGCAACATTCCTGGCCTGTCGAACCCTACTTCTCGGAGGGAACAGTATATACGTCTATAACGTCATATATCCTTACCTGAGGCAACCAAACATCTCGGATGCAATATTTGACAACATTCCTGGCCTGTCGAACCCTACTTCTCGGAGGGAACAGTATATACGACTATAACGGTATATATCCTAATCTAAGGCAACCTAACATCTCGGATGCAATATTTGACAACATTCCTGGCCCGTCGAACCCTACTTCTCGGAGGGAACAGTATATACGTCTGTAACGGTATATATCCTAATCTAAGGCAACCTAACATCTCGGATGCAATATTTGACAACATTCCTGGCCTGTCGAACTGTACTTCTCGGAGGGAACAGTATATACGTCTATAACGTCATATATCCTAACCTGAGGCAACCTAACATCTCGGATGTAACATTTGACAACATTCCAGGCGTGTCGGTCCCTACGTCTCGGTGGTAACATTACATGCGTCTATAACGTTATATATCCTAACCTAAGGCAACCTAACATCTCGGATGCAATATTTGGCAACATTCCTGGCCCGTCGAACCCTACTTCTCGGAGGGAACAGTATATACGTCTGTAACGGTATATATCCTAATCTAAGGCAACCTAACATCTCGGATGCAATATTTGACAACATTCCTGGCCTGTCGAACTGTACTTCTCGGAGGGAACAGTATATACGTCTATAACGTCATATATCCTAACCTGAGGCAACCTAACATCTCGGATGCAATATTTGACAACATTCCTGGCCCGTCGAACCCTACTTCTCGGAGGGAACAGTATATACGTCTATAACGTTATATATCCTAACCTAAGGCAACCTAACATCTCGGATGTAACATTTGACAACATTCCAGGCGTGTCGGTCCCTACGTCTCGGTGGTAACATTACATGCGTCTATAACGTTATATATCCTAACCTAAGGCAACCTAACATCTCGAGTGCAATATTTGACAACATTCCTGGCCTGTCGAACCCTACTTCTCGGAGGGAACTGTATATACGTCTATAACGTCATATATTCTTACCTGAGGCAACCTAACATCTCGGATGCAATATTTGACAACATTCTTGGTCTGTCGAACCGTACTTCTCGGAGGTAACATTACATGCGTCTATAACGTTATATATCCTAACCTAAGGCAACCTAACATCTCGGATGCAATATTTGACAACATTCCTGGCCTGTCGAACTATACTTCTCGGAGGGAACAGTATATACGTCTGTAACGTCATATATCCTAACCTAAGGCAACCTAACATCTCGGATGTAACATTTGACAACATTCCAGGCGTGTCGGTCCCTACGTCTCGGTGGTAACATTACATGCGTCTATAACGTTATATATCCTAACCTAAGGCGACATAACACCTCGGATGCAATATTTGACAACATTCCTGGCCCGTCGAACTCTACTTCTCGGAGGGAACAGTATATACGTCTATAACGTCATATATCCTAACCTAAGGCAACCTAACATCTCGGATGTAACATTTGACAACATTCCAGGCGTGTCGGTCCCTACGTCTCGGTGGTAACATTACATGCGTCTATAACGTTACATATCCTAACCTAAGGCAACCTAACATCTCGGATACAATATTTGACAACATTCCTGGCCTGTCGAACCCTACTTCTCGGAGGGAACAGTATATACGTCTGTAACGGTATATATCCTAATCTAAGGCAACCTAACATCTCGGATGCAATATTTGACAACATTCCTGGCCTGTCGAACCGTACTTCTCGGAGGGAACAGTATATACGTCTGTAACGGTATATATATCCTAATCTAAGGCAACCTAACATCTCGGATGCAATATTTGACAACATTCCTGGCCCGTCGAACCCTACTTCTCGGAGGGAACAGTATATACGTCTATAACGTCATATATCCTAACCTAAGGCAACCTAACATCTCGGATGTAACATTTGACAACATTCCAGGCGTGTCGGTCCCTACGTCTCGGTGGTAACATTACCTGCGTCTATAACGTTACATATCCTAACCTAAGGCAACCTAACATCTCGGATACAATATTTGACAACATTCCTGGCCTGTCGAACCCTACTTCTCGGAGGGAACAGTATATATGTCTATAACGGTATATATCCTAACCTAAGGCAACCTAACATCTCGGATGCAATATTTGACAACATTCCTGGCCTGTCGAACCCTACTTCTCGGAGGGAACAGTATATACGTCTGTAACGTCATATATCCTAACCGAAGGCAACCTAACATCTCGGATGTAACATTTGACAACATTCCAGGCGTGTCGGTCCCTACGTCTCGGTGGTAACATTACATGCGTCTATAACGTTATATATCCTAACCTAAGGCAACCTAACATCTCGGATGCAATATTTGACAACATTCCTGGCCTGTCGAACCCTACTTCTCGGAGGGAACAGTATATACGTCTATAACGGTATATATCCTAATCTAAGGCAACCTAACATCTCGGATGCAATATTTGACAACATTCTTGGCCTGTCGAACCGTACTTCTCGGAGGTAACATTACATGCGTCTATAACGTTATATATCCTAACCTAAGGCAACCTAACATCTCGGATGCAATATTTGACAACATTCCTGGCCTGTCGAACACTACTTCTCGGAGGGAACAGTATATACGTCTGTAACGTCATATATCCTAACCTAAGGCAACCTAACATCTCGGATGTAACATTTGACAACATTCCAGGCGTGTCGGTCCCTACGTCTCGGTGGTAACATTACATGCGTCTATAACGTTATATATCCTAACCTAAGGCGACATAACACCTCGGATGCAATATTTGACAACATTCCTGGCCCGTCGAACCCTACTTCTCGGAGGGAACAGTATATACGTCTATAACGTCATATATCCTAACCTAAGGCAACCTAACATCTCGGATGTAACATTTGACAACATTCCAGGCGTGTCGGTCCCTACGTCTCGGTGGTAACATTACATGCGTCTATAACGTTACATATCCTAACCTAAGGCAACCTAACATCTCGGATACAATATTTGACAACATTCCTGGCCTGTCGAACCCTACTTCTCGGAGGGAACAGTATATACGTCTGTAACGGTATATATCCTAATCTAAGGCAACCTAACATCTCGGATGCAATATTTGACAACATTCCTGGCCTGTCGAACCGTACTTCTCGGAGGGAACAGTATATACGTCTGTAACGGTATATATATCCTAATCTAAGGCAACCTAACATCTCGGATGTAACATTTGACAACATTCCAGGCGTGTCGGTCCCTACGTCTCGGTGGTAACATTACATGCGTCTATAACGTTATATATCCTAACCTAAGGCAACCTGACATCTCGGATGCAATATTTGACAACATTCCTGGCCTGTGGAACCGTACTTCTCGGAGGGAACAGTATATACGTCTATAACGTCATATATCCTAACCTGAGGCAACCTAACATCTCGGATGTAACATTTGACAACATTCTAGGCGTGTCGGTCACTACGTCTCGGTGGTAACATTACATGCGTCTATAACGTTATATATCCTAACCTAAGGCAACCTAACATCTCGGGTGCAATATTTGACAACATTCCTGGCCTGTCGAACCCTACTTCTCGGAGGGAACTGTATATACGTCTATAACGTCATATATTCTTACCTGAGGCAACCTAACATCTCGGATGCAATATTTGACAACATTCCTGGCCTGTCGAACCCTACTTCTCGGAGGTAACATTACATGCGTCTATAACGTTATATATCCTAACCTAAGGCAACCTAACATCTCGGATGCAATATTTGACAACATTCCTGGCCTGTCGAACACTACTTCTCGGAGGGAACAGTATATACGTCTGTAACGTCATATATCCTAACCTAAGGCAACCTAACATCTCGCATGTAACATTTGACAACATTCCAGGCGTGTCGGTCCCTACATCTCGGTGGTAACATTACATGCGTCTATAACGTTATATATCCTAACCTAAGGCGACATAACACCTCGGATGCAATATTTGACAACATTCCTGGCCCGTCGAACCCTACTTCTCGGAGGGAACAGTATATACGTCTATAACGTCATATATCCTAACCTAAGGCAACCTAACATCTCGGATGTAACATTTGACAACATTCCAGGCGTGTCGGTCCCTACGTCTCGGTGGTAACATTACCTGCGTCTATAACGTTACATATCCTAACCTAAGGCGACATAACACCTCGGATGCAATATTTGACAACATTCCTGGCCCGTCGAACCCTACTTCTCGGAGGGAACAGTATATACGTCTATAACGTCATATATCCTAACCTAAGGCAACCTAACATCTCGGATGTAACATTTGACAACATTCCAGGCGTGTCGGTCCCTACGTCTCGGTGGTAACATTACCTGCGTCTATAACGTTACATATCCTAACCTAAGGCAACCTAACATCTCGGGTGCAATATTTGACAACATTCCTGGCCTGTCGAACCCTACTTCTCGGAGGGAACAGTATATATGTCTATAACGGTATATATCATAATCTAAGGCAACCTAACATCTCGGATGCAATATTTGACAACATTCCTGGCCTGTCGAACACTACTTCTCGGAGGGAACAGTATATACGTCTGTAACGTCATATATCCTAACCTAAGGCAACCTAACATCTCGGATGTAACATTTGACAACATTCCAGGCGTGTCGGTCCCTACGTCTCGGTGGTAACATTACATGCGTCTATAACGTTATATATCCTAACCTAAGGCGACATAACACCTCGGATGCAATATTTGACAACATTCCTGGCCCGTCGAACCCTACTTCTCGGAGGGAACAGTATATACGTCTATAACGTCATATATCCTAACCTAAGGCAACCTAACATCTCGGATGTAACATTTGACAACATTCCAGGCGTGTCGGTCCCTACGTCTCGGTGGTAACATTACATGCGTCTATAACGTTACATATCCTAACCTAAGGCAACCTAACATCTCGGATACAATATTTGACAACATTCCTGGCCTGTCGAACCCTACTTCTCGGGGGGAACAGTATATATGTCTATAACGGTATATATCCTAACCTAAAGCAACCTAACATCTCGGATGCAATATTTGACAACATTCCTGGCCTGTCGAACCCTACTTCTCGGAGGGAACAGTATATACGTCTGTAACGTCATATATCCTAACCTAAGGCAACCTAACATCTCGGATGTAACATTTGACAACATTCCAGGCGTGTCGGTCCCTACGTCTCGGTGGTAACATTACATGCGTCTATAACGTTATATATGCTAACCTAAGGCAACCTAACATCTCGGATGCAATATTTGGCAACACTCCTGGCCTGTCGAACCCTACTTCTCGGAGGGAAAAGTATATACGTCTGTAACGTCATATATCCTAACCTAAGGCAACCTAACATCTCGGATGTAACATTTGACGACATTCCAGGCGTGTCGGTCCCTACGTCTCGGTGGTAACATTACATGCGTCTATAACGTTATATATCCTAACCTAAGGCGACCTAACATCTCGGATGCAATATTTGACAACATTCCTGGCCCGTCGAACCCTACTTGTCGAAGGGAACAGTATATACGTCTATAACGGTGTATATCATAATCTAAGGCAACCTAACATCTCGGATGCAATATTTGACAACATTCCTGGCCTGTCGAACTCTACTTCTCGGAGGGAACAGTATATATGTCTATAACGGTATATATCCTAACCTAAGGCAACCTGACATCTCGGATGTAATATTCTACAACCTTCTAGGCGTGTCGGACCCTACTTCTCGGTGGGAACATTATATGCGTCTATAACGGTATATATCATAATCTAAGGCAACCTAACATCTCGGATGCAATATTTGACAACATTCCTGGCCCGTCGAACCCTACTTCTCGGAGGGAACAGTATATATGTCTATAACGTCATATATCCTAACCTGAGGCAACCTAACATCTCGGATGTAACATTTGACAACATTCCAGGCGTGTCGGTCCCTACGTCTCGGTGGTAACATTACATGCGTCTATAACGTTATATATCCTAACCTAAGGCAACCTAACATCTCGGATGCAATATTTGACAACATTCCTGGCCTGTCGAACCCTACTTCTCGGAGGGAACAGTATATACGTCTATAACGTCATATATCCTTACCTGAGGCAACCTAACATCTCGGGTGCAATATTTGACAACATTCCTGGCCTGTCGAACCCTACTTCTCGGAGGGAACTGTATATACGTCTATAACGTCATATATTCTTACCTGAGGCAACCTAACATCTCGGATGCAATATTTGACAACATTCTTGGCCTGTCGAACCGTACTTCTCGGAGGTAACATTACATGCGTCTATAACGTTATATATCCTAACCTAAGGCAACCTAACATCTCGGATGCAATATTTGACAACATTCCTGGCCTGTCGAACCCTACTTCTCGGAGGGAACAGTATATACGTCTATAACGTCATATATCCTTACCTGAGGCAACCTAACATCTCGGGTGCAATATTTGACAACATTCCTGGCCTGTCGAACCCTACTTCTCGGAGGGAACTGTATATACGTCTATAACGTCATATATTCTTACCTGAGGCAACCTAACATCTCGGATGCAATATTTGACAACATTCTTGGCCTGTCGAACCGTACTTCTCGGAGGTAACATTACATGCGTCTATAACGTTATATATCCTAACCTAAGGCAACCTAACATCTCGGATGCAATATTTGACAACATTCCTGGCCTGTCGAACACTACTTCTCGGAGGGAACAGTATATACGTCTGTAACGTCATATATCCTAACCTAAGGCAACCTACCATCTCGGATGTAACATTTGACAACATTCCAGGCGTGTCGGTCCCTACGTCTCGGTGGTAACATTATATGCGTCTATAACGTTATATATCCTAACCTAAGGCGACATAACACCTCGGATGCAATATTTGACAACATTCCTGGCCCGTCGAACCCTACTTCTCGGAGGGAACAGTATATACGTCTATAACGTCATATATCCTAACCTAAGGCAACCCAACATCTCGGATGTAACATTTGACAACATTCCAGGCGTGTCGGTCCCTACGTCTCGGTGGTAACATTACATGCGTCTATAACGTTACATATCCTAACCTAAGGCAACCTAACATCTCGGATACAATATTTGACAACATTCCTGGCCTGTCGAACCCTACTTCTCGGGGGGAACAGTATATATGTCTATAACGGTATATATCCTAACCTAAAGCAACCTAACATCTCGGATGCAATATTTGACAACATTCCTGGCCTGTCGAACCCTACTTCTCGGAGGGAACAGTATATACGTCTGTAACGTCATATATCCTAACCTAAGGCAACCTAACATCTCGGATGTAACATTTGACAACATTCCAGGCGTGTCGGTCCCTACGTCTCGGTGGTAACATTACATGCGTCTATAACGTTATATATCCTAACCTAAGGCAACCTAACATCTCGGATGCAATATTTGACAACATTCCTGGCCCGTCGAACCCTACTTCTCGGAGGGAACAGTATATATGTCTATAACGTCATATATCCTAACCTGAGGCAACCTAACATCTCGGATGTAACATTTGACAACATTCCAGGCGTGTCGGTCCCTACGTCTCGGTGGTAACATTACATGCGTCTATAACGTTATATATCCTAACCTAAGGCAACCTAACATCTCGGATGCAATATTTGACAACATTCCTGGCCTGTCGAACCCTACTTCTCGGAGGGAACAGTATATACGTCTATAACGTCATATATCCTTACCTGAGGCAACCTAACATCTCGGGTGCAATATTTGACAACATTCCTGGCCTGTCGAACCCTACTTCTCGGAGGGAACTGTATATACGTCTATAACGTCATATATTCTTACCTGAGGCAACCTAACATCTCGGATGCAATATTTGACAACATTCTTGGCCTGTCGAACCGTACTTCTCGGAGGTAACATTACATGCGTCTATAACGTTATATATCCTAACCTAAGGCAACCTAACATCTCGGATGCAATATTTGACAACATTCCTGGCCTGTCGAACCCTACTTCTCGGAGGGAACAGTATATACGTCTATAACGTCATATATCCTTACCTGAGGCAACCTAACATCTCGGGTGCAATATTTGACAACATTCCTGGCCTGTCGAACCCTACTTCTCGGAGGGAACTGTATATACGTCTATAACGTCATATATTCTTACCTGAGGCAACCTAACATCTCGGATGCAATATTTGACAACATTCTTGGCCTGTCGAACCGTACTTCTCGGAGGTAACATTACATGCGTCTATAACGTTATATATCCTAACCTAAGGCAACCT
Source organism: Xylocopa violacea (assembly GCA_963969225.1). Classification (NCBI taxonomy): domain Eukaryota; kingdom Metazoa; phylum Arthropoda; class Insecta; order Hymenoptera; family Apidae; genus Xylocopa; species Xylocopa violacea. Next base: position 8,546,029 of record CAXAJV010000004.1, on the reverse strand, counting down.
AACATCTCGGATGCAATATTTGACAACATTCCTGGCCTGTCGAACACTACTTCTCGGAGGGAACAGTATATACGTCTGTAACGTCATATATCCTAACCTAAGGCAACCTACCATCTCGGATGTAACATTTGACAACATTCCAGGCGTGTCGGTCCCTACGTCTCGGTGGTAACATTATATGCGTCTATAACGTTATATATCCTAACCTAAGGCGACATAACACCTCGGATGCAATATTTGACAACATTCCTGGCCCGTCGAACCCTACTTCTCGGAGGGAACAGTATATACGTCTATAACGTCATATATCCTAACCTAAGGCAACCCAACATCTCGGATGTAACATTTGACAACATTCCAGGCGTGTCGGTCCCTACGTCTCGGTGGTAACATTACATGCGTCTATAACGTTACATATCCTAACCTAAGGCAACCTAACATCTCGGATACAATATTTGACAACATTCCTGGCCTGTCGAACCCTACTTCTCGGGGGGAACAGTATATATGTCTATAACGGTATATATCCTAACCTAAAGCAACCTAACATCTCGGATGCAATATTTGACAACATTCCTGGCCTGTCGAACCCTACTTCTCGGAGGGAACAGTATATACGTCTGTAACGTCATATATCCTAACCTAAGGCAACCTAACATCTCGGATGTAACATTTGACAACATTCCAGGCGTGTCGGTCCCTACGTCTCGGTGGTAACATTACATGCGTCTATAACGTTATATATCCTAACCTAAGGCAACCTAACATCTCGGATGCAATATTTGGCAACATTCCTGGCCTGTCGAACCCTACTTCTCGGAGGGAACAGTATATACGTCTATAACGTCATATATCCTTACCTGAGGCAACCAAACATCTCGGATGCAATATTTGACAACATTCCTGGCCTGTCGAACCCTACTTCTCGGAGGGAACAGTATATACGACTATAACGGTATATATCCTAGTCTAAGGCAACCTAACATCTCGGATGCAATATTTGACAACATTCCTGGCCCGTCGAACCCTACTTCTCGGAGGGAACAGTATATACGTCTGTAACGGTATATATCCTAATCTAAGGCAACCTAACATCTCGGATGCAATATTTGACAACATTCCTGGCCTGTCGAACTGTACTTCTCGGAGGGAACAGTATATACGTCTATAACGTCATATATCCTAACCTGAGGCAACCTAACATCTCGGATGTAACATTTGACAACATTCCAGGCGTGTCGGTCCCTACGTCTCGGTGGTAACATTACATGCGTCTATAACGTTATATATCCTAACCTAAGGCAACCTAACATCTCGGATGCAATATTTGGCAACATTCCTGGCCTGTCGAACCCTACTTCTCGGAGGGAACAGTATATACGTCTATAACGTCATATATCCTTACCTGAGGCAACCAAACATCTCGGATGCAATATTTGACAACATTCCTGGCCTGTCGAACCCTACTTCTCGGAGGGAACAGTATATACGTCTATAACGGTATATATCCTAATCTAAGGCAACCTAACATCTCGGATGCAATATTTGACAACATTCCTGGCTCGTCGAACCCTACTCCTCGGAGGGAACTGTATATACGTCTATAACGTCATATATTCTTACCTGAGGCAACCTAACATCTCGGATGCAATATTTGACAACATTCTTGGTCTGTCGAACCGTACTTCTCGGAGGTAACATTACATGCGTCTATAACGTTATATATCCTAACCTAAGGCAACCTAACATCTCGGATGCAATATTTGACAACATTCCTGGCCTGTCGAACTATACTTCTCGGAGGGAACAGTATATACGTCTGTAACGTCATATATCCTAACCTAAGGCAACCTAACATCTCGGATGTAACATTTGACAACATTCCAGGCGTGTCGGTCCCTACGTCTCGGTGGTAACATTACATGCGTCTATAACGTTATATATCCTAACCTAAGGCGACATAACACCTCGGATGCAATATTTGACAACATTCCTGGCCCGTCGAACCCTACTTCTCGGAGGGAACAGTATATACGTCTATAACGTCATATATCCTAACTTAAGGCAACCTAACATCTCGGATGTAACATTTGACAACATTCCAGGCGTGTCGGTCCCTACGTCTCGGTGGTAACATTACATGCGTCTATAACGTTACATATCCCAACCTAAGGCAACCTAACATCTCGGATACAATATTTGACAACATTCCTGGCCTGTCGAACCCTACTTCTCGGAGGGAACAGTATATACGTCTGTAACGGTATATATCCTAATCTAAGGCAACCTAACATCTCGGATGCAATATTTGACAACATTCCTGGCCTGTCGAACCGTACTTCTCGGAGGGAACAGTATATACGTCTGTAACGGTATATATATCCTAATCTAAGGCAACCTAACATCTCGGATGCAATATTTGACAACATTCCTGGCCTGTCGAACCGTACTTCTCGGAGGGAACAGTATATACGTCTATAACGTCATATATCCTAACCTGAGGCAACCTAACATCTCGGATGTAACATTTGACAACATTCTTGGTCTGTCGAACCGTACTTCTCGGAGGTAACATTACATGCGTCTATAACGTTATATATCCTAACCTAAGGCAACCTAACATCTCGGATGCAATATTTGACAACATTCCTGGCCTGTCGAACTATACTTCTCGGAGGGAACAGTATATACGTCTGTAACGTCATATATCCTAACCTAAGGCAACCTAACATCTCGGATGTAACATTTGACAACATTCCAGGCGTGTCGGTCACTACGTCTCGGTGGTAACATTACATGCGTCTATAACGTTATATATCCTAACCTAAGGCGACATAACACCTCGGATGCAATATTTGACAACATTCCTGGCCCGTCGAACCCTACTTCTCGGAGGGAACAGTATATACGTCTATAACGTCATATATCCTAACTTAAGGCAACCTAACATCTCGGATGTAACATTTGACAACATTCCAGGCGTGTCGGTCCCTACGTCTCGGTGGTAACATTACATGCGTCTATAACGTTACATATCCCAACCTAAGGCAACCTAACATCTCGGATACAATATTTGACAACATTCCTGGCCTGTCGAACCCTACTTCTCGGAGGGAACAGTATATACGTCTGTAACGGTATATATCCTAATCTAAGGCAACCTAACATCTCGGATGCAATATTTGACAACATTCCTGGCCTGTCGAACCGTACTTCTCGGAGGGAACAGTATATACGTCTGTAACGGTATATATATCCTAATCTAAGGCAACCTAACATCTCGGATGCAATATTTGACAACATTCCTGGCCTGTCGAACCGTACTTCTCGGAGGGAACAGTATATACGTCTATAACGTCATATATCCTAACCTGAGGCAACCTAACATCTCGGATGTAACATTTGACAACATTCTTGGTCTGTCGAACCGTACTTCTCGGAGGTAACATTACATGCGTCTATAACGTTATATATCCTAACCTAAGGCAACCTAACATCTCGGATGCAATATTTGACAACATTCCTGGCCTGTCGAACTATACTTCTCGGAGGGAACAGTATATACGTCTGTAACGTCATATATCCTAACCTAAGGCAACCTAACATCTCGGATGTAACATTTGACAACATTCCAGGCGTGTCGGTCACTACGTCTCGGTGGTAACATTACATGCGTCTATAACGTTATATATCCTAACCTAAGGCAACCTAACATCTCGGGTGCAATATTTGACAACATTCCTGGCCTGTCGAACCCTACTTCTCGGAGGGAACTGTATATACGTCTATAACGTCATATATTCTTACCTGAGGCAAACCTAACATCTCGGATGCAATATTTGACAACATTCTTGGCCTGTCGAACCGTACTTCTCGGAGGTAACATTACATGCGTCTATAACGTTATATATCCTAACCTAAGGCAACCTAACATCTCGGATGCAATATTTGACAACATTCCTGGCCTGTCGAACACTACTTCTCGGAGGGAACAGTATATACGTCTGTAACGTCATATATCCTAACCTAAGGCAACCTAACATCTAGCATGTAACATTTGACAACATTCCAGGCGTGTCGGTCCCTACATCTCGGTGGTAACATTACATGCGTCTATAACGTTATATATCCTAACCTAAGGCGACATAACACCTCGGATGCAATATTTGACAACATTCCTGGCCCGTCGAACCCTACTTCTCGGAGGGAACAGTATATACGTCTATAACGTCATATATCCTAACCTAAGGCAACCTAACATCTCGGATGTAACATTTGACAACATTCCAGGCGTGTCGGTCCCTACGTCTCGGTGGTAACATTACCTGCGTCTATAACGTTACATATCCTAACCTAAGGCAACCTAACATCTCGGATACAATATTTGACAACATTCCTGGCCTGTCGAACCCTACTTCTCGGAGGGAACAGTATATATGTCTATAACGGTATATATCCTAACCTAAGGCAACCTAACATCTCGGATGCAATATTTGACAACATTCCTGGCCTGTCGAACCCTACTTCTCGGAGGGAACAGTATATACGTCTGTAACGTCATATATCCTAACCGAAGGCAACCTAACATCTCGGATGTAACATTTGACAACATTCCAGGCGTGTCGGTCCCTACGTCTCGGTGGTAACATTACATGCGTCTATAACGTTATATATCCTAACCTAAGGCAACCTAACATCTCGGATGCAATATTTGGCAACATTCCTGGCCTGTCGAACCCTACTTCTCGGAGGGAACAGTATATACGTCTATAACGTCATATATCCTTACCTGAGGCAACCTAACATCTCGGATGCAATATTTGACAACATTCCTGGCCTGTCGAACCCTACTTCTCGGAGGGAACAGTATATACGTCTATAACGGTATATATCCTAATCTAAGGCAACCTAACATCTCGGATGCAATATTTGACAACATTCTTGGCCTGTCGAACCGTACTTCTCGGAGGTAACATTACATGCGGCTATAACGTTATATATCCTAACCTAAGGCAACCTAACATCTCGGATGCAATATTTGACAACATTCCTGGCCTGTCGAACACTACTTCTCGGAGGGAACAGTATATACGTCTGTAACGTCATATATCCTAACCTAAGGCAACCTAACATCTCGGATGTAACATTTGACAACATTCCAGGCGTGTCGGTCCCTACGTCTCGGTGGTAACATTACATGCGTCTATAACGTTATATATCCTAACCTAAGGCGACATAACACCTCGGATGCAATATTTGACAACATTCCTGGCCCGTCGAACCCTACTTCTCGGAGGGAACAGTATATACGTCTATAACGTCATATATCCTAACCTAAGGCAACCTAACATCTCGGATGTAACATTTGACAACATTCCAGGCGTGTCGGTCCCTACGTCTCGGTGGTAACATTACATGCGTCTATAACGTTACATATCCTAACCTAAGGCAACCTAACATCTCGGATACAATATTTGACAACATTCCTGGCCTGTCGAACCGTACTTCTCGGAGGGAACAGTATATACGTCTATAACGTCATATATCCTAACCTGAGGCAACCTAACATCTCGGATGTAACATTTGACAACATTCCAGGCGTGTCGGTCACTACGTCTCGGTGGTAACATTACATGCGTCTATAACGTTATATATCCTAACCTAAGGCAACCTAACATCTCGGGTGCAATATTTGACAACATTCCTGGCCTGTCGAACCCTACGTCTCGGAGGGAACTGTATATACGTCTATAACGTCATATATTCTTACCTGAGGCAACCTAACATCTCGGATGCAATATTTGACAACATTCCTGGCCTGTCGAACCCTACTTCTCGGAGGTAACATTACATGCGTCTATAACGTTATATATCCTAACCTAAGGCAACCTAACATCTCGGATGCAATATTTGACAACATTCCTGGCCTGTCGAACACTTCTTCTCGGAGGGAACAGTATATACGTCTGTAACGTCATATATCCTAACCTAAGGCAACCTAACATCTCGCATGTAACATTTGACAACATTCCAGGCGTGTCGGTCCCTACATCTCGGTGGTAACATTACATGCGTCTATAACGTTATATATCCTAACCTAAGGCGACATAACACCTCGGATGCAATATTTGACAACATTCCTGGCCCGTCGAACCCTACTTCTCGGAGGGAACAGTATATACGTCTATAACGTCATATATCCTAACCTAAGGCAACCTAACATCTCGGATGTAACATTTGACAACATTCCAGGCGTGTCGGTCCCTACGTCTCGGTGGTAACATTACCTGCGTCTATAACGTTACATATCCTAACCTAAGGCAACCTAACATCTCGGGTGCAATATTTGACAACATTCCTGGCCTGTCGAACCCTACTTCTCGGAGGGAACTGTATATACGTCTATAACGTCATATATTCTTACCTGAGGCAACCTAACATCTCGGATGCAATATTTGACAACATTCTTGGCCTGTCGAACCGTACTTCTCGGAGGTAACATTACATGCGTCTATAACGTTATATATCCTAACCTAAGGCAACCTAACATCTCGGATGCAATATTTGACAACATTCCTGGCCTGTCGAACACTACTTCTCGGAGGGAACAGTATATACGTCTGTAACGTCATATATCCTAACCTAAGGCAACCTAACATCACGGATGTAACATTTGACAACATTCCAGGCGTGTCGGTCCCTACGTCTCGGTGGTAACATTACATGCGTCTATAACGTTATATATCCTAACCTAAGGCGACATAACACCTCGGATGCAATATTTGACAACATTCCTGGCCCGTCGAACCCTACTTCTCGGAGGGAACAGTATATACGTCTATAACGTCATATATCCTAACCTAAGGCAACCTAACATCTCGGATGTAACATTTGACAACATTCCAGGCGTGTCGGTCCCTACGTCTCGGTGGTAACATTACATGCGTCTATAACGTTACATATCCTAACCTAAGGCAACCTAACATCTCGGATACAATATTTGACAACATTCCTGGCCTGTCGAACCCTACTTCTCGGGGGGAACAGTATATATGTCTATAACGGTATAAATCCTAACCTAAAGCAACCTAACATCTCGGATGCAATATTTGACAACATTCCTGGCCTGTCGAACCCTACTTCTCGGAGGGAACAGTATATACGTCTGTAACGTCATATATCCTAACCTAAAGGCAACCTAACATCTCGGATGTAACATTTGACAACATTCCAGGCGTGTCGGTCCCTACGTCTCGGTGGTAACATTACATGCGTCTATAACGTTATATATGCTAACCTAAGGCAACCTAACATCTCGGATGCAATATTTGGCAACACTCCTGGCCTGTCGAACCCTACTTCTCGGAGGGAAAAGTATATACGTCTGTAACGTCATATATCCTAACCTAAGGCAACCTAACATCTCGGATGTAACATTTGACAACATTCCAGGCGTGTCGGTCCCTACGTCTCGGTGGTAACATTACATGCGTCTATAACGTTATATATCCTAACCTAAGGCGACCTAACATCTCGGATGCAATATTTGACAACATTCCTGACCCGTCGAACCCTACTTGTCGGAGGGAACAGTATATACGTCTATAACGGTGTATATCATAATCTAAGGCAACCTAACATCTCGGATGCAATATTTGACAACATTCCTGGCCTGTCGAACTCTACTTCTCGGAGGGAACAGTATATATGTCTATAGCGGTATATATCCTAACCTAAGGCAACCTGACATCTCGGATGTAATATTCTACAACCTTCTAGGCGTGTCGGACCCTACTTCTCGGTGGGAACATTATATGCGTCTATAACGGTATATATCATAATCTAAGGCAACCTAACATCTCGGATGCAATATTTGACAACATTCCTGGCCCGTCGAACCCTACTTCTCGGAGGGAACAGTATATATGTCTATAACGTCATATATCCTAACCTGAGGCAACCTAACATCTCGGATGTAACATTTGACAACATTCCAGGCGTGTCGGTCCCTACGTCTCGGTGGTAACATTACATGCGTCTATAACGTTATATATCCTAACCTAAGGCAACCTAACATCTCGGATGCAATATTTGGCAACATTCCTGGCCTGTCGAACCCTACTTCTCGGAGGGAACAGTATATACGTCTATAACGTCATATATCCTTACCTGAGGCAACCAAACATCTCGGATGCAATATTTGACAACATTCCTGGCCTGTCGAACCCTACTTCTCGGAGGGAACAGTATATACGTCTATAACGGTATATATCCTAATCTAAGGCAACCTAACATCTCGGATGCAATATTTGACAACATTCCTGGCCCGTCGAACCCTACTTCTCGGAGGGAACAGTATATACGTCTATAACGTTATATATCCTAACCTAAGGCAACCTAACATCTCGGATGTAACATTTGACAACATTCCAGGCGTGTCGGTCCCTACGTCTCGGTGGTAACATTACATGCGTCTATAACGTTATATATCCTAACCTAAGGCGACATAACACCTCGGATGCAATATTTGACAACATTCCTGGCCCGTCGAACCCTACTTCTCGGAGGGAACAGTATATACGTCTATAACGTCATATATCCTAACCTAAGGCAACCTAACATCTCGGATGTAACATTTGACAACATTCCAGGCGTGTCGGTCCCTACGTCTCGGTGGTAACATTACATGCGTCTATAACGTTACATATCCTAACCTAAGGCAACCTAACATCTCGGATACAATATTTGACAACATTCCTGGCCTGTCGAACCCTACTTCTCGGAGGGAACAGTATATACGTCTGTAACGGTATATATCCTAATCTAAGGCAACCTAACATCTCGGATGCAATATTTGACAACATTCCTGGCCTGTCGAACCGTACTTCTCGGAGGGAACAGTATATACGTCTGTAACGGTATATATATCCTAATCTAAGGCAACCTAACATCTCGGATGCAATATTTGACAACATTCCTGGCCTGTCGAACCGTACTTCTCGGAGGGAACAGTATATACGTCTATAACGTCATATATCCTAACCTGAGGCAACCTAACATCTCGGATGTAACATTTGACAACATTCCAGGCGTGTCGGTCCCTACGTCTCGGTGGTAACATTACATGCGTCTATAACGTTATATATCCTAACCTAAGGCAACCTGACATCTCGGATGCAATATTTGACAACATTCCTGGCCTGTCGAACCGTACTTCTCGGAGGGAACAGTATATACGTCTATAACGTCATATATCCTAACCTGAGGCAACCTAACATCTCGGATGTAACATTTGACAACATTCCAGGCGTGTCGGTCACTACGTCTCGGTGGTAACATTACATGCGTCTATAACGTTATATATCCTAACCTAAGGCAACCTAACATCTCGGGTGCAATATTTGACAACATTCCTGGCTTGTCGAACCCTACTTCTCGGAGGGAACTGTATATACGTCTATAACGTCATATATTCTTACCTGAGGCAAACCTAACATCTCGGATGCAATATTTGACAACATTCTTGGCCTGTCGAACCGTACTTCTCGGAGGTAACATTACATGCGTCTATAACGTTATATATCCTAACCTAAGGCAACCTAACATCTCGGATGCAATATTTGACAACATTCCTGGCCTGTCGAACACTACTTCTCGGAGGGAACAGTATATACGTCTGTAACGTCATATATCCTAACCTAAGGCAACCTAACATCTCGCATGTAACATTTGACAACATTCCAGGCGTGTCGGTCCCTACATCTCGGTGGTAACATTACATGCGTCTATAACGTTATATATCCTAACCTAAGGCGACATAACACCTCGGATGCAATATTTGACAACATTCCTGGCCCGTCGAACCCTACTTCTCGGAGGGAACAGTATATACGTCTATAACGTCATATATCCTAACCTAAGGCAACCTAACATCTCGGATGTAACATTTGACAACATTCCAGGCGTGTCGGTCCCTACGTCTCGGTGGTAACATTACCTGCGTCTATAACGTTACATATCCTAACCTAAGGCAACCTAACATCTCGGATACAATATTTGACAACATTCCTGGCCTGTCGAACCCTACTTCTCGGAGGGAACAGTATATATGTCTATAACGGTATATATCCTAACCTAAGGCAACCTAACATCTCGGATGCAATATTTGACAACATTCCTGGCCTGTCGAACCCTACTTCTCGGAGGGAACACTATATACGTCTGTAACGTCATATATCCTAACCGAAGGCAACCTAACATCTCGGATGTAACATTTGACAACATTCCAGGCGTGTCGGTCCCTACGTCTCGGTGGTAACATTACATGCGTCTATAACGTTATATATCCTAACCTAAGGCAACCTAACATCTCGGATGCAATATTTGGCAACATTCCTGGCCTGTCGAACCCTACTTCTCGGAGGGAACAGTATATACGTCTATAACGTCATATATCCTTACCTGAGGCAACCTAACATCCCGGATGCAATATTTGACAACATTCCTGGCCTGTCGAACCCTACTTCTCGGAGGGAACAGTATATACGTCTATAACGGTATATATCCTAATCTAAGGCAACCTAACATCTCGGATGCAATATTTGACAACATTCCTGGCCTGTCGAACCGTACTTCTCGGAGGGAACAGTATATACGTCTATAACGTCATATATCCTAACCTGAGGCAACCTAACATCTCGGATGTAACATTTGACAACATTCCAGGCGTGTCGGTCCCTACGTCTCGGTGGTAACATTACATGCGTCTATAACGTTATATATCCTAACCTAAGGCAACCTAACATCTCGGATGCAATATTTGACAACATTCCTGGCCTGTCGAACTATACTTCTCGGAGGGAACAGTATATACGTCTGTAACGTCATATATCCTAACCTAAGGCAACCTAACATCTCGGATGTAACATTTGACAACATTCCAGGCGTGTCGGTCCCTACGTCTCGGTGGTAACATTACATGCGTCTATAACGTTATATATCCTAACCTAAGGCGACATAACACCTCGGATGCAATATTTGACAACATTCCTGGCCCGTCGAACCCTACTTCTCGGAGGGAACAGTATATACGTCTATAACGTCATATATCCTTACCTGAGGCAACCAAACATCTCGGATGCAATATTTGACAACATTCCTGGCCTGTCGAACCCTACTTCTCGGAGGGAACAGTATATACGTCTATAACGGTATATATCCTAATCTAAGGCAACCTAACATCTCGGATGCAATATTTGACAACATTCCTGGCCCGTCGAACCCTACTTCTCGGAGGGAACAGTATATACGTCTATAACGTTATATATCCTAACCTAAGGCAACCTAACATCTCGGATGTAACATTTGACAACATTCCAGGCGTGTCGGTCCCTACGTCTCGGTGGTAACATTACATGCGTCTATAACGTTATATATCCTAACCTAAGGCAACCTAACATCTCGGATGTAACATTTGACAACATTCCAGGCGTGTCGGTCCCTACGTCTCGGTGGTAACATTACATGCGTCTATAACGTTACATATCCTAACCTAAGGCAACCTAACATCTCGGATACAATATTTGACAACATTCCTGGCCTGTCGAACCCTACTTCTCGGAGGGAACAGTATATACGTCTGTAACGGTATATATCCTAATCTAAGGCAACCTAACATCTCGGATGCAATATTTGACAACATTCCTGGCCTGTCGAACCGTACTTCTCGGAGGGAACAGTATATACGTCTGTAACGGTATATATATCCTAATCTAAGGCAACCTAACATCTCGGATGCAATATTTGACAACATTCCTGGCCTGTCGAACCGTACTTCTCGGAGGGAACAGTATATACGTCTATAACGTCATATATCCTAACCTGAGGCAACCTAACATCTCGGATGTAACATTTGACAACATTCCAGGCGTGTCGGTCCCTACGTCTCGGTGGTAACATTACATGCGTCTATAACGTTATATATCCTAACCTAAGGCAACCTGACATCTCGGATGCAATATTTGACAACATTCCTGGCCTGTCGAACCGTACTTCTCGGAGGGAACAGTATATACGTCTATAACGTCATATATCCTAACCTGAGGCAACCTAACATCTCGGATGTAACATTTGACAACATTCCAGGCGTGTCGGTCACTACGTCTCGGTGGTAACATTACATGCGTCTATAACGTTATATATCCTAACCTAAGGCAACCTAACATCTCGGGTGCAATATTTGACAACATTCCTGGCCTGTCGAACCCTACTTCTCGGAGGGAACTGTATATACGTCTATAACGTCATATATTCTTACCTGAGGCAAACCTAACATCTCGGATGCAATATTTGACAACATTCTTGGCCTGTCGAACCGTACTTCTCGGAGGTAACATTACATGCGTCTATAACGTTATATATCCTAACCTAAGGCAACCTAACATCTCGGATGCAATATTTGACAACATTCCTGGCCTGTCGAACACTACTTCTCGGAGGGAACAGTATATACGTCTGTAACGTCATATATCCTAACCTAAGGCAACCTAACATCTCGCATGTAACATTTGACAACATTCCAGGCGTGTCGGTCCCTACATCTCGGTGGTAACATTACATGCGTCTATAACGTTATATATCCTAACCTAAGGCGACATAACACCTCGGATGCAATATTTGACAACATTCCTGGCCCGTCGAACCCTACTTCTCGGAGGGAACAGTATATACGTCTATAACGTCATATATCCTAACCTAAGGCAACCTAACATCTCGGATGTAACATTTGACAACATTCCAGGCGTGTCGGTCCCTACGTCTCGGTGGTAACATTACCTGCGTCTATAACGTTACATATCCTAACCTAAGGCAACCTAACATCTCGGATACAATATTTGACAACATTCCTGGCCTTTCGAACCCTACTTCTCGGAGGGAACAGTATATATGTCTATAACGGTATATATCCTAACCTAAGGCAACCTAACATCTCGGATGCAATATTTGACAACATTCCTGGCCTGTCGAACCCTACTTCTCGGAGGGAACACTATATACGTCTGTAACGTCATATATCCTAACCGAAGGCAACCTAACATCTCGGATGTAACATTTGACAACATTCCAGGCGTGTCGGTCCCTACGTCTCGGTGGTAACATTACATGCGTCTATAACGTTATATATCCTAACCTAAGGCAACCTAACATCTCGGATGCAATATTTGGCAACATTCCTGGCCTGTCGAACCCTACTTCTCGGAGGGAACAGTATATACGTCTATAACGTCATATATCCTTACCTGAGGCAACCTAACATCTCGGATGCAATATTTGACAACATTCCTGGCCTGTCGAACCCTACTTCTCGGAGGGAACAGTATATACGTCTATAACGGTATATATCCTAATCTAAGGCAACCTAACATCTCGGATGCAATATTTGACAACATTCCTGGCCTGTCGAACCGTACTTCTCGGAGGGAACAGTATATACGTCTATAACGTCATATATCCTAACCTGAGGCAACCTAACATCTCGGATGTAACATTTGACAACATTCCAGGCGTGTCGGTCCCTACGTCTCGGTGGTAACATTACATGCGTCTATAACGTTATATATCCTAACCTAAGGCAACCTAACATCTCGGATGCAATATTTGACAACATTCCTGGCCTGTCGAACTATACTTCTCGGAGGGAACAGTATATACGTCTGTAACGTCATATATCCTAACCTAAGGCAACCTAACATCTCGGATGTAACATTTGACAACATTCCAGGCGTGTCGGTCCCTACGTCTCGGTGGTAACATTACATGCGTCTATAACGTTATATATCCTAACCTAAGGCGACATGACACCTCGGATGCAATATTTGACAACATTCCTGGCCCGTCGAACCCTACTTCTCGGAGGGAACAGTATATACGTCTATAACGTCATATATTCTTACCTGAGGCAAACCTAACATCTCGGATGCAATATTTGACAACATTCTTGGCCTGTCGAAACGTACTTCTCGGAGGTAACATTACATGCGTCTATAACGTTATATATCCTAACCTAAGGCAACCTAACATCTCGGATGCAATATTTGACAACATTCCTGGCCTGTCGAACACTACTTCTCGGAGGGAACAGTATATACGTCTGTAACGTCATATATCCTAACCTAAGGCAACCTAACATCTCGCATGTAACATTTGACAACATTCCAGGCGTGTCGGTCCCTACATCTCGGTGGTAACATTACATGCGTCTATAACGTTATATATCCTAACCTAAGGCGACATAACACCTCGGATGCAATATTTGACAACATTCCTGGCCCGTCGAACCCTACTTCTCGGAGGGAACAGTATATACGTCTATAACGTCATATATCCTAACCTAAGGCAACCTAACATCTCGGATGTAACATTTGACAACATTCCAGGCGTGTCGGTCCCTACGTCTCGGTGGTAACATTACCTGCGTCTATAACGTTACATATCCTAACCTAAGGCAACCTAACATCTCGGATACAATATTTGACAACATTCCTGGCCTGTCGAACCCTACTTCTCGGAGGGAACAGTATATATGTCTATAACGGTATATATCCTAACCTAAGGCAACCTAACATCTCGGATGCAATATTTGACAACATTCCTGGCCTGTCGAACCCTACTTCTCGGAGGGAACAGTATATACGTCTGTAACGTCATATATCCTAACCGAAGGCAACCTAACATCTCGGATGTAACATTTGACAACATTCCAGGCGTGTCGGTCCCTACGTCTCGGTGGTAACATTACATGCGTCTATAACGTTATATATCCTAACCTAAGGCAACCTAACATCTCGGATGCAATATTTGGCAACATTCCTGGCCTGTCGAACCCTACTTCTCGGAGGGAACAGTATATACGTCTATAACGTCATATATCCTTACCTGAGGCAACCAAACATCTCGGATGCAATATTTGACAACATTCCTGGCCTGTCGAACCCTACTTCTCGGAGGCAACATTATATGCGTCTATAACGGTATATATCATAATCTAAGGCAACGTAACATCTCGGATGCAATATCTGACAACATTCCTGGCCTGTCGAACCCTACTTCTCGGAGGGAACAGTATATACGTCTGTAACGTCATATATCCTAACCTAAGGCAACCTAACATGTCGGATGTAACATTTGACAACATTCCAGGCGTGTCGGTCCCTACGTCTCGGCGGTAACTTTACATGCGTCTATAACGTTATATATCCTAACCTAAGGCAATCTAACATCTCGGATGCAATATTTGACAACATTCCTGGCCTGTCGAACCCTACTTCTCGGAGGCAACAGTATATACGTCTATAACGTCATATATCCTTACCTGAGGCAACCTAACATCTCGGATGCAATATTTGACAACATTCCTGGCCTGTCGAACCCTACTTCTCGGAGGGAACAGTATATACGTCTATAACGTCATATATCCTAACCTAAGGCAACCTAACATCTCGGATGTAACATTTGACAACATTCCAGGCGTGTCGGTCCCTACGTCTCGGTGGTAACATTACATGCGTCTATAACGTTATATATCCTAACCTAAGGCAACCTAACATCTCGGATGCAATATTTGGCAACATTCCTGGCCTGTCGAACCCTACTTCTCGGAGGGAACAGTATATACGTCTATAACGTCATATATCCTTACCTGAGGCAACCAAACATCTCGGATGCAATATTTGACAACATTCCTGGCCTGTCGAACCCTACTTCTCGGAGGGAACAGTATATACGTCTATAACGTTATATATCCTAACCTAAGGCAACCTGACATCTCGGATGTATTATTCTACAACATTCCAGGCGTGTCGGACCCTACTTCTCGGTGGGAACATTATATGCGTCTATAACGGTATATATCATAATCTAAGGCAACCTAACATCTCGGATGCAATATCTGACAACATTCCTGGCCTGTCGAACCCTACTTCTCGGAGGGAACAGTATATACGTCTGTAACGTCATATATCCTAACCTAAGGCAACCTAACATGTCGGATGTAACATTTGACAACATTCCAGGCGTGTCGGTCCCTACGTCTCGGCGGTAACTTTACATGCGTCTATAACGTTATATATCCTAACCTAAGGCAATCTAACATCTCGGATGCAATATTTGACAACATTCCTGGCCTGTCGAACCCTACTTCTCGGAGGCAACAGTATATACGTCTATAACGTCATATATCCTTACCTGAGGCAACCTAACATCTCGGATGCAATATTTGACAACATTTCTGGCCTGTCGAACCCTACTTCTCGGAGGGAACAGTATATACGTCTATATCGGTATATATCCTAATCTAAGGCAACCTAATATCTCGGATGCAATATTTGACAACATTCCTGGCCTGTCGAACCGTACTTCTCGGAGGGAACAGTATATACGTCTATAACGTCATATATCCTAACCTGAGGCAACCTAATATCTCGGATGTAACATTTGACAACATTCCAGGCTTGTCGGTCACTACGTCTCGGTGGTAACATTACATGCGTCTATAACGTTATATATCCTAACCTAAGGCAACCTAACATCTCGGGTGCAATATTTGGCAACATTCCTGGCCCGTCGAACCCTACTTCTCGGAGGGAACAGTATATACGTCTATAACGTCATATATCCTTACCTGAGGCAACCAAACATCTCGGATGCAATATTTGACAACATTCCTGGCCTGTCGAACCCTACTTCTCGGAGGGAACAGTATATACGTCTATAACGGTATATATCCTAATCTAAGGCAACCTAACATCTCGGATGCAATATTTGACAACATTACTGGCCCGTCGAACCCTACTTCTCGGAGGAAACAGTATATACGTCTATAACGTCATATATCCTAACCTGAGACAACCTAACATCTCGGATGTAACATTTGACAACATTCCAGGCGTGTCGGACACTACGTCTCGGTGGTAACATTACATGCGTCTATAACGTTATATATCCTAACCTAAGGCGACATAACACCTCGGATGCAATATTTGACAACATTCCTGGCCCGTCGAACCCTACTTCTCGGAGGGAACAGTATATACGTCTATAACGTCATATATCCTAACCTAAGCCAACCTAACATCTCGGATGTAACATTTGACAACATTCCAGGCGTGTCGGTCCCTACGTCTCGGTGGTAACATTACATGCGTCTATAACGTTACATATCCTAACCTAAGGCAACCTAACATCTCGGATGTAACATTTGACAACATTCCAGGCGTGTCGGTCCCTACGTCTCGGTGGTAACATTACATGCGTCTATAACGTTATATATCCTAACCTAAGGCAACCTAACATCTCGGATGCAATATTTGGCAACATTCCTGGCCTGTCGAACCCTACTTCTCGGAGGGAACAGTATATACGTCTATAACGTCATATATCCTAACCTAAGGCAACCTAACATCTCGGATGCAATATTTGACAACATTCCTGGCCTGTCGAACCCTACTTCTCGGAGGGAACAGTATATACGTCTATAACGTCATATATCCTTACCTGAGGCAACCTAACATCTCGGGTGCAATATTTGACAACATTCCTGGCCTGTCGAACCCTACTTCTCGGAGGGAACTGTATATACGTCTATAACGTCATATATTCTTACCTGAGGCAACCTAACATCTCGGATGCAATATTTGACAACATTCTTGGCCTGTCGAACCGTACTTCTCGGAGGTAACATTACATGCGTCTATAACGTTATATATCCTAACCTAAGGCAACCTAACATCTCGGATGCAATATTTGACAACATTCCTGGCCTGTCGAACACTACTTCTCGGAGGGAACAGTATATACGTCTGTAACGTCATATATCCTAACCTAAGGCAACCTACCATCTCGGATGTAACATTTGACAACATTCCAGGCGTGTCGGTCCCTACGTCTCGGTGGTAACATTATATGCGTCTATAACGTTATATATCCTAACCTAAGGCGACATAACACCTCGGATGCAATATTTGACAACATTCCTGGCCCGTCGAACCCTACTTCTCGGAGGGAACAGTATATACGTCTATAACGTCATATATCCTAACCTAAGGCAACCCAACATCTCGGATGTAACATTTGACAACATTCCAGGCGTGTCGGTCCCTACGTCTCGGTGGTAACATTACATGCGTCTATAACGTTACATATCCTAACCTAAGGCAACCTAACATCTCGGATACAATATTTGACAACATTCCTGGCCTGTCGAACCCTACTTCTCGGGGGGAACAGTATATATGTCTATAACGGTATATATCCTAACCTAAAGCAACCTAACATCTCGGATGCAATATTTGACAACATTCCTGGCCTGTCGAACCCTACTTCTCGGAGGGAACAGTATATACGTCTGTAACGTCATATATCCTAACCTAAGGCAACCTAACATCTCGGATGTAACATTTCACAACATTCCAGGCGTGTCGGTCCCTACGTCTCGGTGGTAACATTACATGCGTCTATAACGTTATATATCCTAACCTAAGGCAACCTAACATCTCGGATGCAATATTTGGCAACATTCCTGGCCTGTCGAACCCTACTTCTCGGAGGGAACAGTATATACGTCTATAACGTCATATATCCTTACCTGAGGCAACCAAACATCTCGGATGCAATATTTGACAACATTCCTGGCCTGTCGAACCCTACTTCTCGGAGGGAACAGTATATACGACTATAACGGTATATATCCTAGTCTAAGGCAACCTAACATCTCGGATGCAATATTTGACAACATTCCTGGCCCGTCGAACCCTACTTCTCGGAGGGAACAGTATATACGTCTGTAACGGTATATATCCTAATCTAAGGCAACCTAACATCTCGGATGCAATATTTGACAACATTCCTGGCCTGTCGAACTGTACTTCTCGGAGGGAACAGTATATACGTCTATAACGTCATATATCCTAACCTGAGGCAACCTAACATCTCGGATGTAACATTTGACAACATTCCAGGCGTGTCGGTCCCTACGTCTCGGTGGTAACATTACATGCGTCTATAACGTTATATATCCTAACCTAAGGCAACCTAACATCTCGGATGCAATATTTGGCAACATTCCTGGCCTGTCGAACCCTACTTCTCGGAGGGAACAGTATATACGTCTATAACGTCATATATCCTTACCTGAGGCAACCAAACATCTCGGATGCAATATTTGACAACATTCCTGGCCTGTCGAACCCTACTTCTCGGAGGGAACAGTATATACGTCTATAACGGTATATATCCTAATCTAAGGCAACCTAACATCTCGGATGCAATATTTGACAACATTCCTGGCTCGTCGAACCCTACTCCTCGGAGGGAACTGTATATACGTCTATAACGTCATATATTCTTACCTGAGGCAACCTAACATCTCGGATGCAATATTTGACAACATTCTTGGTCTGTCGAACCGTACTTCTCGGAGGTAACATTACATGCGTCTATAACGTTATATATCCTAACCTAAGGCAACCTAACATCTCGGATGCAATATTTGACAACATTCCTGGCCTGTCGAACTATACTTCTCGGAGGGAACAGTATATACGTCTGTAACGTCATATATCCTAACCTAAGGCAACCTAACATCTCGGATGTAACATTTGACAACATTCCAGGCGTGTCGGTCCCTACGTCTCGGTGGTAACATTACATGCGTCTATAACGTTATATATCCTAACCTAAGGCGACATAACACCTCGGATGCAATATTTGACAACATTCCTGGCCCGTCGAACCCTACTTCTCGGAGGGAACAGTATATACGTCTATAACGTCATATATCCTAACTTAAGGCAACCTAACATCTCGGATGTAACATTTGACAACATTCCAGGCGTGTCGGTCCCTACGTCTCGGTGGTAACATTACATGCGTCTATAACGTTACATATCCCAACCTAAGGCAACCTAACATCTCGGATACAATATTTGACAACATTCCTGGCCTGTCGAACCCTACTTCTCGGAGGGAACAGTATATACGTCTGTAACGGTATATATCCTAATCTAAGGCAACCTAACATCTCGGATGCAATATTTGACAACATTCCTGGCCTGTCGAACCGTACTTCTCGGAGGGAACAGTATATACGTCTGTAACGGTATATATATCCTAATCTAAGGCAACCTAACATCTCGGATGCAATATTTGACAACATTCCTGGCCTGTCGAACCGTACTTCTCGGAGGGAACAGTATATACGTCTATAACGTCATATATCCTAACCTGAGGCAACCTAACATCTCGGATGTAACATTTGACAACATTCTTGGTCTGTCGAACCGTACTTCTCGGAGGTAACATTACATGCGTCTATAACGTTATATATCCTAACCTAAGGCAACCTAACATCTCGGATGCAATATTTGACAACATTCCTGGCCTGTCGAACACTACTTCTCGGAGGGAACAGTATATACGTCTGTAACGTCATATATCCTAACCTAAGGCAACCTAACATCTAGCATGTAACATTTGACAACATTCCAGGCGTGTCGGTCCCTACATCTCGGTGGTAACATTACATGCGTCTATAACGTTATATATCCTAACCTAAGGCGACATAACACCTCGGATGCAATATTTGACAACATTCCTGGCCCGTCGAACCCTACTTCTCGGAGGGAACAGTATATACGTCTATAACGTCATATATCCTAACCTAAGGCAACCTAACATCTCGGATGTAACATTTGACAACATTCCAGGCGTGTCGGTCCCTACGTCTCGGTGGTAACATTACCTGCGTCTATAACGTTACATATCCTAACCTAAGGCAACCTAACATCTCGGGTGCAATATTTGACAACATTCCTGGCCTGTCGAACCCTACTTCTCGGAGGGAACTGTATATACGTCTATAACGTCATATATCCTTACCTGAGGCAACCTAACATCTCGGATGCAATATTTGACAACATTCTTGGCCTGTCGAACCGTACTTCTCGGAGGTAACATTACATGCGTCTATAACGTTATATATCCTAACCTAAGGCAACCTAACATCTCGGATGCAATATTTGACAACATTCCTGGCCTGTCGAACACTACTTCTCGGAGGGAACAGTATATACGTCTGTAACGTCATATATCCTAACCTAAGGCAACCTAACATCTCGGATGTAACATTTGACAACATTCCAGGCGTGTCGGTCCCTACGTCTCGGTGGTAACATTACATGCGTCTATAACGTTATATATCCTAACCTAAGGCGACATAACACCTCGGATGCAATATTTGACAACATTCCTGGCCCGTCGAACCCTACTTCTCGGAGGGAACAGTATATACGTCTATAACGTCATATATCCTAACCTAAGGCAACCTAACATCTCGGATGTAACATTTGACAACATTCCAGGCGTGTCGGTCCCTACGTCTCGGTGGTAACATTACATGCGTCTATAACGTTACATATCCTATCCTAAGGCAACCTAACATCTCGGATACAATATTTGACAACATTCCTGGCCTGTCGAACCCTACTTCTCGGGGGGAACAGTATATATGTCTATAACGGTATATATCCTAACCTAAAGCAACCTAACATCTCGGATGCAATATTTGACAACATTCCTGGCCTGTCGAACCCTACTTCTCGGAGGGAACAGTATATACGTCTGTAACGTCATATATCCTAACCTAAAGGCAACCTAACATCTCGGATGTAACATTTGACAACATTCCAGGCGTGTCGGTCCCTACGTCTCGGTGGTAACATTACATGCGTCTATAACGTTATATATGCTAACCTAAGGCAACCTAACATCTCGGATGCAATATTTGGCAACACTCCTGGCCTGTCGAACCCTACTTCTCGGAGGGAAAAGTATATACGTCTGTAACGTCATATATCCTAACCTAAGGCAACCTAACATCTCGGATGTAACATTTGACAACATTCCAGGCGTGTCGGTCCCTACGTCTCGGTGGTAACATTACATGCGTCTATAACGTTATATATCCTAACCTAAGGCAACCTAACATCTCGGATGTAACATTTGACAACATTCCAGGCGTGTCGGTCCCTACGTCTCGGTGGTAACATTACATGCGTCTATAACGTTATATATCCTAACCTAAGGCAACCTAACATCTCGGGTGCAATATTTGACAACATTCCTGGCCTGTCGAACCCTACTTCTCGGAGGGAACTGTATATACGTCTATAACGTCATATATTCTTACCTGAGGCAACCTAACATCTCGGATGCAATATTTGACAACATTCTTGGTCTGTCGAACCGTACTTCTCGGAGGTAACATTACATGCGTCTATAACGTTATATATCCTAACCTAAGGCAACCTAACATCTCGGATGCAATATTTGACAACATTCCTGGCCTGTCGAACTATACTTCTCGGAGGGAACAGTATATACGTCTGTAACGTCATATATCCTAACCTAAGGCAACCTAACATCTCGGATGTAACATTTGACAACATTCCAGGCGTGTCGGTCCCTACGTCTCGGTGGTAACATTACATGCGTCTATAACGTTATATATCCTAACCTAAGGCGACATAACACCTCGGATGCAATATTTGACAACATTCCTGGCCCGTCGAACCCTACTTCTCGGAGGGAACAGTATATACGTCTATAACGTCATATATCCTAACCTAAGGCAACCTAACATCTCGGATGTAACATTTGACAACATTCCAGGCGTGTCGGTCCCTACGTCTCGGTGGTAACATTACATGCGTCTATAACGTTACATATCCTAACCTAAGGCAACCTAACATCTCGGATACAATATTTGACAACATTCCTGGCCTGTCGAACCCTACTTCTCGGAGGGAACAGTATATACGTCTGTAACGGTATATATCCTAATCTAAGGCAACCTAACATCTCGGATGCAATATTTGACAACATTCCTGGCCTGTCGAACCGTACTTCTCGGAGGGAACAGTATATACGTCTGTAACGGTATATATATCCTAATCTAAGGCAACCTAACATCTCGGATGCAATATTTGACAACATTCCTGGCCTGTCGAACCGTACTTCTCGGAGGGAACAGTATATACGTCTATAACGTCATATATCCTAACCTGAGGCAACCTAACATCTCGGATGTAACATTTGACAACATTCCAGGCGTGTCGGTCCCTACGTCTCGGTGGTAACATTACATGCGTCTATAACGTTATATATCCTAACCTAAGGCAACCTGACATCTCGGATGCAATATTTGACAACATTCCTGGCCTGTCGAACCGTACTTCTCGGAGGGAACAGTATATACGTCTATAACGTCATATATCCTAACCTGAGGCAACCTAACATCTCGGATGTAACATTTGACAACATTCCAGGCGTGTCGGTCACTACGTCTCGGTGGTAACATTACATGCGTCTATAACGTTATATATCCTAACCTAAGGCAACCTAACATCTCGGATGCAATATTTGACAACATTCCTGGCCTGTCGAACACTACTTCTCGGAGGGAACAGTATATACGTCTGTAACGTCATATATCCTAACCTAAGGCAACCTAACATCTAGCATGTAACATTTGACAACATTCCAGGCGTGTCGGTCCCTACATCTCGGTGGTAACATTACATGCGTCTATAACGTTATATATCCTAACCTAAGGCGACATAACACCTCGGATGCAATATTTGACAACATTCCTGGCCCGTCGAACCCTACTTCTCGGAGGGAACAGTATATACGTCTATAACGTCATATATCCTAACCTAAGGCAACCTAACATCTCGGATGTAACATTTGACAACATTCCAGGCGTGTCGGTCCCTACGTCTCGGTGGTAACATTACCTGCGTCTATAACGTTACATATCCTAACCTAAGGCAACCTAACATCTCGGGTGCAATATTTGACAACATTCCTGGCCTGTCGAACCCTACTTCTCGGAGGGAACTGTATATACGTCTATAACGTCATATATTCTTACCTGAGGCAACCTAACATCTCGGATGCAATATTTGACAACATTCTTGGCCTGTCGAACCGTACTTCTCGGAGGTAACATTACATGCGTCTATAACGTTATATATCCTAACCTAAGGCAACCTAACATCTCGGATGCAATATTTGACAACATTCCTGGCCTGTCGAACACTACTTCTCGGAGGGAACAGTATATACGTCTGTAACGTCATATATCCTAACCTAAGGCAACCTAACATCTCGGATGTAACATTTGACAACATTCCAGGCGTGTCGGTCCCTACGTCTCGGTGGTAACATTACATGCGTCTATAACGTTATATATCCTAACCTAAGGCGACATAACACCTCGGATGCAATATTTGACAACATTCCTGGCCCGTCGAACCCTACTTCTCGGAGGGAACAGTATATACGTCTATAACGTCATATATCCTAACCTAAGGCAACCTAACATCTCGGATGTAACATTTGACAACATTCCAGGCGTGTCGGTCCCTACGTCTCGGTGGTAACATTACATGCGTCTATAACGTTACATATCCTAACCTAAGGCAACCTAACATCTCGGATACAATATTTGACAACATTCCTGGCCTGTCGAACCCTACTTCTCGGGGGGAACAGTATATATGTCTATAACGGTATATATCCTAACCTAAAGCAACCTAACATCTCGGATGCAATATTTGACAACATTCCTGGCCTGTCGAACCCTACTTCTCGGAGGGAACAGTATATACGTCTGTAACGTCATATATC
The DNA here is from genome assembly GCA_963969225.1 of Xylocopa violacea. Lineage (NCBI taxonomy): Eukaryota > Metazoa > Arthropoda > Insecta > Hymenoptera > Apidae > Xylocopa > Xylocopa violacea. Next base: position 8,521,285 of record CAXAJV010000004.1, on the reverse strand, counting down.
CTAACCTAAAGGCAACCTAACATCTCGGATGTAACATTTGACAACATTCCAGGCGTGTCGGTCCCTACGTCTCGGTGGTAACATTACATGCGTCTATAACGTTATATATGCTAACCTAAGGCAACCTAACATCTCGGATGCAATATTTGGCAACACTCCTGGCCTGTCGAACCCTACTTCTCGGAGGGAAAAGTATATACGTCTGTAACGTCATATATCCTAACCTAAGGCAACCTAACATCTCGGATGTAACATTTGACAACATTCCAGGCGTGTCGGTCCCTACGTCTCGGTGGTAACATTACATGCGTCTATAACGTTATATATCCTAACCTAAGGCGACCTAACATCTCGGATGCAATATTTGACAACATTCCTGACCCGTCGAACCCTACTTGTCGGAGGGAACAGTATATACGTCTATAACGGTGTATATCATAATCTAAGGCAACCTAACATCTCGGATGCAATATTTGACAACATTCCTGGCCTGTCGAACTCTACTTCTCGGAGGGAACAGTATATATGTCTATAGCGGTATATATCCTAACCTAAGGCAACCTGACATCTCGGATGTAATATTCTACAACCTTCTAGGCGTGTCGGACCCTACTTCTCGGTGGGAACATTATATGCGTCTATAACGGTATATATCATAATCTAAGGCAACCTAACATCTCGGATGCAATATTTGACAACATTCCTGGCCCGTCGAACCCTACTTCTCGGAGGGAACAGTATATATGTCTATAACGTCATATATCCTAACCTGAGGCAACCTAACATCTCGGATGTAACATTTGACAACATTCCAGGCGTGTCGGTCCCTACGTCTCGGTGGTAACATTACATGCGTCTATAACGTTATATATCCTAACCTAAGGCAACCTAACATCTCGGATGCAATATTTGGCAACATTCCTGGCCTGTCGAACCCTACTTCTCGGAGGGAACAGTATATACGTCTATAACGTCATATATCCTTACCTGAGGCAACCAAACATCTCGGATGCAATATTTGACAACATTCCTGGCCTGTCGAACCCTACTTCTCGGAGGGAACAGTATATACGTCTATAACGGTATATATCCTAATCTAAGGCAACCTAACATCTCGGATGCAATATTTGACAACATTCCTGGCCCGTCGAACCCTACTTCTCGGAGGGAACAGTATATACGTCTATAACGTTATATATCCTAACCTAAGGCAACCTAACATCTCGGATGTAACATTTGACAACATTCCAGGCGTGTCGGTCCCTACGTCTCGGTGGTAACATTACATGCGTCTATAACGTTATATATCCTAACCTAAGGCAACCTAACATCTCGGGTGCAATATTTGACAACATTCCTGGCCTGTCGAACCCTACTTCTCGGAGGGAACTGTATATACGTCTATAACGTCATATATTCTTACCTGAGGCAACCTAACATCTCGGATGCAATATTTGACAACATTCTTGGTCTGTCGAACCGTACTTCTCGGAGGTAACATTACATGCGTCTATAACGTTATATATCCTAACCTAAGGCAACCTAACATCTCGGATGCAATATTTGACAACATTCCTGGCCTGTCGAACTATACTTCTCGGAGGGAACAGTATATACGTCTGTAACGTCATATATCCTAACCTAAGGCAACCTAACATCTCGGATGTAACATTTGACAACATTCCAGGCGTGTCGGTCCCTACGTCTCGGTGGTAACATTACATGCGTCTATAACGTTATATATCCTAACCTAAGGCGACATAACACCTCGGATGCAATATTTGACAACATTCCTGGCCCGTCGAACCCTACTTCTCGGAGGGAACAGTATATACGTCTATAACGTCATATATCCTAACCTAAGGCAACCTAACATCTCGGATGTAACATTTGACAACATTCCAGGCGTGTCGGTCCCTACGTCTCGGTGGTAACATTACATGCGTCTATAACGTTACATATCCTAACCTAAGGCAACCTAACATCTCGGATACAATATTTGACAACATTCCTGGCCTGTCGAACCCTACTTCTCGGAGGGAACAGTATATACGTCTGTAACGGTATATATCCTAATCTAAGGCAACCTAACATCTCGGATGCAATATTTGACAACATTCCTGGCCTGTCGAACCGTACTTCTCGGAGGGAACAGTATATACGTCTGTAACGGTATATATATCCTAATCTAAGGCAACCTAACATCTCGGATGCAATATTTGACAACATTCCTGGCCTGTCGAACCGTACTTCTCGGAGGGAACAGTATATACGTCTATAACGTCATATATCCTAACCTGAGGCAACCTAACATCTCGGATGTAACATTTGACAACATTCCAGGCGTGTCGGTCCCTACGTCTCGGTGGTAACATTACATGCGTCTATAACGTTATATATCCTAACCTAAGGCAACCTGACATCTCGGATGCAATATTTGACAACATTCCTGGCCTGTCGAACCGTACTTCTCGGAGGGAACAGTATATACGTCTATAACGTCATATATCCTAACCTGAGGCAACCTAACATCTCGGATGTAACATTTGACAACATTCCAGGCGTGTCGGGCACTACGTCTCGGTGGTAACATTACATGCGTCTATAACGTTATATATCCTAACCTAAGGCAACCTAACATCTCGGGTGCAATATTTGACAACATTCCTGGCCTGTCGAACCCTACTTCTCGGAGGGAACTGTATATACGTCTATAACGTCATATATTCTTACCTGAGGCAAACCTAACATCTCGGATGCAATATTTGACAACATTCTTGGCCTGTCGAACCGTACTTCTCGGAGGTAACATTACATGCGTCTATAACGTTATATATCCTAACCTAAGGCAACCTAACATCTCGGATGCAATATTTGACAACATTCCTGGCCTGTCGAACACTACTTCTCGGAGGGAACAGTATATACGTCTGTAACGTCATATATCCTAACCTAAGGCAACCTAACATCTCGCATGTAACATTTGACAACATTCCAGGCGTGTCGGTCCCTACATCTCGGTGGTAACATTACATGCGTCTATAACGTTATATATCCTAACCTAAGGCGACATAACACCTCGGATGCAATATTTGACAACATTCCTGGCCCGTCGAACCCTACTTCTCGGAGGGAACAGTATATACGTCTATAACGTCATATATCCTAACCTAAGGCAACCTAACATCTCGGATGTAACATTTGACAACATTCCAGGCGTGTCGGTCCCTACGTCTCGGTGGTAACATTACCTGCGTCTATAACGTTACATATCCTAACCTAAGGCAACCTAACATCTCGGATACAATATTTGACAACATTCCTGGCCTGTCGAACCCTACTTCTCGGAGGGAACAGTATATATGTCTATAACGGTATATATCCTAACCTAAGGCAACCTAACATCTCGGATGCAATATTTGACAACATTCCTGGCCTGTCGAACCCTACTTCTCGGAGGGAACACTATATACGTCTGTAACGTCATATATCCTAACCGAAGGCAACCTAACATCTCGGATGTAACATTTGACAACATTCCAGGCGTGTCGGTCCCTACGTCTCGGTGGTAACATTACATGCGTCTATAACGTTATATATCCTAACCTAAGGCAACCTAACATCTCGGATGCAATATTTGGCAACATTCCTGGCCTGTCGAACCCTACTTCTCGGAGGGAACAGTATATACGTCTATAACGTCATATATCCTTACCTGAGGCAACCTAACATCTCGGATGCAATATTTGACAACATTCCTGGCCTGTCGAACCCTACTTCTCGGAGGGAACAGTATATACGTCTATAACGGTATATATCCTAATCTAAGGCAACCTAACATCTCGGATGCAATATTTGACAACATTCCTGGCCTGTCGAACCGTACTTCTCGGAGGGAACAGTATATACGTCTATAACGTCATATATCCTAACCTGAGGCAACCTAACATCTCGGATGTAACATTTGACAACATTCCAGGCGTGTCGGTCCCTACGTCTCGGTGGTAACATTACATGCGTCTATAACGTTATATATCCTAACCTAAGGCAACCTAACATCTCGGATGCAATATTTGACAACATTCCTGGCCTGTCGAACTATACTTCTCGGAGGGAACAGTATATACGTCTGTAACGTCATATATCCTAACCTAAGGCAACCTAACATCTCGGATGTAACATTTGACAACATTCCAGGCGTGTCGGTCCCTACGTCTCGGTGGTAACATTACATGCGTCTATAACGTTATATATCCTAACCTAAGGCGACATGACACCTCGGATGCAATATTTGACAACATTCCTGGCCCGTCGAACCCTACTTCTCGGAGGGAACAGTATATACGTCTATAACGTCATATATTCTTACCTGAGGCAAACCTAACATCTCGGATGCAATATTTGACAACATTCTTGGCCTGTCGAAACGTACTTCTCGGAGGTAACATTACATGCGTCTATAACGTTATATATCCTAACCTAAGGCAACCTAACATCTCGGATGCAATATTTGACAACATTCCTGGCCTGTCGAACACTACTTCTCGGAGGGAACAGTATATACGTCTGTAACGTCATATATCCTAACCTAAGGCAACCTAACATCTCGCATGTAACATTTGACAACATTCCAGGCGTGTCGGTCCCTACATCTCGGTGGTAACATTACATGCGTCTATAACGTTATATATCCTAACCTAAGGCGACATAACACCTCGGATGCAATATTTGACAACATTCCTGGCCCGTCGAACCCTACTTCTCGGAGGGAACAGTATATACGTCTATAACGTCATATATCCTAACCTAAGGCAACCTAACATCTCGGATGTAACATTTGACAACATTCCAGGCGTGTCGGTCCCTACGTCTCGGTGGTAACATTACCTGCGTCTATAACGTTACATATCCTAACCTAAGGCAACCTAACATCTCGGATACAATATTTGACAACATTCCTGGCCTGTCGAACCCTACTTCTCGGAGGGAACAGTATATATGTCTATAACGGTATATATCCTAACCTAAGGCAACCTAACATCTCGGATGCAATATTTGACAACATTCCTGGCCTGTCGAACCCTACTTCTCGGAGGAAACAGTATATACGTCTGTAACGTCATATATCCTAACCGAAGGCAACCTAACATCTCGGATGTAACATTTGACAACATTCCAGGCGTGTCGGTCCCTACGTCTCGGTGGTAACATTACATGCGTCTATAACGTTATATATCCTAACCTAAGGCAACCTAACATCTCGGATGCAATATTTGGCAACATTCCTGGCCTGTCGAACCCTACTTCTCGGAGGGAACAGTATATACGTCTATAACGTCATATATCCTTACCTGAGGCAACCTAACATCTCGGATGCAATATTTGACAACATTCCTGGCCTGTCGAACCCTACTTCTCGGAGGGAACAGTATATACGTCTATAACGGTATATATCCTAATCTAAGGCAACCTAACATCTCGGATGCAATATTTGACAACATTCCTGGCCTGTCGAACCGTACTTCTCGGAGGGAACAGTATATACGTCTATAACGTCATATATCCTAACCTGAGGCAACCTAACATCTCGGATGTAACATTTGACAACATTCCAGGCGTGTCGGTCCCTACGTCTCGGTGGTAACATTACATGCGTCTATAACGTTATATATCCTAACCTAAGGCAACCTAACATCTCGGATGCAATATTTGACAACATTCCTGGCCTGTCGAACTATACTTCTCGGAGGGAACAGTATATACGTCTGTAACGTCATATATCCTAACCTAAGGCAACCTAACATCTCGGATGTAACATTTGACAACATTCCAGGCGTGTCGGTCCCTACGTCTCGGTGGTAACATTACATGCGTCTATAACGTTATATATCCTAACCTAAGGCGACATAACACCTCGGATGCAATATTTGACAACATTCCTGGCCCGTCGAACCCTACTTCTCGGAGGGAACAGTATATACGTCTATAACGTCATATATCCTTACCTGAGGCAACCAAACATCTCGGATGCAATATTTGACAACATTCCTGGCCTGTCGAACCCTACTTCTCGGAGGGAACAGTATATACGTCTATAACGGTATATATCCTAATCTAAGGCAACCTAACATCTCGGATGCAATATTTGACAACATTCCTGGCCCGTCGAACCCTACTTCTCGGAGGGAACAGTATATACGTCTATAACGTTATATATCCTAACCTAAGGCAACCTAACATCTCGGATGTAACATTTGACAACATTCCAGGCGTGTCGGTCCCTACGTCTCGGTGGTAACATTACATGCGTCTATAACGTTATATATCCTAACCTAAGGCAACCTAACATCTCGGATGTAACATTTGACAACATTCCAGGCGTGTCGGTCCCTACGTCTCGGTGGTAACATTACATGCGTCTATAACGTTACATATCCTAACCTAAGGCAACCTAACATCTCGGATACAATATTTGACAACATTCCTGGCCTGTCGAACCCTACTTCTCGGAGGGAACAGTATATACGTCTGTAACGGTATATATCCTAATCTAAGGCAACCTAACATCTCGGATGCAATATTTGACAACATTCCTGGCCTGTCGAACCGTACTTCTCGGAGGGAACAGTATATACGTCTGTAACGGTATATATATCCTAATCTAAGGCAACCTAACATCTCGGATGCAATATTTGACAACATTCCTGGCCTGTCGAACCGTACTTCTCGGAGGGAACAGTATATACGTCTATAACGTCATATATCCTAACCTGAGGCAACCTAACATCTCGGATGTAACATTTGACAACATTCCAGGCGTGTCGGTCCCTACGTCTCGGTGGTAACATTACATGCGTCTATAACGTTATATATCCTAACCTAAGGCAACCTAACATCTCGGATGCAATATTTGACAACATTCCTGGCCTGTCGAACTATACTTCTCGGAGGGAACAGTATATACGTCTGTAACGTCATATATCCTAACCTAAGGCAACCTAACATCTCGGATGTAACATTTGACAACATTCCAGGCGTGTCGGTCCCTACGTCTCGGTGGTAACATTACATGCGTCTATAACGTTATATATCCTAACCTAAGGCGACATGACACCTCGGATGCAATATTTGACAACATTCCTGGCCCGTCGAACCCTACTTCTCGGAGGGAACAGTATATACGTCTATAACGTCATATATTCTTACCTGAGGCAAACCTAACATCTCGGATGCAATATTTGACAACATTCTTGGCCTGTCGAAACGTACTTCTCGGAGGTAACATTACATGCGTCTATAACGTTATATATCCTAACCTAAGGCAACCTAACATCTCGGATGCAATATTTGACAACATTCCTGGCCTGTCGAACACTACTTCTCGGAGGGAACAGTATATACGTCTGTAACGTCATATATCCTAACCTAAGGCAACCTAACATCTCGCATGTAACATTTGACAACATTCCAGGCGTGTCGGTCCCTACATCTCGGTGGTAACATTACATGCGTCTATAACGTTATATATCCTAACCTAAGGCGACATAACACCTCGGATGCAATATTTGACAACATTCCTGGCCCGTCGAACCCTACTTCTCGGAGGGAACAGTATATACGTCTATAACGTCATATATCCTAACCTAAGGCAACCTAACATCTCGGATGTAACATTTGACAACATTCCAGGCGTGTCGGTCCCTACGTCTCGGTGGTAACATTACCTGCGTCTATAACGTTACATATCCTAACCTAAGGCAACCTAACATCTCGGATACAATATTTGACAACATTCCTGGCCTGTCGAACCCTACTTCTCGGAGGGAACAGTATATATGTCTATAACGGTATATATCCTAACCTAAGGCAACCTAACATCTCGGATGCAATATTTGACAACATTCCTGGCCTGTCGAACCCTACTTCTCGGAGGAAACAGTATATACGTCTGTAACGTCATATATCCTAACCGAAGGCAACCTAACATCTCGGATGTAACATTTGACAACATTCCAGGCGTGTCGGTCCCTACGTCTCGGTGGTAACATTACATGCGTCTATAACGTTATATATCCTAACCTAAGGCAACCTAACATCTCGGATGCAATATTTGGCAACATTCCTGGCCTGTCGAACCCTACTTCTCGGAGGGAACAGTATATACGTCTATAACGTCATATATCCTTACCTGAGGCAACCAAACATCTCGGATGCAATATTTGACAACATTCCTGGCCTGTCGAACCCTACTTCTCGGAGGCAACATTATATGCGTCTATAACGGTATATATCATAATCTAAGGCAACGTAACATCTCGGATGCAATATCTGACAACATTCCTGGCCTGTCGAACCCTACTTCTCGGAGGGAACAGTATATACGTCTGTAACGTCATATATCCTAACCTAAGGCAACCTAACATGTCGGATGTAACATTTGACAACATTCCAGGCGTGTCGGTCCCTACGTCTCGGCGGTAACTTTACATGCGTCTATAACGTTATATATCCTAACCTAAGGCAATCTAACATCTCGGATGCAATATTTGACAACATTCCTGGCCTGTCGAACCCTACTTCTCGGAGGCAACAGTATATACGTCTATAACGTCATATATCCTTACCTGAGGCAACCTAACATCTCGGATGCAATATTTGACAACATTCCTGGCCTGTCGAATCCTACTTCTCGGAGGGAACAGTATATACGTCTATAACGTCATATATCCTAACCTAAGGCAACCTAACATCTCGGATGTAACATTTGACAACATTCCAGGCGTGTCGGTCCCTACGTCTCGGTGGTAACATTACATGCGTCTATAACGTTATATATCCTAACCTAAGGCAACCTAACATCTCGGATGCAATATTTGGCAACATTCCTGGCCTGTCGAACCCTACTTCTCGGAGGGAACAGTATATACGTCTATAACGTCATATATCCTTACCTGAGGCAACCAAACATCTCGGATGCAATATTTGACAACATTCCTGGCCTGTCGAACCCTACTTCTCGGAGGGAACAGTATATACGTCTATAACGTTATATATCCTAACCTAAGGCAACCTGACATCTCGGATGTATTATTCTACAACATTCCAGGCGTGTCGGACCCTACTTCTCGGTGGGAACATTATATGCGTCTATAACGGTATATATCATAATCTAAGGCAACCTAACATCTCGGATGCAATATCTGACAACATTCCTGGCCTGTCGAACCCTACTTCTCGGAGGGAACAGTATATACGTCTGTAACGTCATATATCCTAACCTAAGGCAACCTAACATGTCGGATGTAACATTTGACAACATTCCAGGCGTGTCGGTCCCTACGTCTCGGCGGTAACTTTACATGCGTCTATAACGTTATATATCCTAACCTAAGGCAATCTAACATCTCGGATGCAATATTTGACAACATTCCTGGCCTGTCGAACCCTACTTCTCGGAGGCAACAGTATATACGTCTATAACGTCATATATCCTTACCTGAGGCAACCTAACATCTCGGATGCAATATTTGACAACATTTCTGGCCTGTCGAACCCTACTTCTCGGAGGGAACAGTATATACGTCTATATCGGTATATATCCTAATCTAAGGCAACCTAATATCTCGGATGCAATATTTGACAACATTCCTGGCCTGTCGAACCGTACTTCTCGGAGGGAACAGTATATACGTCTATAACGTCATATATCCTAACCTGAGGAAACCTAATATCTCGGATGTAACATTTGACAACATTCCAGGCTTGTCGGTCACTACGTCTCGGTGGTAACATTACATGCGTCTATAACGTTATATATCCTAACCTAAGGCAACCTAACATCTCGGGTGCAATATTTGGCAACATTCCTGGCCCGTCGAACCCTACTTCTCGGAGGGAACAGTATATACGTCTATAACGTCATATATCCTTACCTGAGGCAACCAAACATCTCGGATGCAATATTTGACAACATTCCTGGCCTGTCGAACCCTACTTCTCGGAGGGAACAGTATATACGTCTATAACGGTATATATCCTAATCTAAGGCAACCTAACATCTCGGATGCAATATTTGACAACATTACTGGCCCGTCGAACCCTACTTCTCGGAGGGAACAGTATATACGTCTATAACGTCATATATCCTAACCTGAGACAACCTAACATCTCGGATGTAACATTTGACAACATTCCAGGCGTGTCGGACACTACGTCTCGGTGGTAACATTACATGCGTCTATAACGTTATATATCCTAACCTAAGGCGACATAACACCTCGGATGCAATATTTGACAACATTCCTGGCCCGTCGAACCCTACTTCTCGGAGGGAACAGTATATACGTCTATAACGTCATATATCCTAACCTAAGCCAACCTAACATCTCGGATGTAACATTTGACAACATTCCAGGCGTGTCGGTCCCTACGTCTCGGTGGTAACATTACATGCGTCTATAACGTTACATATCCTAACCTAAGGCAACCTAACATCTCGGATGCAATATTTGACAACATTCCTGGCCCGTCGAACCCTACTTCTCGGAGGGAACAGTATATACGTCTATAACGTCATATATCCTAACCTAAGGCAACCTAACATCTCGGATGTAACATTTGACAACATTCCAGGCGTGTCGGTCCCTACGTCTCGGTGGTAACATTACATGCGTCTATAACGTTATATATCCTAACCTAAGGCAACCTAACATCTCGGATGCAATATTTGGCAACATTCCTGGCCTGTCGAACCCTACTTCTCGGAGGGAACAGTATATACGTCTATAACGTCATATATCCTTACCTGAGGCAACCTAACATCTCGGATGTAACATTTGACAACATTCCAGGCGTGTCGGTCCCTACGTCTCGGTGGTAACATTACATGCGTCTATAACGTTATATATCCTAACCTAAGGCGACATAACACCTCGGATGCAATATTTGACAACATTCCTGGCCCGTCGAACCCTACTTCTCGGAGGGAACAGTATATACGTCTATAACGTCATATATTCTTACCTGAGGCAAACCTAACATCTCGGATGCAATATTTGACAACATTCTTGGCCTGTCGAAACGTACTTCTCGGAGGTAACATTACATGCGTCTATAACGTTATATATCCTAACCTAAGGCAACCTAACATCTCGGATGCAATATTTGACAACATTCCTGGCCTGTCGAACACTACTTCTCGGAGGGAACAGTATATACGTCTGTAACGTCATATATCCTAACCTAAGGCAACCTAACATCTCGCATGTAACATTTGACAACATTCCAGGCGTGTCGGTCCCTACATCTCGGTGGTAACATTACATGCGTCTATAACGTTATATATCCTAACCTAAGGCGACATAACACCTCGGATGCAATATTTGACAACATTCCTGGCCCGTCGAACCCTACTTCTCGGAGGGAACAGTATATACGTCTATAACGTCATATATCCTAACCTAAGGCAACCTAACATCTCGGATGTAACATTTGACAACATTCCAGGCGTGTCGGTCCCTACGTCTCGGCGGTAACTTTACATGCGTCTATAACGTTATATATCCTAACCTAAGGCAATCTAACATCTCGGATGCAATATTTGACAACATTCCTGGCCTGTCGAACCCTACTTCTCGGAGGCAACAGTATATACGTCTATAACGTCATATATCCTTACCTGAGGCAACCTAACATCTCGGATGCAATATTTGACAACATTCCTGGCCTGTCGAACCCTACTTCTCGGAGGGAACAGTATATACGTCTATAACGTCATATATCCTAACCTAAGGCAACCTAACATCTCGGATGTAACATTTGACAACATTCCAGGCGTGTCGGTCCCTACGTCTCGGTGGTAACATTACATGCGTCTATAACGTTATATATCCTAACCTAAGGCAACCTAACATCTCGGATGCAATATTTGACAACATTCCTGGCCTGTCGAACCGTACTTCTCGGAGGGAACAGTATATACGTCTGTAACGGTATATATATCCTAATCTAAGGCAACCTAACATCTCGGATGCAATATTTGACAACATTCCTGGCCTGTCGAACCGTACTTCTCGGAGGGAACAGTATATACGTCTATAACGTCATATATCCTAACCTGAGGCAACCTAACATCTCGGATGTAACATTTGACAACATTCCAGGCGTGTCGGTCCCTACGTCTCGGTGGTAACATTACATGCGTCTATAACGTTATATATCCTAACCTAAGGCAACCTAACATCTCGGATGCAATATTTGACAACATTCCTGGCCTGTCGAACTATACTTCTCGGAGGGAACAGTATATACGTCTGTAACGTCATATATCCTAACCTAAGGTAACCTAACATCTCGGATGTAACATTTGACAACATTCCAGGCGTGTCGGTCCCTACGTCTCGGTGGTAACATTACATGCGTCTATAACGTTATATATCCTAACCTAAGGCGACATGACACCTCGGATGCAATATTTGACAACATTCCTGGCCCGTCGAACCCTACTTCTCGGAGGGAACAGTATATACGTCTATAACGTCATATATTCTTACCTGAGGCAAACCTAACATCTCGGATGCAATATTTGACAACATTCTTGGCCTGTCGAAACGTACTTCTCGGAGGTAACATTACATGCGTCTATAACGTTATATATCCTAACCTAAGGCAACCTAACATCTCGGATGCAATATTTGACAACATTCCTGGCCTGTCGAACACTACTTCTCGGAGGGAACAGTATATACGTCTGTAACGTCATATATCCTAACCTAAGGCAACCTAACATCTCGCATGTAACATTTGACAACATTCCAGGCGTGTCGGTCCCTACATCTCGGTGGTAACATTACATGCGTCTATAACGTTATATATCCTAACCTAAGGCGACATAACACCTCGGATGCAATATTTGACAACATTCCTGGCCCGTCGAACCCTACTTCTCGGAGGGAACAGTATATACGTCTATAACGTCATATATCCTAACCTAAGGCAACCTAACATCTCGGATGTAACATTTGACAACATTCCAGGCGTGTCGGTCCCTACGTCTCGGTGGTAACATTACCTGCGTCTATAACGTTACATATCCTAACCTAAGGCAACCTAACATCTCGGATACAATATTTGACAACATTCCTGGCCTGTCGAACCCTACTTCTCGGAGGGAACAGTATATATGTCTATAACGGTATATATCCTAACCTAAGGCAACCTAACATCTCGGATGCAATATTTGACAACATTCCTGGCCTGTCGAACCCTACTTCTCGGAGGGAACAGTATATACGTCTGTAACGTCATATATCCTAACCGAAGGCAACCTAACATCTCGGATGTAACATTTGACAACATTCCAGGCGTGTCGGTCCCTACGTCTCGGTGGTAACATTACATGCGTCTATAACGTTATATATCCTAACCTAAGGCAACCTAACATCTCGGATGCAATATTTGGCAACATTCCTGGCCTGTCGAACCCTACTTCTCGGAGGGAACAGTATATACGTCTATAACGTCATATATCCTTACCTGAGGCAACCAAACATCTCGGATGCAATATTTGACAACATTCCTGGCCTGTCGAACCCTACTTCTCGGAGGGAACAGTATATACGTCTATAACGTTATATATCCTAACCTAAGGCAACCTGACATCTCGGATGTATTATTCTACAACATTCCAGGCGTGTCGGACCCTACTTCTCGGTGGGAACATTATATGCGTCTATAACGGTATATATCATAATCTAAGGCAACCTAACATCTCGGATGCAATATCTGACAACATTCCTGGCCTGTCGAACCCTACTTCTCGGAGGGAACAGTATATACGTCTGTAACGTCATATATCCTAACCTAAGGCAACCTAACATGTCGGATGTAACATTTGACAACATTCCAGGCGTGTCGGTCCCTACGTCTCGGCGGTAACTTTACATGCGTCTATAACGTTATATATCCTAACCTAAGGCAATCTAACATCTCGGATGCAATATTTGACAACATTCCTGGCCTGTCGAACCCTACTTCTCGGAGGCAACAGTATATACGTCTATAACGTCATATATCCTAATCTAAGGCAACCTAATATCTCGGATGCAATATTTGACAACATTCCTGGCCTGTCGAACCGTACTTCTCGGAGGGAACAGTATATACGTCTATAACGTCATATATCCTAACCTGAGGCAACCTAATATCTCGGATGCAATATTTGACAACATTCCTGGCCTGTCGAACCGTACTTCTCGGAGGGAACAGTATATACGTCTATAACGTCATATATCCTAACCTGAGGCAACCTAATATCTCGGATGTAACATTTGACAACATTCCAGGCTTGTCGGTCACTACGTCTCGGTGGTAACATTACATGCGTCTATAACGTTATATATCCTAACCTAAGGCAACCTAACATCTCGGGTGCAATATTTGGCAACATTCCTGGCCCGTCGAACCCTACTTCTCGGAGGGAACAGTATATACGTCTATAACGTCATATATCCTTACCTGAGGCAACCAAACATCTCGGATGCAATATTTGACAACATTCCTGGCCTGTCGAACCCTACTTCTCGGAGGGAACAGTATATACGTCTATAACGGTATATATCCTAATCTAAGGCAACCTAACATCTCGGATGCAATATTTGACAACATTACTGGCCCGTCGAACCCTACTTCTCGGAGGGAACAGTATATACGTCTATAACGTCATATATCCTAACCTGAGACAACCTAACATCTCGGATGTAACATTTGACAACATTCCAGGCGTGTCGGACACTACGTCTCGGTGGTAACATTACATGCGTCTATAACGTTATATATCCTAACCTAAGGCGACATAACACCTCGGATGCAATATTTGACAACATTCCTGGCCCGTCGAACCCTACTTCTCGGAGGGAACAGTATATACGTCTATAACGTCATATATCCTAACCTAAGCCAACCTAACATCTCGGATGTAACATTTGACAACATTCCAGGCGTGTCGGTCCCTACGTCTCGGTGGTAACATTACATGCGTCTATAACGTTATATATCCTAACCTAAGGCAACCTAACATCTCGGATGCAATATTTGGCAACATTCCTGGCCTGTCGAACCCTACTTCTCGGAGGGAACAGTATATACGTCTATAACGTCATATATCCTTACCTGAGGCAACCTAACATCTCGGATGTAACATTTGACAACATTCCAGGCGTGTCGGTCCCTACGTCTCGGTGGTAACATTACATGCGTCTATAACGTTATATATCCTAACCTAAGGCGACATAACACCTCGGATGCAATATTTGACAACATTCC
This sequence comes from Xylocopa violacea, assembly GCA_963969225.1. Lineage (NCBI taxonomy): Eukaryota > Metazoa > Arthropoda > Insecta > Hymenoptera > Apidae > Xylocopa > Xylocopa violacea. Next base: position 8,505,964 of record CAXAJV010000004.1, on the reverse strand, counting down.
TGGCCCGTCGAACCCTACTTCTCGGAGGGAACAGTATATACGTCTATAACGTCATATATTCTTACCTGAGGCAAACCTAACATCTCGGATGCAATATTTGACAACATTCTTGGCCTGTCGAAACGTACTTCTCGGAGGTAACATTACATGCGTCTATAACGTTATATATCCTAACCTAAGGCAGCCTAACATCTCGGATGCAATATTTGACAACATTCCTGGCCTGTCGAACACTACTTCTCGGAGGGAACAGTATATACGTCTGTAACGTCATATATCCTAACCTAAGGCAACCTAACATCTCGCATGTAACATTTGACAACATTCCAGGCGTGTCGGTCCCTACATCTCGGTGGTAACATTACATGCGTCTATAACGTTATATATCCTAACCTAAGGCGACATAACACCTCGGATGCAATATTTGACAACATTCCTGGCCCGTCGAACCCTACTTCTCGGAGGGAACAGTATATACGTCTATAACGTCATATATCCTAACCTAAGGCAACCTAACATCTCGGATGTAACATTTGACAACATTCCAGGCGTGTCGGTCCCTACGTCTCGGCGGTAACTTTACATGCGTCTATAACGTTATATATCCTAACCTAAGGCAATCTAACATCTCGGATGCAATATTTGACAACATTCCTGGCCTGTCGAACCCTACTTCTCGGAGGCAACAGTATATACGTCTATAACGTCATATATCCTTACCTGAGGCAACCTAACATCTCGGATGCAATATTTGACAACATTCCTGGCCTGTCGAACCCTACTTCTCGGAGGGAACAGTATATACGTCTATAACGTCATATATCCTAACCTAAGGCAACCTAACATCTCGGATGTAACATTTGACAACATTCCAGGCGTGTCGGTCCCTACGTCTCGGTGGTAACATTACATGCGTCTATAACGTTATATATCCTAACCTAAGGCAACCTAACATCTCGGATGCAATATTTGGCAACATTCCTGGCCTGTCGAACCCTACTTCTCGGAGGGAACAGTATATACGTCTATAACGTCATATATCCTTACCTGAGGCAACCAAACATCTCGGATGCAATATTTGACAACATTCCTGGCCTGTCGAACCCTACTTCTCGGAGGGAACAGTATATACGTCTATAACGTTATATATCCTAACCTAAGGCAACCTGACATCTCGGATGTATTATTCTACAACATTCCAGGCGTGTCGGACCCTACTTCTCGGTGGGAACATTATATGCGTCTATAACGGTATATATCATAATCTAAGGCAACCTAACATCTCGGATGCAATATCTGACAACATTCCTGGCCTGTCGAACCCTACTTCTCGGAGGGAACAGTATATACGTCTGTAACGTCATATATCCTAACCTAAGGCAACCTAACATGTCGGATGTAACATTTGACAACATTCCAGGCGTGTCGGTCCCTACGTCTCGGCGGTAACTTTACATGCGTCTATAACGTTATATATCCTAACCTAAGGCAATCTAACATCTCGGATGCAATATTTGACAACATTCCTGGCCTGTCGAACCCTACTTCTCGGAGGCAACAGTATATACGTCTATAACGTCATATATCCTTACCTGAGGCAACCTAACATCTCGGATGCAATATTTGACAACATTTCTGGCCTGTCGAACCCTACTTCTCGGAGGGAACAGTATATACGTCTATATCGGTATATATCCTAATCTAAGGCAACCTAACATCTCGGATGCAATATTTGACAACATTCCTGGCCTGTCGAACCGTACTTCTCGGAGGGAACAGTATATACGTCTATAACGTCATATATCCTAACCTGAGGCAACCTAATATCTCGGATGTAACATTTGACAACATTCCAGGCTTGTCGGTCACTACGTCTCGGTGGTAACATTACATGCGTCTATAACGTTATATATCCTAACCTAAGGCAACCTAACATCTCGGGTGCAATATTTGGCAACATTCCTGGCCCGTCGAACCCTACTTCTCGGAGGGAACAGTATATACGTCTATAACGTCATATATCCTTACCTGAGGCAACCAAACATCTCGGATGCAATATTTGACAACATTCCTGGCCTGTCGAACCCTACTTCTCGGAGGGAACAGTATATACGTCTATAACGGTATATATCCTAATCTAAGGCAACCTAACATCTCGGATGCAATATTTGACAACATTACTGGCCCGTCGAACCCTACTTCTCGGAGGGAACAGTATATACGTCTATAACGTCATATATCCTAACCTGAGACAACCTAACATCTCGGATGTAACATTTGACAACATTCCAGGCGTGTCGGACACTACGTCTCGGTGGTAACATTACATGCGTCTATAACGTTATATATCCTAACCTAAGGCGACATAACACCTCGGATGCAATATTTGACAACATTCCTGGCCCGTCGAACCCTACTTCTCGGAGGGAACAGTATATACGTCTATAACGTCATATATCCTAACCTAAGCCAACCTAACATCTCGGATGTAACATTTGACAACATTCCAGGCGTGTCGGTCCCTACGTCTCGGTGGTAACATTACATGCGTCTATAACGTTACATATCCTAACCTAAGGCAACCTAACATCTCGGATGCAATATTTGACAACATTCCTGGCCCGTCGAACCCTACTTCTCGGAGGCAACAGTATATACGTCTATAACGTCATATATCCTTACCTGAGGCAACCTAACATCTCGGATGTAACATTTGACAACATTCCAGGCGTGTCGGTCCCTACGTCTCGGTGGTAACATTACATGCGTCTATAACGTTATATATCCTAACCTAAGGCAACCTAACATCTCGGATGCAATATTTGGCAACATTCCTGGCCTGTCGAACCCTACTTCTCGGAGGGAACAGTATATACGTCTATAACGTCATATATCCTTACCTGAGGCAACCAAACATCTCGGATGCAATATTTGACAACATTCCTGGCCTGTCGAACCCTACTTCTCGGAGGGAACAGTATATACGTCTATAACGGTATATATCCTAATCTAAGGCAACCTAACATCTCGGATGCAATATTTGACAACATTCCTGGCCCGTCGAACCCTACTTCTCGGAGGGAACAGTATATACGTCTATAACGTCATATATCCTAACCTGAGGCAACCTAACATCTCGGATGTAACATTTGACAACATTCCAGGCGTGTCGGTCCCTACGTCTCGGTGGTAACATTACATGCGTCTATAACGGTATATATCCTAATCTAAGGCAACCTAACATCTCGGATGCAATATTTGACAACATTCCTGGCCTGTCGAACCCTACTTCTCGGAGGGAACAGTATATACGTCTATAACGTTATATATCCTAACCTAAGGCAACCTGACATCTCGGATGTATTATTCTACAACATTCCAGGCGTGTCGGACCCTACTTCTCGGTGGGAACATTATATGCGTCTATAACGGTATATATCATAATCTAAGGCAACCTAACATCTCGGATGCAATATCTGACAACATTCCTGGCCTGTCGAACCCTACTTCTCGGAGGGAACAGTATATACGTCTGTAACGTCATATATCCTAACCTAAGGCAACCTAACATGTCGGATGTAACATTTGACAACATTCCAGGCGTGTCGGTCCCTACGTCTCGGCGGTAACTTTACATGCGTCTATAACGTTATATATCCTAACCTAAGGCAATCTAACATCTCGGATGCAATATTTGACAACATTCCTGGCCTGTCGAACCCTAATTCTCGGAGGCAACAGTATATACGTCTATAACGTCATATATCCTTACCTGAGGCAACCTAACATCTCGGATGCAATATTTGACAACATTTCTGGCCTGTCGAACCCTACTTCTCGGAGGGAACAGTATATACGTCTATAACGGTATATATCCTAATCTAAGGCAACCTAACATCTCGGATGCAATATTTGACAACATTCCTGGCCTGTCGAACCGTACTTCTCGGAGGGAACAGTATATACGTCTATAACGTCATATATCCTAACCTGAGGCAACCTAATATCTCGGATGTAACATTTGACAACATTCCAGGCGTGTCGGTCACTACGTCTCGGTGGTAACATTACATGCGTCTATAACGTTATATATCCTAACCTAAGGCAACCTAACATCTCGGGTGCAATATTTGGCAACATTCCTGGCCTGTCGAACCCTACTTCTCGGAGGGAACAGTATATACGTCTATAACGTCATATATCCTTACCTGAGGCAACCAAACATCTCGGATGCAATATTTGACAACATTCCTGGCCTGTCGAACCCTACTTCTCGGAGGGAACAGTATATACGTCTATAACGGTATATATCCTAACCTAAGGCAACCTAACATCTCGGGTGCAATATTTGGCAACATTCCTGGCCTGTCGAACCCTACTTCTCGGAGGGAACAGTATATACGTCTATAACGTCATATATCCTTACCTGAGGCAACCAAACATCTCGGATGCAATATTTGACAACATTCCTGGCCTGTCGAACCCTACTTCTCGGAGGGAACAGTATATACGTCTATAACGGTATATATCCTAATCTAAGGCAACCTAACATCTCGGATGCAATATTTGACAACATTACTGGCCCGTCGAACCCTACTTCTCGGAGGGAACAGTATATACGTCTATAACGTCATATATCCTAACCTGAGGCAACCTAACATCTCGGATGTAACATTTGACAACATTCCAGGCGTGTCGGACACTACGTCTCGGTGGTAACATTACATGCGTCTATAACGTTATATATCCTAACCTAAGGCGACATAACACCTCGGATGCAATATTTGACAACATTCCTGGCCCGTCGAACCCTACTTCTCGGAGGGAACAGTATATACGTCTATAACGTCATATATCCTAACCTAAGCCAACCTAACATCTCGGATGTAACATTTGACAACATTCCAGGCGTGTCGGTCCCTACGTCTCGGTGGTAACATTACATGCGTCTATAACGTTACATATCCTAACCTAAGGCAACCTAACATCTCGGATGCAATATTTGACAGCATTCCTGGCCCGTCGAACCCTACTTCTCGGAGGGAACAGTATATACGTCTATAACGTCATATATCCTAACCTAAGGCAACCTAACATCTCGGATGTAACATTTAACAACATTCCAGGCGTGTCGGTCCCTACGTCTCGGTGGTAACATTACATGCGTCTATAACGTTATATATCCTAACCTAAGGCAACCTAACATCTCGGATGCAATATTTGGCAACATTCCTGGCCTGTCGAACCCTACTTCTCGGAGGGAACAGTATATACGTCTATAACGTCATATATCCTTACCTGAGGCAACCAAACATCTCGGATGCAATATTTGACAACATTCCTGGCCTGACGAACCCTACTTCTCGGAGGGAACAGTATATACGTCTATAACGGTATATATCCTAATCTAAGGCAACCTAACATCTCGGATGCAATATTTGACAACATTCCTGGCCCGTCGAACCCTACTTCTCGGAGGGAACAGTATATACGTCTATAACGTCATATATCCTAACCTGAGGCAACCTAACATCTCGGATGTAACATTCGACAACATTCCAGGCGTGTCGGTCCCTACGTCTCGGTGGTAACATTACATGCGTCTATAACGGTATATATCCTAATCTAAGGCAACCTAACATCTCGGATGCAATATTTGACAACATTCCTGGCCTGTCGAACCCTACTTCTCGGAGGGAACAGTATATACGTCTATAACGTTATATATCCTAACCTAAGGCAACCTGACATCTCGGATGTATTATTCTACAACATTCCAGGCGTGTCGGACCCTACTTCTCGGTGGGAACATTATATGCGTCTATAACGGTATATATCATAATCTAAGGCAACCTAACATCTCGGATGCAATATCTGACAACATTCCTGGCCTGTCGAACCCTACTTCTCGGAGGGAACAGTATATACGTCTGTAACGTCATATATCCTAACCTAAGGCAACCTAACATGTCGGATGTAACATTTGACAACATTCCAGGCGTGTCGGTCCCTACGTCTCGGCGGTAACTTTACATGCGTCTATAACGTTATATATCCTAACCTAAGGCAATCTAACATCTCGGATGCAATATTTGACAACATTCCTGGCCTGTCGAACCCTACTTCTCGGAGGCAACAGTATATACGTCTATAACGTCATATATCCTTACCTGAGGCAACCTAACATCTCGGATGCAATATTTGACAACATTTCTGGCCTGTCGAACCCTCCTTCTCGGAGGGAACAGTATATACGTCTATAACGGTATATATCCTAACCTAAGGCAACCTAACATCTCGGGTGCAATATTTGACAACATTCCTGGCCTGTCGAACCGTACTTCTCGGAGGGAACTGTATATACGTCTATAACGTCATATATTCTTACCTGAGGCAACCTAACATCTCGGATGTAACATTTGACAACATTCTTGGCCTGTCGAACCGTACTTCTCGGAGGTAACATTACATGCGTCTATAACGTTATATATCCTAACCTAAGGCAACCTAACATCTCGGATGCAATATTTGACAACATTCCTGGCCTGTCGAACACTACTTCTCGGAGGGAACAGTATATACGTCTGTAACGTCATATATCCTAACCTAAGGCAACCTAACATCTCGCATGTAACATTTGACAACATTCCAGGCGTGTCGGTCCCTACATCTCGGTGGTAACATTACATGCGTCTATAACGTTATATATCCTAACCTAAGGCGACATAACACCTCGGATGCAATATTTGACAACATTCCTGGCCCGTCGAACCCTACTTCTCGGAGGGAACAGTATATACGTCTATAACGTCATATATCCTAACCTGAGGCAACCTAATATCTCGGATGTAACATTTGACAACATTCCAGGCGTGTCGGTCACTACGTCTCGGTGGTAACATTACATGCGTCTATAACGTTATATATCCTAACCTAAGGCAACCTAACATCTCGGGTGCAATATTTGGCAACATTCCTGGCCTGTCGAACCCTACTTCTCGGAGGGAACAGTATATACGTCTATAACGTCATATATCCTTACCTGAGGCAACCAAACATCTCGGATGCAATATTTGACAACATTCCTGGCCTGTCGAACCCTACTTCTCGGAGGGAACAGTATATACGTCTATAACGGTATATATCCTAATCTAAGGCAACCTAACATCTCGGATGCAATATTTGACAACATTCCTGGCCTGTCGAACCGTACTTCTCGGAGGGAACAGTATATACGTCTATAACGTCATATATCCTAACCTGAGGCAACCTAATATCTCGGATGTAACATTTGACAACATTCCAGGCGTGTCGGTCACTACGTCTCGGTGGTAACATTACATGCGTCTATAACGTTATATATCCTAACCTAAGGCAACCTAACATCTCGGGTGCAATATTTGGCAACATTCCTGGCCTGTCGAACCCTACTTCTCGGAGGGAACAGTATATACGTCTATAACGTCATATATCCTTACCTGAGGCAACCAAACATCTCGGATGCAATATTTGACAACATTCCTGGCCTGTCGAACCCTACTTCTCGGAGGGAACAGTATATACGTCTATAACGGTATATATCCTAACCTAAGGCAACCTAACATCTCGGGTGCAATATTTGGCAACATTCCTGGCCTGTCGAACCCTACTTCTCGGAGGGAACAGTATATACGTCTATAACGTCATATATCCTTACCTGAGGCAACCAAACATCTCGGATGCAATATTTGACAACATTCCTGGCCTGTCGAACCCTACTTCTCGGAGGGAACAGTATATACGTCTATAACGGTATATATCCTAATCTAAGGCAACCTAACATCTCGGATGCAATATTTGACAACATTACTGTCCCGTCGAACCCTACTTCTCGGAGGGAACAGTATATACGTCTGTAACGTCATATATCCTAACCTGAGGCAACCTAACATCTCGGATGTAACATTTGACAACATTCCAGGCGTGTCGGACACTACGTCTCGGTGGTAACATTACATGCGTCTATAACGTTATATATCCTAACCTAAGGCAACCTAACATCTCGGGTGCAATATTTGACAACATTCCTGGCCTGTCGAACCCTACTTCTCGGAGGGAACTGTATATACGTCTATAACGTCATATATTCTTACCTGAGGCAACCTAACATCTCGGATGCAATATTTGACAACATTCTTGGCCTGTCGAACCGTACTTCTCGGAGGTAACATTACATGCGTCTATAACGTTATATATCCTAACCTAAGGCAACCTAACATCTCGGATGCAATATTTGACAACATTCCTGGCCTGTCGAACACTACTTCTCGGAGGGAACAGTATATACGTCTGTAACGTCATATATCCTAACCTAAGGCAACCTAACATCTCGCATGTAACATTTGACAACATTCCAGGCGTGTCGGTCCCTACATCTCGGTGGTAACATTACATGCGTCTATAACGTTATATATCCTAACCTAAGGCGACATAACACCTCGGATGCAATATTTGACAACATTCCTGGCCCGTCGAACCCTACTTCTCGGAGAGAACAGTATATACGTCTATAACGTCATATATCCTAACCTAAGGCAACCTAACATCTCGGATGTAACATTTGACAACATTCCAGGCGTGTCGGTCCCTACGTCTCGGTGGTAACATTACATGCGTCTATAACGTTACATATCCTAACCTAAGGCAACCTAACATCTCGGATACAATATTTGACAACATTCCTGGCCTGTCGAACCCTACTTCTCGGAGGGAACAGTATATATGTCTATAACGGTATATATCCTAACCTAAGGCAACCTAACATCTCGGATGCAATATTTGACAACATTCCTGGCCTGTCGAACCCTACTTCTCGGAGGGAACAGTATATACGTCTGTAACGTCATATATCCTAACCTAAGGCAACCTAACATCTCGGATGTAACATTTGACAACATTCCAGGCGTGTCGGTCCCTACGTCTCGGTGGTAACATTACATGCGTCTATAACGTTATATATCCTAACCTAAGGCAACCTAACATCTCGGATGCAATATTTGGCAACATTCCTGGCCCGTCGAACCCTACTTCTCGGAGGGAACAGTATATACGTCTATAACGTCATATATCCTAACCTGAGGCAACCTAACATCTCGGATGTAACATTTGACAACATTCCAGGCGTGTCGGTCCCTACGTTTCGGTGGTAACATTACATGCGTCTATAACGGTATATATCCTAATCTAAGGCAACCTAACATCTCGGATGCAATATTTGACAACATTCCTGGCCTGTCGAACCCTACTTCTCGGAGGGAACAGTATATACGTCTATAACGTTATATATCCTAACCTAAGGCAACCTGACATCTCGGATGTATTATTCTACAACATTCCAGGCGTGTCGGACCCTACTTCTCGGTGGGAACATTATATGCGTCTATAACGGTATATATCATAATCTAAGGCAACCTAACATCTCGGATGCAATATCTGACAACATTCCTGGCCTGTCGAACCCTACTTCTCGGAGGGAACAGTATATACGTCTGTAACGTCATATATCCTAACCTAAGGCAACCTAACATGTCGGATGTAACATTTGACAACATTCCAGGCGTGTCGGTCCCTACGTCTCGGCGGTAACTTTACATGCGTCTATAACGTTATATATCCTAACCTAAGGCAATCTAACATCTCGGATGCAATATTTGACAACATTCCTGGCCTGTCGAACCCTACTTCTCGGAGGCAACAGTATATACGTCTATAACGTCATATATCCTTACCTGAGGCAACCTAACATCTCGGATGCAATATTTGACAACATTTCTGGCCTGTGGAACCCTACTTCTCGGAGGGAACAGTATATACGTCTATAACGGTATATATCCTAATCTAAGGCAACCTAACATCTCGGATGCAATATTTGACAACATTCCTGGCCTGTCGAACCGTACTTCTCGGAGGGAACAGTATATACGTCTATAACGTCATATATCCTAACCTGAGGCAACCTAATATCTCGGATGTAACATTTGACAACATTCCAGGCGTGTCGGTCACTACGTCTCGGTGGTAACATTACATGCGTCTATAACGTTATATATCCTAACCTAAGGCAACCTAACATCTCGGGTGCAATATTTGGCAACATTCCTGGCCTGTCGAACCCTACTTCTCGGAGGGAACAGTATATACGTCTATAACGTCATATATCCTTACCTGAGGCAACCAAACATCTCGGATGCAATATTTGACAACATTCCTGGCCTGTCGAACCCTACTTCTCGGAGGGAACAGTATATACGTCTATAACGGTATATATCCTAACCTAAGGCAACCTAACATCTCGGGTGCAATATTTGGCAACATTCCTGGCCTGTCGAACCCTACTTCTCGGAGGGAACAGTATATACGTCTATAACGTCATATATCCTTACCTGAGGCAACCAAACATCTCGGATGCAATATTTGACAACATTACTGGCCCGTCGAACCCTACTTCTCGGAGGGAACAGTATATACGTCTATAACGTCATATATCCTTACCTGAGGCAACCAAACATCTCGGATGCAATATTTGACAACATTCCTGGCCTGTCGAACCCTACTTCTCGGAGGGAACAGTATATACGTCTATAACGGTATATATCCTAATCTAAGGCAACCTAACATCTCGTATGCAATATTTGACAACATTCCTGGCCTGTCGAACCGTACTTCTCGGAGGGAACAGTATATACGTCTATAACGTCATATATCCTAACCTGAGGCAACCTAATATCTCGGATGTAACATTTGACAACATTGCAGGCGTGTCGGTCACTACGTCTCGGTGGTAACATTACATGCGTCTATAACGTTATATATCCTAACCTAAGGCAACCTAACATCTCGGGTGCAATATTTGGCAACATTCCTGGCCTGTCGAACCCTACTTCTCGGAGGGAACAGTATATACGTCTATAACGTCATATATCCTTACCTGAGGCAACCAAACATCTCGGATGCAATATTTGACAACATTCCTGGCCTGTCGAACCCTACTTCTCGGAGGGAACAGTATATACGTTTATAACGGTATATATCCTAACCTAAGGCAACCTAACATCTCGGGTGCAATATTTGGCAACATTCCTGGCCTGTCGAACCCTACTTCTCGGAGGGAACATTATATACGTCTATAACGTCATATATCCTTACCTGAGGCAACCAAACATCTCGGATGCAATATTTGACAACATTCGTGGCCTGTCGAACCCTACTTCTCGGAGGGAACAGTATATACGTCTATAACGGTATATATCCTAATCTAAGGCAACCTAACATCTCGGATGCAATATTTGACAACATTACTGGCCCGTCGAACCCTACTTCTCGGAGGGAACAGTATATACGTCTATAACGTCATATATCCTAACCTGAGGCAACCTAACATCTCGGATGTAACATTTGACAACATTCCAGGCGTGTCGGACCCTACTTCTCGGTGGGAACATTATATGCGTCTATAACGGTATATATCATAATCTAAGGCAACCTAACATCTCGGATGCAATATCTGACAACATTCCTGGCCTGTCGAACCCTACTTCTCGGAGGGAACAGTATATACGTCTGTAACGTCATATATCCTAACCTAAGGCAACCTAACATGTCGAATGTAACATTTGACAACATTCCAGGCGTGTCGGTCCCTACGTCTCGGCGGTAACTTTACATGCGTCTATAACGTTATATATCCTAACCTAAGGCAATCTAACATCTCGGATGCAATATTTGACAACATTCCTGGCCTGTCGAACCCTACTTCTCGGAGGCAACAGTATATGCGTCTATAACGTCATATATCCTTACCTGAGGCAACCTAACATCTCGGATGCAATATTTGACAACATTTCTGGCCTGTCGAACCCTACTTCTCGGAGGGAACAGTATATACGTCTATAACGGTATATATCCTAATCTAAGGCAACCTAACATCTCGGATGCAATATTTGACAACATTCCTGGCCTGTCGAACCGTACTTCTCGGAGGGAACAGTATATACGTCTATAACGTCATATATCCTAACCTGAGGCAACCTAATATCTCGGATGTAACATTTGACAACATTCCAGGCGTGTCGGTCACTACGTCTCGGTGGTAACATTACATGCGTCTATAACGTTATATATCCTAACCTAAGGCAACCTAACATCTAGGGTGCAATATTTGGCAACATTCCTGGCCTGTCGAACCCTACTTCTCGGAGGGAACAGTATATACGTCTATAACGTCATATATCCTTACCTGAGGCAACCAAACATCTCGGATGCAATATTTGACAACATTCCTGGCCTGTCGAACCCTACTTCTCGGAGGGAACAGTATATACGTCTATAACGGTATATATCCTAACCTAAGGCAACCTAACATCTCGGGTGCAATATTTGGCAACATTCCTGGCCTGTCGAACCCTACTTCTCGGAGGGAACAGTATATACGTCTATAACGTCATATATCCTTACCTGAGGCAACCAAACATCTCGGATGCAATATTTGACAACATTCCTGGCCTGTCGAACCCTACTTCTCGGAGGGAACAGTATATACGTCTATAACGGTATATATCCTAATCTAAGGCAACCTAACATCTCGGATGCAATATTTGACAACATTACTGGCCCGTCGAACCCTACTTCTCGGAGGGAACAGTATATACGTCTATAACGTCATATATCCTAACCTGAGGCAACCTAACATCTCGGATGTAACATTTGACAACATTCCAGGCGTGTCGGACACTACGTCTCGGTGGTAACATTACATGCGTCTATAACGTTATATATCCTAACCTAAGGCAACCTAACATCTCGGGTGCAATATTTGACAACATTCCTGGCCTGTCGAACCCTACTTCTCGGAGGGAACAGTATATACGTCTATAACGGTATATATCCTAACCTAAGGCAACCTAACATCTCGGGTGCAATATTTGGCAACATTCCTGGCCTGTCGAACCCTACTTCTCGGAGGGAACAGTATATACGTCTATAACGTCATATATCCTTACCTGAGGCAACCAAACATCTCGGATGCAATATTTGACAACATTCGTGGCCTGTCGAACCCTACTTCTCGGAGGGAACAGTATATACGTCTATAACGGTATATATCCTAATCTAAGGCAACCTAACATCTCGGATGCAATATTTGACAACATTACTGGCCTGTCGAACCGTACTTCTCGGAGGTAACATTACATGCGTCTATAACGTTATATATCCTAACCTAAGGCAACCTAACATCTCGGATGCAATATTTGACAACATTCCTGGCCTGTCGAACACTACTTCTCGGAGGGAACAGTATATACGTCTGTAACGTCATATATCCTAACCTAAGGCAACCTAACATCTCGCATGTAACATTTGACAACATTCCAGGCGTGTCGGTCCCTACATCTCGGTGGTAACATTACATGCGTCTATAACGTTATATATCCTAACCTAAGGCGACATAACACCTCGGATGCAATATTTGACAACATTCCTGGCCTGTCGAACCCTACTTCTCGGAGGGAACAGTATATACGTCTGTAACGTCATATATCCTAACCTAAGGCAACCTAACATCTCGGATGTAACATTTGACAACATTCCAGGCGTGTCGGTCCCTACGTCTCGGTGGTAACATTACATGCGTCTATAACGTTATATATCCTAACCTAAGGCAACCTAACATCTCGGATGCAATATTTGGCAACATTCCTGGCCTGTCGAACCCTACTTCTCGGAGGGAACAGTATATACGTCTATAACGTCATATATCCTTACCTGAGGCAACCTAACATCTCGGATGTAACATTTGACAACATTCCAGGCGTGTCGGTCCCTACGTCTCGGTGGTAACATTACATGCGTCTATAACGGTATATATCCTAATCTAAGGCAACCTAACATCTCGGATGCAATATTTGACAACATTCCTGGCCTGTCGAACCCTACTTCTCGGAGGGAACGGTATATACGTCTATAACGTTATATATCCTAACCTAAGGCAACCTGACATCTCGGATGTATTATTCTACAACATTCCAGGCGTGTCGGACCCTACTTCTCGGTGGGAACATTATATGCGTCTATAACGGTATATATCATAATCTAAGGCAACCTAACATCTCGGATGCAATATCTGACAACATTCCTGGCCTGTCGAACCCTACTTCTCGGAGGGAACAGTATATACGTCTGTAACGTCATATATCCTAACCTAAGGCAACCTAACATGTCGGATGTAACATTTGACAACATTCCAGGCGTGTCGGTCCCTACGTCTCGGCGGTAACTTTACATGCGTCTATAACGTTATATATCCTAACCTAAGGCAATCTAACATCTCGGATGCAATATTTGACAACATTCCTGGCCTGTCGAACCCTACTTCTCGGAGGCAACAGTATATACGTCTATAACGTCATATATCCTTACCTGAGGCAACCTAACATCTCGGATGCAATATTTGACAACATTTCTGGCCTGTCGAACCCTACTTCTCGGAGGGAACAGTATATATGTCTATAACGGTATATATCCTAATCTAAGGCAACCTAACATCTCGGATGCAATATTTGACAACATTCCTGGCCTGTCGAACCGTACTTCTCGGAGGGAACAGTATATACGTCTATAACGTCATATATCCTAACCTGAGGCAACCTAATATCTCGGATGTAACATTTGACAACATTCCAGGCGTGTCGGTCACTACGTCTCGGTGGTAACATTACATGCGTCTATAACGTTATATATCCTAACCTAAGGCAACCTAACATCTCGGGTGCAATATTTGGCAACATTCCTGGCCTGTCGAACCCTACTTCTCGGAGGGAACAGTATATACGTCTATAACGTCATATATCCTTACCTGAGGCAACCAAACATCTCGGATGCAATATTTGACAACATTCCTGGCCTGTCGAACCCTACTTCTCGGAGGGAACAGTATATACGTCTATAACGGTATATATCCTAACCTAAGGCAACCTAACATCTCGGGTGCAATATTTGGCAACATTCCTGGCCTGTCGAACCCTACTTCTCGGAGGGAACAGTATATACGTCTATAACGTCATATATCCTTACCTGAGGCAACCAAACATCTCGGATGCAATATTTGACAACATTCCTGGCCTGTCGAACCCTACTTCTCGGAGGGAACAGTATATACGTCTATAACGGTATATATCCTAATCTAAGGCAACCTAACATCTCGGATGCAATATTTGACAACATTACTGGCCCGTCGAACCCTACTTCTCGGAGGGAACAGTATATACGTCTATAACGTCATATATCCTAACCTGAGGCAACCTAACATCTCGGATGTAACATTTGACAACATTCCAGGCGTGTCGGACACTACGTCTCGGTGGTAACATTACATGCGTCTATAACGTTATATATCCTAACCTAAGGCAACCTAACATCTCGGGTGCAATATTTGACAACATTCCTGGCCTGTCGAACCCTACTTCTCGGAGGGAACTGTATATACGTCTATAACGTCATATATTCTTACCTGAGGCAACCTAACATCTCGGATGCAATATTTGACAACATTCTTGGCCTGTCGAACCGTACTTCTCGGAGGTAACATTACATGCGTCTATAACGTTATATATCCTAACCTAAGGCAACCTAACATCTCGGATGCAATATTTGACAACATTCCTGGCCTGTCGAACACTACTTCTCGGAGGGAACAGTATATACGTCTGTAACGTCATATATCCTAACCTAAGGCAACCTAACATCTCGCATGTAACATTTGACAACATTCCAGGCGTGTCGGTCCCTACATCTCGGTGGTAACATTACATGCGTCTATAACGTTATATATCCTAACCTAAGGCGACATAACACCTCGGATGCAATATTTGACGACATTCCTGGCCCGTCGAACCCTACTTCTCGGAGGGAACAGTATATACGTCTATAACGTCATATATCCTAACCTAAGGCAACCTAACATCTCGGATGTAACATTTGACAACATTCCAGGCGTGTCGGTCCCTACGTCTCGGTGGTAACATTACATGCGTCTATAACGTTACATATCCTAACCTAAGGCAACCTAACATCTCGGATACAATATTTGACAACATTCCTGGCCTGTCGAACCCTACTTCTCGGAGGGAACAGTATATATGTCTATAACGGTATATATCCTAACCTAAGGCAACCTAACATCTCGGATGCAATATTTGACAACATTCCTGGCCTGTCGAACCCAACTTCTCGGAGGGAACAGTATATACGTCTGTAACGTCATATATCCTAACCTAAGGCAACCTAACATCTCGGATGTAACATTTGACAACATTCCAGGCGTGTCGGTCCCTACGTCTCGGTGGTAACATTGCATGCGTCTATAACGTTATATATCCTAACCTAAGGCAACCTAACATCTCGGATGCAATATTTGGCAACATTCCTGGCCTGTCGAACCCTACTTCTCGGAGGGAACAGTATATACGTCTATAACGTCATATATCCTTACCTGAGGCAACCAAACATCTCGGATGCAATATTTGACAACATTCCTGGCCTGTCGAACCCTACTTCTCGGAGGGAACAGTATATACGTCTATAACGGTATATATCCTAATCTAAGGCAACCTAACATCTCGGATGCAATATTTGACAACATTCCTGGCCTGTCGAACCGTACTTCTCGGAGGGAACAGTATATACGTCTATAACGTCATATATCCTAACCTGAGGCAACCTAATATCTCGGCTGTAACATTTGACAACATTCCGGGCGTGTCGGTCACTACGTCTCGGTGGTAACATTACATGCGTCTATAACGTTATATATCCTAACCTAAGGCAACCTAACATCTCGGGTGCAATATTTGGCAACATTCCTGGCCTGTCGAACCCTACTTCTCGGAGGGAACAGTATATACGTCTATAACGTCATATATCCTTACCTGAGGCAACCAAACATCTCGGATGCAATATTTGACAACATTCCTG
Organism: Xylocopa violacea; assembly: GCA_963969225.1. Taxonomy (NCBI): domain Eukaryota; kingdom Metazoa; phylum Arthropoda; class Insecta; order Hymenoptera; family Apidae; genus Xylocopa; species Xylocopa violacea. The sequence goes on along the minus strand of CAXAJV010000004.1, from coordinate 8,488,957 downwards.
GCCTGTCGAACCCTACTTCTCGGAGGGAACAGTATATACGTCTATAACGGTATATATCCTAATCTAAGGCAACCTAACATCTCGGATGCAATGTTTGACAACATTACTGGCCCGTCGAACCCTACTTCTCGGAGGGAACAGTATATACGTCTATAACGTCATATATCCTAACCTGAGGCAACCTAACATCTCGGATGTAACATTTGACAACATTCCAGGCGTGTCGGACACTACGTCTCGGTGGTAACATTACATGCGTCTATAACGTTATATATCCTAACCTAAGGCAACCTAACATCTCGGGTGCAATATTTGACAACATTCCTGGCCTGTCGAACCCTACTTCTCGGAGGGAACAGTATATACGTCTGTAACGTCATATATCCTAACCTAAGGCAACCTAACATGTCGGATGTAACATTTGACAACATTCCAGGCGTGTCGGTCCCTACGTCTCGGCGGTAACTTTACATGCGTCTATAACGTTATATATCCTAACCTAAGGCAATCTAACATCTCGGATGCAATATTTGACAACATTCCTGGCCTGTCGAACCCTACTTCTCGGAGGGAACAGTATATGTGTCTATAACGGTGTATATCCTAACCTAAGGCAACCTGACATCTCGGATGTAATATTCTACAACCTTCCAGGCATGTCGGACCCTACTACTCGGTGGGAACATTATATGCGTCTATAACGATATATATCCTAACCTAAGGCAGCCTAACATCTCGGATGTCACATTTGACAACATTCAAGGCGCGTCGGTCCCTACGTCTCGGTGGTAACATTACATGCGTCTATAACGTTATATATCCTAACCTAAGGCAACCTAACATCTCGGATGCAATATTTGACAACATTCCTGGCCTGTCGAACCCTACTTCTTGGAGGGAACAGTATATATGTCTATAACGGTATATATCCTAACCTAAGGCAACCTGACATCTCGGATGTAATATTCTACAACCTTTCAGGCGTGTCGGACCCTACTTCTCGGTGGGAACATTATATGCGTCTATAACGGTATGTAACATAATCTAAGCCAACCTAACATCTCGGATGCAATATTTGACAACATTCCTGGCCTGTCGAACCCTACTTCTCGGAGGGAAAAGTATATACGTCTGTAACGTCATATACCCTAACCTAAGGCAACCTAACATTTCGGATGTAACATTTGACAACATTCCAGGCGTGTCGGTCCCTACGTCTCGGTGGTAACATTACATGCGTCTATAACGTTATATATCCTAATCTAAGGCAACCTAACATCTCGGATGCAATATTTGACAACATTCCTCGCCTGTCGAACCCTACTTCTCGGAGGGAACAGTATATACGTCTGTAACGTCATATATCCTAACCTAAGGCAACCTAACATCTCGGATGTAACATTTGACAACATTCCAGGCGTGTCGGTCCCTACGTCTCGGTGGTAACATTCCATGCGTCTATAACGTTATATATCATAACCTAAGGCAACCTAACATCTCGGATGCAATATTTGGCAACATTCCTGGCCTGTCGAACCCTACTTCTCGGAGGGAACAGTATATATGTCTATAACGGTATATATCCTAACCTAAGGCAACCTAACATCTCGGATGCAATATTTGACAACATTAATGGCCTGTCGAACCCTACTTCTCGGAGGGAACAGTATATACGTCTGTAACGTCATATATCCTAACCTAAGGCAACCTAACATCTCGGATGTAACATTTGACAACATTCCAGGCGTGTCGGTCCCTACGTCTCGGTGGTAACATTGCATGCGTCTATAACGTTATATATCCTAACCTAAGGCGACCTAACATCTCGGATGCAATATTTGACAACATTCCTGGCCCGTCGAACCCTACTTCTCGGAGGGAACCGTATATACGTCTATAACGTCATATATCCTAACCTGAGGCAACCTAACATCTCGGATGTAACATGTGACAACATTCCAGGCGTGTCGGTCCCTACGTCTCGGCGGTAACTTTACATGCGTCTATAACGTTATATATCCTAACCTAAGGCAATCTAACATCTCGGATGCAATATTTGACAACATTCCTGGCCTGTCGAACCCTACTTCTCGGAGGGAACAGTATATGTGTCTATAACGGTGTATATCCTAACCTAAGGCAACCTGACATCTCGGATGTAATATTCTACAACCTTCCAGGCATCTCGGACCCTACTACTCGGTGGGAACATTATATGCGTCTATAACGATATATATCCTAACCTAAGGCAGCCTAACATCTCGGATGTCACATTTGACAACATTCAAGGCGCGTCGGTCCCTACGTCTCGGTGGTAACATTACATGCGTCTATAACGTTATATATCCTAACCTAAGGCGACCTAACATCTCGGATGCAATATTTGACAACATTCCTGGCCCGTCGAACCCTACTTCTCGGAGGGAACAGTATATACGTCTGTAACGTCATATATCCTAACCTAAGGCAACCTAACATCTCGCATGTAACATTTGACAACATTCCAGGGGTGTCGGTCCCTACATCTCGGTGGTAACATTACATGCGTCTATAACGTTATATATCCTAACCTAAGGCGACATAACACCTCGGATGCAATATTTGACAACATTCCTGGCCCGTCGAACCCTACTTCTCGGAGGGAACAGTATATACGTCTATAACGTCATATATCCTAACCTAAGGCAACCTAACATCTCGGATGTAACATTTGACAACATTCCAGGCGTGTCGGTCCCTACGTCTCGGTGGTAACATTACATGCGTCTATAACGTTACATATCCTAACCTAAGGCAACCTAACATCTCGGATACAATATTTGACAACATTCCTGGCCTGTCGAACCCTACTTCTCGGAGGGAACAGTATATATGTCTATAACGGTATATATCCTAACCTAAGGCAACCTAACATCTCGGATGCAATATTTGACAACATTCCTGGCCTGTCGAACCCTACTTCTCGGAGGGAACAGTATATACGTCTGTAACGTCATATATCCTAACCTACGGCAACCTAACATCTCGGATGTAACATTTGACAACATTCCAGGCGTGTCGGTCCCTACGTCTCGGTGGTAACATTGCATGCGTCTATAACGTTATATATCCTAACCTAAGGCGACCTAACATCTCGGATGCAATATTTGACAACATTCCTGGCCCGTCGAACCCTACTTCTCGGAGGGAACCGTATATACGACTATAACGTCATATATCCTAACCTGAGGCAACCTAACATCTCGGATGTAACATGTGACAACATTCCAGGCGTGTCGGACCCTACTTCTCGGTGGGAATATTATATGCGTCTATCACGTTGTATATCCTAACCTGAGGCAACCTAACATCTCGGATGTAACATTTGACAACATTCCTGGCCCGTCGAACCCTACTTCTCGGAGGGAACAGTATATACGTCTGTAACGTCATATATCCTAACCTAAGGCAACCTAACATCTCGGATGTAACATTTGACAACATTCCAGGCGTGTCGGTCCCTACGTCTCGGTGGTAACATTACATGCGTCTATAACGTTACATATCCTAACCTAAGGCAACCTAACATCTCGGATACAATATTTGACAACATTCCTGGCCTGTCGAACCCTACTTCTCGGAGGGAACAGTATATATGTCTATAACGGTATATATCCTAATCTAAGGCAACCTAACATCTCGGATGCAATATTTGACAACATTCCTGGCCTGTCGAACCCTACTTCTCGGAGGGAACAGTATATACGTCTGTAACGTCATATATCCTAACCTAAGGCAACCTAACATCTCGGATGTAACATTTGACAACATTCCAGGCGTGTCGGTCCCTACGTCTCGGTGGTAACATTACATGCGTCTATAACGTTATATATCCTAACCTAAGGCAACCTAACATCTCGGATGCAATATTTGGCAACATTCCTGGCCTGTCGAACCCTACTTCTCGGAGGGAACAGTATATACGTCTATAACGTCATATATCCTTACCTGAGGCAACCAAACATCTCGGATGCAATATTTGACAACATTCCTGGCCTGTCGAACCCTACTTCTCGGAGGGAACAGTATATACGTCTATAACGGTATATATCCTAATCTAAGGCAACCTAACATCTCGGATGCAATATTTGACAACATTCCTGGCCCGTCGAACCCTACGTCTCGGAGGGAACAGTATATACGTCTATAACGTTATATATCCTAACCTAAGGCAACCTGACATCTCGGATGTATTATTCTACAACATTCCAGGCGTGTCGGACCCTACTTCTCGGTGGGAACATTATATGCGTCTATAACGGTATATATCATAATCTAAGGCAACCTAACATCTCGGATGCAATATTTGACAACATTCCTGGCCCGTCGAACCCTACTTCTCGGAGGGAACAGTATACACGTCTATAACGTCATATATCCTAACCTGAGGCAACCTAACATCTCGGATGTAACATTTGACAACATTCCAGGCGTGTCGGTCCCTACGTCTCGGTGGTAACATTACATGCGTCTATAACGGTATATATCCTAATCTAAGGCAACCTAACATCTCGGATGCAATATTTGACAACATTCCTGGCCTGTCGAACACTACTTCTCGGAGGGAACAGTATATACGTCTGTAACGTCATATATCCTAACCTAAGGCAACCTGACATCTCGGATGCAATATTTGACAACATTCCTGGCCCGTCGAACCCTACTTTTCGGAGGGAACAGTATATACGTCTATAACGTCATATATCCTAACCTAAGGCAACCTAACATCTCGGATGTCACATTTGACAACATTCAAGGCGCGTCGGTCCCTACGTCTCGGTGGTAACATTACATGCGTCTATAACGTTATATATCCTAACCTAAGGCAACCTAACATCTCGGATGCAATATTTGACAACATTCCTGGCCTGTCGAACCCTACTTCTTGGAGGGAACAGTATATATGTCTATAACGGTATATATCCTAACCTAAGGCAACCTGACATCTCGGATGTAATATTCTACAACCTTTCAGGCGTGTCGGACCCTACTTCTCGGTGGGAACATTATATGCGTCTATAACGGTATGTAACATAATCTAAGCCAACCTAACATCTCGGATGCAATATTTGACAACATTCCTGGCCTGTCGAACCCTACTTCTCGGAGGGAAAAGTATATACGTCTGTAACGTCATATACCCTAACCTAAGGCAACCTAACATTTCGGATGTAACATTTGACAACATTCCAGGCGTGTCGGTCCCTACGTCTCGGTGGTAACATTACATGGGTCTATAACGTTATATATCCTAACCTAAGGCGACCTAACATCTCGGATGCAATATTTGACAACATTCCTGGCCCGTCGAACCCTACTTCTCGGAGGGAACAGTATATACGTCTGTAACGTCATATATCCTAACCTAAGGCAACCTAACATCTCGCATGTAACATTTGACAACATTCCAGGGGTGTCGGTCCCTACATCTCGGTGGTAACATTACATGCGTCTATAACGTTATATATCCTAACCTAAGGCGACATAACACCTCGGATGCAATATTTGACAACATTCCTGGCCCGTCGAACCCTACTTCTCGGAGGGAACAGTATATACGTCTATAACGTCATATATCCTAACCTAAGGCAACCTAACATCTCGGATGTAACATTTGACAACATTCCAGGCGTGTCGGTCCCTACGTCTCGGTGGTAACATTACATGCGTCTATAACGTTACATATCCTAACCTAAGGCAACCTAACATCTCGGATACAATATTTGACAACATTCCTGGCCTGTCGAACCCTACTTCTCGGAGGGAACAGTATATATGTCTATAACGGTATATATCCTAACCTAAGGCAACCTAACATCTCGGATGCAATATTTGACAACATTCCTGGCCTGTCGAACCCTACTTCTCGGAGGGAACAGTATATACGTCTGTAACGTCATATATCCTAACCTAAGGCAACCTAACATCTCGGATGTAACATTTGACAACATTCCAGGCGTGTCGGTCCCTACGTCTCGGTGGTAACATTGCATGCGTCTATAACGTTATATATCCTAACCTAAGGCGACCTAACATCTCGGATGCAATATTTGACAACATTCCTGGCCCGTCGAACCCTACTTCTCGGAGGGAACCGTATATACGTCTATAACGTCATATATCCTAACCTGAGGCAACCTAACATCTCGGATGTAACATGTGACAACATTCCAGGCGTGTCGGACCCTACTTCTCGGTGGGAATATTATATGCGTCTATCACGTTGTATATCCTAACCTGAGGCAACCTAACATCTCGGATGTAACATTTGACAACATTCCTGGCCCGTCGAACCCTACTTCTCGGAGGGAACAGTATATACGTCTGTAACGTCATATATCCTAACCTAAGGCAACCTAACATCTCGGATGTAACATTTGACAACATTCCAGGCGTGTCGGTCCCTACGTCTCGGTGGTAACATTACATGCGTCTATAACGTTACATATCCTAACCTAAGGCAACCTAACATCTCGGATACAATATTTGACAACATTCCTGGCCTGTCGAACCCTACTTCTCGGAGGGAACAGTATATATGTCTATAACGGTATATATCCTAATCTAAGGCAACCTAACATCTCGGATGCAATATTTGACAACATTCCTGGCCTGTCGAACCCTACTTCTCGGAGGGAACAGTATATACGTCTGTAACGTCATATATCCTAACCTAAGGCAACCTAACATCTCGGATGTAACATTTGACAACATTCCAGGCGTGTCGGTCCCTACGTCTCGGTGGTAACATTACATGCGTCTATAACGTTATATATCCTAACCTAAGGCAACCTAACATCTCGGATGCAATATTTGGCAACATTCCTGGCCTGTCGAACCCTACTTCTCGGAGGGAACAGTATATACGTCTATAACGTCATATATCCTTACCTGAGGCAACCAAACATCTCGGATGCAATATTTGACAACATTCCTGGCCTGTCGAACCCTACTTCTCGGAGGGAACAGTATATACGTCTATAACGGTATATATCCTAATCTAAGGCAACCTAACATCTCGGATGCAATATTTGACAACATTCCTGGCCCGTCGAACCCTACGTCTCGGAGGGAACAGTATATACGTCTATAACGTTATATATCCTAACCTAAGGCAACCTGACATCTCGGATGTATTATTCTACAACATTCCAGGCGTGTCGGACCCTACTTCTCGGTGGGAACATTATATGCGTCTATAACGGTATATATCATAATCTAAGGCAACCTAACATCTCGGATGCAATATTTGACAACATTCCTGGCCCGTCGAACCCTACTTCTCGGAGGGAACAGTATACACGTCTATAACGTCATATATCCTAACCTGAGGCAACCTAACATCTCGGATGTAACATTTGACAACATTCCAGGCGTGTCGGTCCCTACGTCTCGGTGGTAACATTACATGCGTCTATAACGGTATATATCCTAATCTAAGGCAACCTAACGTCTCGGATGCAATATTTGACAACATTCCTGGCCTGTCGAACACTACTTCTCGGAGGGAACAGTATATACGTCTGTAACGTCATATATCCTAACCTAAGGCAACCTGACATCTCGGATGCAATATTTGACAACATTCCTGGCCCGTCGAACCCTACTTTTCGGAGGGAACAGTATATACGTCTATAACGTCATATATCCTAACCTAAGGCAACCTAACATCTCGGATGTCACATTTGACAACATTCAAGGCGCGTCGGTCCCTACGTCTCGGTGGTAACATTACATGCGTCTATAACGTTATATATCCTAACCTAAGGCAACCTAACATCTCGGATGCAATATTTGACAACATTCCTGGCCTGTCGAACCCTACTTCTTGGAGGGAACAGTATATATGTCTATAACGGTATATATCCTAACCTAAGGCAACCTGACATCTCGGATGTAATATTCTACAACCTTTCAGGCGTGTCGGACCCTACTTCTCGGTGGGAACATTATATGCGTCTATAACGGTATGTAACATAATCTAAGCCAACCTAACATCTCGGATGCAATATTTGACAACATTCCTGGCCTGTCGAACCCTACTTCTCGGAGGGAAAAGTATATACGTCTGTAACGTCATATACCCTAACCTAAGGCAACCTAACATTTCGGATGTAACATTTGACAACATTCCAGGCGTGTCGGTCCCTACGTCTCGGTGGTAACATTACATGCGTCTATAACGTTATATATCCTAACCTAAGGCGACCTAACATCTCGGATGCAATATTTGACAACATTCCTGGCCCGTCGAACCCTACTTCTCGGAGGGAACAGTATATACGTCTGTAACGTCATATATCCTAACCTAAGGCAACCTAACATCTCGCATGTAACATTTGACAACATTCCAGGCGTTTCGGTCCCTACATCTCGGTGGTAACATTACATGCGTCCATAACGTTATATATCCTAACCTAAGGCGACATAACACCTCGGATGCAATATTTGACAACATTCCTGGCCCGTCGAACCCTACTTCTCGGAGGGAACAGTATATACGTCTATAACGTCATATATCCTAACCTAAGGCAACCTAACATCTCGGATGTAACATTTGACAACATTCCAGGCGTGTCGGTCCCTACGTCTCGGTGGTAACATTACATGCGTCTATAACGTTACATATCCTAACCTAAGGCAACCTAACATCTCGGATACAATATTTGACAACATTCCTGGCCTGTCGAACCCTACTTCTCGGAGGGAACAGTATATATGTCTATAACGGTATATATCCTAACCTAAGGCAACCTAACATCTCGGATGCAATATTTGACAACATTCCTGGCCTGTCGAACCCTACTTCTCGGAGGGAACAGTATATACGTCTGTAACGTCATATATCCTAACCTAAGGCAACCTAACATCTCGGATGTAACATTTGACAACATTCCAGGCGTGTCGGTCCCTACGTCTCGGTGGTAACATTGCATGCGTCTATAACGTTATATATCCTAACCTAAGGCGACCTAACATCTCGGATGCAATATTTGACAACATTCCTGGCCCGTCGAACCCTACTTCTCGGAGGGAACCGTATATACGTCTATAACGTCATATATCCTAACCTGAGGCAACCTAACATCTCGGATGTAACATGTGACAACATTCCAGGCGTGTCGGACCCTACTTCTCGGTGGGAATATTATATGCGTCTATCACGTTGTATATCCTAACCTGAGGCAACCTAACATCTCGGATGTAACATTTGACAACATTCCTGGCCCGTCGAACCCTACTTCTCGGAGGGAACAGTATATACGTCTGTAACGTCATATATCCTAACCTAAGGCAACCTAACATCTCGGATGTAACATTTGACAACATTCCAGGCGTGTCGGTCCCTACGTCTCGGTGGTAACATTACATGCGTCTATAACGTTACATATCCTAACCTAAGGCAACCTAACATCTCGGATACAATATTTGACAACATTCCTGGCCTGTCGAACCCTACTTCTCGGAGGGAACAGTATATATGTCTATAACGGTATATATCCTAATCTAAGGCAACCTAACATCTCGGATGCAATATTTGACAACATTCCTGGCCTGTCGAACCCTACTTCTCGGAGGGAACAGTATATACGTCTATAACGTCATATATCCTTACCTGAGGCAACCAAACATCTCGGATGCAATATTTGACAACATTCCTGGCCTGTCGAACCCTACTTCTCGGAGGGAACATTATATGCGTCTATAACGGTATATATCATAATCTAAGGCAACCTAACATCTCGGATGCAATATCTGACAACATTCCTGGCCTGTCGAACCCTACTTCTCGGAGGGAACAGTATATACGTCTGTAACGCCATATATCCTAACCTAAGGCAACCTAACATGTCGGATGCAACATTTGACAACATTCCAGGCGTGTCGGACCCTACGTCTCGGCGGTAACTTTACATGCGTCTATAACGTTATATATGCTAACCTAAGGCAATCTAACATCTCGGATGCAATATTTGACAACATTCCTGGCCTGTCGAACCCTACTTCTCGGAGGGAAAAGTATATATGTCTATAACGGTGTATATCCTAACCTAAGGCAACCTGACATCTCGGATGTAATATTCTACAACCTTCCAGGCGTGTCGGACCCTACTACTCGGTGGGAACATTATATGCGTCTATAACGATATATATCCTAACCTAAGGCAGCCTAACATCTCGGATGTCACATTTGACAACATTCAAGGCGTGTCGGTCCCTACGTCTCGGTGGTAACATTACATGCGTCTATAACGTTATATATCCTAACCTAAGGCAATCTAACATCTCGGATGCAATATTTGACAACATTCCTGGCCTGTCGAACCCTACTTCTCGGAGGGAACAGTATATATGTCTATAACGGTATATATCCTAACCTAAGGCAACCTAACATCTCGGATGCAATATTTGACAACATTCCTGGCCTGTCGAACCCTACTTCTCGGAGGGAACTGTATATACGTCTGTAACGTCATATATCCTAACCTAAGGCAACCTAACATCTCGGATGTAACATTTGACAACATTCCAGCGGTGTCTGTCCCTACGTCTCGGTGGTAACATTACATGCGTCTATAACGTTATATATCCTAACCTAAGGCAACCTAACATCTCGGATGCAATATTTGGCAACATTCCTGGCCTGTCGAACCCTACTTCTCGGAGGGAACAGTATATACGTCTATAACGTCATATATCCTTACCTGAGGCAACCAAACATCTCGGATGCAATATTTGACAACATTCCTGGCCTGTCGAACCCTACTTCTCGGAGGGAACAGTATATACGTCTATAACGGTATATATCCTAATCTAAGGCAACCTAACATCTCGGATGCAATATTTGACAACATTCCTGGCCCGTCGAACCCTACTTCTCGGAGGGAACAGTATACACGTCTATAACGTCATATATCCTAACCTGAGGCAACCTAACATCTCGGATGTAACATTTGACAACATTCCAGGCGTGTCGGTCCCTACGTCTCGGTGGTAACATTACATGCGTCTATAACGGTATATATCCTAATCTAAGGCAACCTAACATCTCGGATGCAATATTTGACAACATTCCTGGCCTGTCGAACACTACTTCTCGGAGGGAACAGTATATACGTCTGTAACGTCATATATCCTAACCTAAGGCAACCTGACATCTCGGATGCAATATTTGACAACATTCCTGGCCCGTCGAACCCTACTTTTCGGAGGGAACAGTATATACGTCTATAACGTCATATATCCTAACCTGAGGCAACCTAACATCTCGGATGTAACATTTGACAACATTCCAGGCGTGTCGGTCCCTACGTCTCGGTGGTAACATTATATACGTCTGTAACGTCATATATCCTAACCTAAGGCAACCTAACATCTCGGATGTAACATTTGACAACATTCCAGGCGTGTCGGTCCCTACGTCTCGGTGGTAACATTACATGCGTCTATAACGTTACATATCCTAACCTAAGGCAACCTAACATCTCGGATACAATATTTGACAACATTCCTGGCCTGTCGAACACTACTTCTCGGAGGGAACTGTATATATGTCTATAACGGTATATATCCTAATCTAAGGCAACCTAACATCTCGGATGCAATATTTGACAACATTCCTGGCCCGTCGAACCCTACTTCTCGGAGGGAACAGTATATACGTCTGTAACGTCATATATCCTAACCTAAGGCAACCTAACATCTCGGATGTAACATTTGACAACATTCCAGGCGTGTCGGTCCCTACGTCTCGGTGGTAACATTACATGCGTCTATAACGTTATGTATCCTAACCTAAGGCAACCTAACATCTCGGATGCAATATTTGGCAACATTCCTGGCCTGTCGAACCCTACTTCTCGGAGGGAACAGTATATACGTCTATAACGTCATATATCCTTACCTGAGGCAACCAAACATCTCGGATGCAATATTTGACAACATTCCTGGCCTGTCGAACCCTACTTCTCGGAGGGAACAGTATATACGTCTATAACGGTATATATCCTAATCTAAGGCAACCTAACATCTCGGATGCAATATTTGACAACATTCCTGGTCCGTCGAACCCTACTTCTCGGAGGGAACAGTATATACGTCTATAACGTTATATATCCTAACCTAAGGCAACCTGACATCTCGGATGTATTATTCTACAACATTCCAGGCGTGTCGGACCCTACTTCTCGGTGGGAACATTATATGCGTCTATAACGGTATATATCATAATCTAAGGCAACCTAACATCTCGGATGCAATATCTGACAACATTCCTGGCCTGTCGAACCCTACTTCTCGGAGGGAACAGTATATACGTCTGTAACGTCATATATCCTAACCTAAGGCAACCTAACATCTCGGATGCAATATTTGACAACATTCCTGGCCTGTCGAACACTACTTCTCGGAGGGAACAGTATATACGTCTGTAACGTCATATATCCTAACCTAAGGCAACCTAACATCTCGGATGTAACATTTGACAACATTCCAGGCGTGTCGGTCCCTACGTCTCGGTGGTAACATTACATGCGTCTATAACGTTATATATCCTAACCTAAGGCGACATAACACCTCGGATGCAATATTTGACAACATTCCTGGCCCGTCGAACCCTACTTCTCGGAGGGAACAGTATATACGTCTATAACGTCATATATCCTAACCTAAGGCAACCTAACATCTCGGATGTAACATTTGACAACATTCCAGGCGTGTCGGTCCCTACGTCTCGGTGGTAACATTACATGCGTCTATAACGTTACATATCCTAACCTAAGGCGACCTAACATCTCGGATGCAATATTTGACAACATTCCTGGCCCGTCGAACCCTACTTCTCGGAGGGAACAGTATATACGTCTGTAACGTCATATATCCTAACCTTAGGCAACCTAACATCTCGCATGTAACATTTGACAACATTCCAGGCGTGTCGGTCCCTACATCTCGGTGGTAACATTACATGCGTCCATAACGTTATGTATCCTAACCTAAGGCGACATAACACCTCGGATGCAATATTTGACAACATTCCTGGCCCGTCGAACCCTACTTCTCGGAGGGAACAGTATATACGTCTATAACGTCATATATCCTAACCTAACGCAACCTAACATCTCGGATGTAACATTTGACAACATTCCAGGCGTGTCGGTCCCTACGTCTCGGTGGTAACATTACATGCGTCTATAACGTTACATATCCTAACCTAAGGCAACCTAACATCTCGGATACAATATTTGACAACATTCCTGGCCTGTCGAACCCTACTTCTCGGAGGGAACAGTATATATGTCTATAACGGTATATATCCTAACCTAAGGCAACCTAACATCTCGGATGCAATATTTGACAACATTCCTGGCCTGTCGAACCCTACTTCTCGGAGGGAACAGTATATACGTCTGTAACGTCATATATCCTAACCTAAGGCAACCTAACATCTCGGATGTAACATTTGACAACATTCCAGGCGTGTCGGTCCCTACGTCTCGGTGGTAACATTGCATGCGTCTATAACGTTATATATCCTAACCTAAGGCGACCTAACATCTCGGATGCAATATTTGACAACATTCCTGGCCCGTCGAACCCTACTTCTCGGAGGGAACCGTATATACGTCTATAACGTCATATATCCTAACCTGAGGCAACCTAACATCTCGGATGTAACATGTGACAACATTCCAGGCGTGTCGGACCCTACTTCTCGGTGGGAATATTATATGCGTCTATCACGTTGTATATCCTAACGTGAGGCAACCTAACATCTCGGATGTAACATTTGACAACATTCCTGGCCCGTCGAACCCTACTTCTCGGAGGGAACAATATATACGTCTGTAACGTCATATATCCTAACCTAAGGCAACCTAACATCTCGGATGTAACATTTGACAACATTCCAGGCGTGTCGGTCCCTACGTCTCGGTGGTAACATTACATGCGTCTATAACGTTACATATCCTAACCTAAGGCAACCTAACATCTCGGATACAATATTTGACAACATTCCTGGCCTGTCGAACCCTACTTCTCGGAGGGAACAGTATATATGTCTATAACGGTATATATCCTAATCTAAGGCAACCTAACATCTCGGATGCAATATTTGACAACATTCCTGGCCTGTCGAACCCTACTTCTCGGAGGGAACAGTATATACGTCTGTAACGTCATATATCCTAACCTAAGGCAACCTAACATCTCGGATGTAACATTTGACAACATTCCAGGCGTGTCGGTCCCTACGTCTCGGTGGTAACATTACATGCGTCTATAACGTTATATATCCTAACCTAAGGCAACCTAACATCTCGGATGCAATATTTGGCAACATTCCTGGCCTGTCGAACCCTACTTCTCGGAGGGAACAGTATATACGTCTATAACGTCATATATCCTTACCTGAGGCAACCAAACATCTCGGATGCAATATTTGACAACATTCCTGGCCTGTCGAACCCTACTTCTCGGAGGGAACATTATATGCGTCTATAACGGTATATATCATAATCTAAGGCAACCTAACATCTCGGATGCAATATCTGACAACATTCCTGGCCTGTCGAACCCTACTTCTCGGAGGGAACAGTATATACGTCTGTAACGCCATATATCCTAACCTAAGGCAACCTAACATGTCGGATGCAACATTTGACAACATTCCAGGCGTGTCGGACCCTACGTCTCGGCGGTAACTTTACATGCGTCTATAACGTTATATATCCTAACCTAAGGCAATCTAACATCTCGGATGCAATATTTGACAACATTCCTGGCCTGTCGAACCCTACTTCTCGGAGGGAAAAGTATATATGTCTATAACGGTGTATATCCTAACCTAAGGCAACCTGACATCTCGGATGTAATATTCTACAACCTTCCAGGCGTGTCGGACCCTACTACTCGGTGGGAACATTATATGCTTCTATAACGATATATATCCTAACCTAAGGCAGCCTAACATCTCGGATGTCACATTTGACAACATTCAAGGCGTGTCGGTCCCTACGTCTCGGTGGTAACATTACATGCGTCTATAACGTTATATATCCTAACCTAAGGCAATCTAACATCTCGGATGCAATATTTGACAACATTCCTGGCCTGTCGAACCCTACTTCTCGGAGGGAACAGTATATATGTCTATAACGGTATATATCCTAACCTAAGGCAACCTAACATCTCGGATGCAATATTTGACAACATTCCTGGCCTGTCGAACCCTACTTCTCGGAGGGAACTGTATATACGTCTGTAACGTCATATATCCTAACCTAAGGCAACCTAACATCTCGGATGTAACATTTGACAACATTCCAGCGGTGTCTGTCCCTACGTCTCGGTGGTAACATTACATGCGTCTATAACGTTATATATCCTAACCTAAGGCAACCTAACATCTCGGATGCAATATTTGGCAACATTCCTGGCCTGTCGAACCCTACTTCTCGGAGGGAACAGTATATACGTCTATAACGTCATATATCCTTACCTGAGGCAACCAAACATCTCGGATGCAATATTTGACAACATTCCTGGCCTGTCGAACCCTACTTCTCGGAGGGAACAGTATATACGTCTATAACGGTATATATCCTAATCTAAGGCAACCTAACATCTCGGATGCAATATTTGACAACATTCCTGGCCCGTCGAACCCTACTTCTCGGAGGGAACAGTATACACGTCTATAACGTCATATATCCTAACCTGAGGCAACCTAACATCTCGGATGTAACATTTGACAACATTCCAGGCGTGTCGGTCCCTACGTCTCGGTGGTAACATTACATGCGTCTATAACGGTATATATCCTAATCTAAGGCAACCTAACATCTCGGATGCAATATTTGACAACATTCCTGGCCTGTCGAACACTACTTCTCGGAGGGAACAATATATACGTCTGTAACGTCATATATCCTAACCTAAGGCAACCTGACATCTCGGATGCAATATTTGACAACATTCCTGGCCCGTCGAACCCTACTTTTCGGAGGGAACAGTATATACGTCTATAACGTCATATATCCTAACCTGAGGCAACCTAACATCTCGGATGTAACATTTGACAACATTCCAGGCGTGTCGGTCCCTACGTCTCGGTGGTAACATTATATACGTCTGTAACGTCATATATCCTAACCTAAGGCAACCTAACATCTCGGATGTAACATTTGACAACATTCCAGGCGTGTCGGTCCCTACGTCTCGGTGGTGACATTACATGCGTCTATAACGTTACATATCCTATCCTAAGGCAACCTAACATCTCGGATACAATATTTGACAACATTCCTGGCCTGTCGAACCCTACTTCTCGGAGGGAACTGTATATATGTCTATAACGGTATATATCCTAATCTAAGGCAACCTAACATCTCGGATGCAATATTTGACAACATTCCTGGCCCGTCGAACCCTACTTCTCGGAGGGAACAGTATATACGTCTGTAACGTCATATATCCTAACCTAAGGCAACCTAACATCTCGGATGTAACATTTGACAACATTCCAGGCGTGTCGGTCCCTACGTCTCGGTGGTAACATTACATGCGTCTATAACGTTATGTATCCTAACCTAAGGCAACCTAACATCTCGGATGCAATATTTGGCAACATTCCTGGCCTGTCGAACCCTACTTCTCGGAGGGAACAGTATATACGTCTATAACGTCCTATATCCTTACCTGAGGCAACCAAACATCTCGGATGCAATATTTGACAACATTCCTGGCCTGTCGAACCCTACTTCTCGGAGGGAACAGTATATACGTCTATAACGGTATATATCCTAATCTAAGGCAACCTAACATCTCGGATGCAATATTTGACAACATTCCTGGTCCGTCGAACCCTACTTCTCGGAGGGAACAGTATATACGTCTATAACGTTATATATCCTAACCTAAGGCAACCTGACATCTCGGATGTATTATTCTACAACATTCCAGGCGTGTCGGACCCTACTTCTCGGAGGGAACATTATATGCGTCTATAACGGTATATATCATAATCTAAGGCAACCTAACATCTCGGATGCAATATCTGACAACATTCCTGGCCTGTCGAACCCTACTTCTCGGAGGGAACAGTATATACGTCTGTAACGTCATATATCCTAACCTAAGGCAACCTAACATCTCGGATGCAATATTTGACAACATTCCTGGCCTGTCGAACACTACTTCTCGGAGGGAACAGTATATACGTCTGTAACGTCATATATCCTAACCTAAGGCAACCTAACATCTCGGATGTAACATTTGACAACATTCCAGGCGTGTCGGTCCCTACGTCTCGGTGGTAACATTACATGCGTCTATAACGTTATATATCCTAACCTAAGGCGACATAACACCTCGGATGCAATATTTGACAACATTCCTGGCCCGTCGAACCCTACTTCTCGGAGGGAACAGTATATACGTCTATAACGTCATATATCCTAACCTAAGGCAACCTAACATCTCGGATGTAACATTTGACAACATTCCAGGCGTGTCGGTCCCTACGTCTCGGTGGTAACATTACATGCGTCTATAACGTTACATATCCTAACCTAAGGCAACCTAACATCTCGGATGCAATATTTGACAACATTCCTGGCCTGTCGAACCCTACTTCTCGGAGGGAACAGTATATATGTCTATAACGGTATATATCCTAACCTAAGGCAACCTGACATCTCGGATGTAATATTCTACAACCTTCCAGGCGTGTCGGACCCTACTACTCGGTGGGAACATTATATGCGTCTATAACGGTATATATCATAATCTAAGGCAACCTAACATCTCGGATGCAATAATTGACAACATTCCTGGCCTGTCGAACCCAACTTCCTGCAGGGAACAGTATATACGTCTGTAACGTCATATATCCTAACCTAAGGCAACCTAACATCTCGGATGTAACATTTGACAACATTCCTGGCCTGTCGAACACTACTTCTCGGAGGGAACAGTATATACGTCTGTAACGTCATATATCCTAACCTAAGGCAACCTAACATCTCGGATGTAACATTTGACAACATTCCAGGCGTGTCGGTCCCTACGTCTCGGTGGTAACATTACATGCGTCTATAACGTTATATATCCTAACCTAAGGCAATCTAACATCTCGGATGCAATATTTGACAACATTCCTGGCCCGTTGAACCCTACTTCTCGGAGGGAACAGTATATACGTCTGTAACGTCATATATCCTAACCTAAGGCAACCTAACATCTCGGATGTAACATTTGACAACATTCCAGGCGTGTCGGTCCCTACGTCTCGGTGGTAACATTACATGCGTCTATAACGTTACATATCCTAACCTAAGGCAACCTAACATCTCGGATACAATATTTGACAACATTCCTGGCCTGTCGAACCCTACTTCTCGGAGGGAACTGTATATATGTCTATAACGGTATATATCCTAATCTAAGGCAACCTAACATCTCGGATGCAATATTTGACAACATTCCTGGCCCGTCGAACCCTACTTCTCGGAGGGAACAGTATATACGTCTGTAACGTCATATATCCTAACCTAAGGCAACCTAACATCTCGGATGTAACATTTGACAACATTCCAGGCGTGTCGGTCCCTACGTCTCGGTGGTAACATTACATGCGTCTATAACGTTACATATCCTAACCTAAGGCAACCTAACATCTCGGATGCAATATTTGACAACATTCCTGGCCTGTCGAACCCTACTTCTCGGAGGGAACAGTATATATGTCTATAACGGTATATATCCTAACCTAAGGCAACCTGACATCTCGGATGTAATATTCTACAACCTTCCAGGCGTGTCGGACCCTACTACTCGGTGGGAACATTATATGCGTCTATAACGGTATATATCATAATCTAAGGCAACCTAACATCTCGGATGCAATAATTGACAACATTCCTGGCCTGTCGAACCCAACTTCCTGCAGGGAACAGTATATACGTCTGTAACGTCATATATCCTAACCTAAGGCAACCTAACATCTCGGATGTAACATTTGACAACATTCCTGGCCTGTCGAACACTACTTCTCGGAGGGAACAGTATATACGTCTGTAACGTCATATATCCTAACCTAAGGCAACCTAACATCTCGGATGTAACATTTGACAACATTCCAGGCGTGTCGGTCCCTACGTCTCGGTGGTAACATTACATGCGTCTATAACGTTATATATCCTAACCTAAGGCGACATAACACCTCGGATGCAATATTTGACAACATTCCTGGCCCGTCGAACCCTACTTCTCGGAGGGAACAGTATATACGTCTGTAACGTCATATATCCTAACCTAAGGCAACCTAACATCTCGGATGTAACATTTGACAACATTCCAGGCGTGTCGGTCCCTACGTCTCGGTGGTAACATTACATGCGTCTATAACGTTACATATCCTAACCTAAGGCAACCTAACATCTCGGATACAATATTTGACAACATTCCTGGCCTGTCGAACCCTACTTCTCGGAGGGAACTGTATATATGTCTATAACGGTATATATCCTAATCTAAGGCAACCTAACATCTCGGATGCAATATTTGACAACATTCCTGGCCCGTCGAACCCTACTTCTCGGAGGGAACAGTATATACGTCTGTAACGTCATATATCCTAACCTAAGGAAACCTAACATCTCGGATGTAACATTTGACAACATTCCAGGCGTGTCGGTCCCTACGTCTCGGTGGTAACATTACATGCGTCTATAGCGTTATATATCCTAACCTAAGGCAACCTAACATCTCGGATGCAATATTTGGCAACATTCCTGGCCTGTCGAACCCTACTTCTCGGAGGGAACAGTATATACGTCTATAACGTCATATATCCTTACCTGAGGCAACCAAACATCTCGGATGCAATATTTGACAACATTCCTGGCCTGTCGAACCCTACTTCTCGGAGGGAACAGTATATACGTCTATAACGGTATATATCCTAATGTAAGGCAACCTAACATCTCGGATGCAATATTTGACAACATTCCTGGTCCGTCGAACCCTACTTCTCGGAGGGAACAGTATATACGTCTATAACGTTATATATCCTAACCTAAGGCAACCTGACATCTCGGATGTAGTATTCTACAACATTCCAGGCGTGTCGGACCCTACTTCTCGGTGGGAACATTATATGCGTCTATAACGGTATATATCATAATCTAAGGCAACCTAACATCTCGGATGCAATATCTGACAACATTCCTGGCCTGTCGAACCCTACTTCTCGGAGGGAACAGTATATACGTCTGTAACGTCATATATCCTAACCTAAGGCAACCTAACATGTCGGATGTAACATTTGACAACATTCCAGGCGTGTCGGTCCCTACGTCTCGGCGGTAACTTTACATGCGTCTATAACGTTATATATCCTAACCTAAGGCAATCTAACATCTCGGATGCAATATTTGACAACATTCCTGGCCTGTCGAACCCTACTTCTCGGAGGGATCAGTATATATGTCTATAACGGTGTATATCCTAACCTAAGGCAACCTGACATCTCGGATGTAATATTCTACAACCTTCCAGGCGTGTCGGACCCTACTACTCGGTGGGAACATTATATGCGTCTATAACGATATATATCCTAACCTTAGGCAGCCTAACATCTCGGATGTCACATTTGACAACATTCAAGGCGTGTCGGTCCCTACGTCTCGGTGGTAACATTACATGCGTCTATAACGTTATATATCCTAACCTAAGGCAACCTAACATCTCGGATGCAATATTTGACAACATTCCTGGCCTGTCGAACACTACTTCTCGGAGGGAACAGTATATACGTCTGTAACGTCATATATCCTAACCTAAGGCAACCTAACATCTCGGATGTAACATTTGACAACATTCCAGGCGTGTCGGTCCCTACGTCTCGGTGGTAACATTACATGCGTCTATAACGTTATATATCCTAACCTAAGGCGACATAACACCTCGGATGCAATATTTGACAACATTCCTGGCCCGTCGAACCCTACTTCTCGGAGGGAACAGTATATACGTCTATAACGTCATATATCCTAACCTAAGGCAACCTAACATCTCGGATGTAACATTTGACAACATTCCAGGCGTGTCGGTCCCTACGTCTCGGTGGTAACATTACATGCGTCTATAACGTTACATATCCTAACCTAAGGCAACCTAACATCTCGGATGCAATATTTGACAACATTCCTGGCCTGTCGAACCCTACTTCTCGGAGGGAACAGTATATATGTCTATAACGGTATATATCCTAACCTAAGGCAACCTGACATCTCGGATGTAATATTCTACAACCTTCCAGGCGTGTCGGACCCTACTACTCGGTGGGAACATTATATGCGTCTATAACGGTATATATCATAATCTAAGGCAACCTAACATCTCGGATGCAATAATTGACAACATTCCTGGCCTGTCGAACCCAACTTCCTGCTGGGAACAGTATATACGTCTGTAACGTCATATATCCTAACCTAAGGCAACCTAACATCTCGGATGTAACATTTGACAACATTCCTGGCCTGTCGAACACTACTTCTCGGAGGGAACAGTATATACGTCTGTAACGTCATATATCCTAACCTAAGGCAACCTAACATCTCGGATGTAACATTTGACAACATTCCAGGCGTGTCGGTCCCTACGTCTCGGTGGTAACATTACATGCGTCTATAACGTTATATATCCTAACCTAAGGCGACATAACACCTCGGATGCAATATTTGACAACATTCCTGGCCCGTCGAACCCTACTTCTCGGAGGGAACAGTATATACGTCTGTAACGTCATATATCCTAACCTAAGGCAACCTAACATCTCGGATGTAACATTTGACAACATTCCAGGCGTGTCGGTCCCTACGTCTCGGTGGTAACATTACATGCGTCTATAACGTTATATATCCTAACCTAAGGCGACATAACACCTCGGATGCAATATTTGACAACATTCCTGGCCCGTCGAACCATATTTCTCGGAGGGAACAGTATATACGTCTATAACGTCATATATCCTAACCTAAGGCAACCTAACATCTCGGATGTAACATTTGACAACATTCCAGGCGTGTCGGTCCCTACTTCTCGGAGGGAACAGTATATACGTCTATAACGGTATATATCCTAATCTAAGGCAACCTAACATCTCGGATGCAATATTTGACAACATTCCTGGCCCGTCGAACCCTACTTCTCGGAGGGAACAGTATACACGTCTATAACGTCATATATCCTAACCTGAGGCGACCTAACATCTCGGATGTAACATTTGACAACATTCCAGGCGTGTCGGTCCCTACGTCTCGGTGGTAACATTACATGCGTCTATAACGGTATATATCCTAACTTAAGGCAACCTAACATCTCGGATGTAACATTTGACAACATTCCAGGCGTGTCGGTCCCTACGTCTCGGTGGTAACATTCCATGCGTCTATAACGTTATATATCATAACCTAAGGCAACCTAACATCTCGGATGCAATATTTGGCAACATTCCTGGCCTGTCGAACCCTACTTCTCGGAGGGAACAGTATATACGTCTGTAACGTCATATATCCTAACCTAAGGCAACCTAACATGTCGGATGTAACATTTGACAACATTCCAGGCGTGTCGGTCCCTACGTCTCGGCGGTAACTTTACATGCGTCTATAACGTTATATATCCTAAACTAAGGCAATCTAACATCTCGGATGCAATATTTGACAACATTCCTGGCCTGTCGAACCCTACTTCTCGGAGGGAAGAGTATATGTGTCTATAACGGTGTATATCCTAACCTAAGGCAACCTGACATCTCGGATGTAATATTCTACAACCTTCCAGGCATGTCGGACCCTACTACTCGGTGGGAACATTATATGCGTCTATAACGATATATATCCTAACCTAAGGCAGCCTAACATCTCGGATGTCACATTTGACAACATTCAAGGCGCGTCGGTCCCTACGTCTCGGTGGTAACATTACATGCGTCTATAACGTTATATATCCTAACCTAAGGCAACCTAACATCTCGGATGCAATATTTGACAACATTCCTGGCCTGTCGAACCCTACTTCTTGGAGGGAACAGTATATATGTCTATAACGGTATATATCCTAACCTAAGGCAACCTGACATCTCGGATGTAATATTCTACAACCTTTCAGGCGTGTCGGACCCTACTTCTCGGTGGGAACATTATATGCGTCTATAACGGTATGTATCATAATCTAAGCCAACCTAACATCTCGGATGCAATATTTGACAACATTCCTGGCCCGTCGAACCCTACTTCTCGGAGGGAACAGTATACACGTCTATAACGTCATATATCCTAACCTGAGGCAACCTAACATCTCGGATGTAACATTTGACAACATTCCAGGCGTGTCGGTCCCTACGTCTCGGTGGTAACATTACATGCGTCTATAACGGTATATATCCTAATCTAAGGCAACCTAACATCTCGGATGCAATATTTGACAACATTCCTGGCCTGTCGAACACTACTTCTCGGAGGGAACAGTATATACGTCTGTAACGTCATATATCCTAACCTAAGGCAACCTGACATCTCGGATGCAATATTTGACAACATTCCTGGCCCGTCGAACCCTACTTTTCGGAGGGAACAGTATATACGTCTATAACGTCATATATCCTAACCTAAGGCAACCTAACATCTCGGATGTCACATTTGACAACATTCAAGGCGCGTCGGTCCCTACGTCTCGGTGGTAACATTACATGCGTCTATAACGTTATATATCCTAACCTAAGGCAACCTAACATCTCGGATGCAATATTTGACAACATTCCTGGCCTGTCGAACCCTACTTCTTGGAGGGAACAGTATATATGTCTATAACGGTATATATCCTAACCTAAGGCAACCTGACATCTCGGATGTAATATTCTACAACCTTTCAGGCGTGTCGGACCCTACTTCTCGGTGGGAACATTATATGCGTCTATAACGGTATGTAACATAATCTAAGCCAACCTAACATCTCGGATGCAATATTTGACAACATTCCTGGCCTGTCGAACCCTACTTCTCGGAGGGAAAAGTATATACGTCTGTAACGTCATATACCCTAACCTAATGCAACCTAACATTTCGGATGTAACATTTGACAACATTCCACGCGTGTCGGTCCCTACGTCTCGGTGGTAACATTACATGCGTCTATAACGTTATATATCCTAACCTAAGGCGACCTAACATCTCGGATGCAATATTTGACAACATTCCTGGCCCGTCGAACCCTACTTCTCGGAGGGAACAGTATATACGTCTGTAACGTCATATATCCTAACCTAAGGCAACCTAACATCTCGCATGTAACATTTGACAACATTCCAGGGGTGTCGGTCCCTACATCTCGGTGGTAACATTACATGCGTCTATAACGTTATATATCCTAACCTAAGGCGACATAACACCTCGGATGCAATATTTGACAACATTCCTGGCCCGTCGAACCCTACTTCTCGGAGGGAACAGTATATACGTCTATAACGTCATATATCCTAACCTAAGGCAACCTAACATCTCGGATGTAACATTTGACAACATTCCAGGCGTGTCGGTCCCTACGTCTCGGTGGTAACATTACATGCGTCTATAACGTTACATATCCTAACCTAAGGCAACCTAACATCTCGGATACAATATTTGACAACATTCCTGGCCTGTCGAACCCTACTTCTCGGAGGGAACAGTATATATGTCTATAACGGTATATATCCTAACCTAAGGCAACCTAACATCTCGGATGCAATATTTGACAACATTCCTGGCCTGTCGAACCCTACTTCTCGGAGGGAACAGTATATACGTCTGTAACGTCATATATCCTAACCTAAGGCAACCTAACATCTCGGATGTAACATTTGACAACATTCCAGGCGTGTCGGTCCCTACGTCTCGGTGGTAACATTGCATGCGTCTATAACGTTATATATCCTAACCTAAGGCGACCTAACATCTCGGATGCAATATTTGACAACATTCCTGGCCCGTCGAACCCTACTTCTCGGAGGGAACCGTATATACGTCTATAACGTCATATATCCTAACCTGAGGCAACCTAACATCTCGGATGTAACATGTGACAACATTCCAGGCGTGTCGGACCCTACTTCTCGGTGGGAATATTATATGCGTCTATCACGTTGTATATCCTAACCTGAGGCAACCTAACATCTCGGATGTAACATTTGACAACATTCCTGGCCCGTCGAACCCTACTTCTCGGAGGGAACAGTATATACGTCTGTAACGTCATATATCCTAACCTAAGGCAACCTAACATCTCGGATGTAACATTTGACAACATTCCAGGCGTGTCGGTCCCTACGTCTCGGTGGTAACATTACATGCGTCTATAACGTTACATATCCTAACCTAAGGCAACCTAACATCTCGGATACAATATTTGACAACATTCCTGGCCTGTCGAACCCTACTTCTCGGAGGGAACAGTATATATGTCTATAACGGTATATATCCTAATCTAAGGCAACCTAACATCTCGGATGCAATATTTGACAACATTCCTGGCCTGTCGAACCCTACTTCTCGGAGGGAACAGTATATACGTCTGTAACGTCATATATCCTAACCTAAGGCAACTTAACATCTCGGATGTAACATTTGACAACATTCCAGGCGTGTCGGTCCCTACGTCTCGGTGGTAACATTACATGCGTCTATAACGTTATATATCCTAACCTAAGGCAACCTAACATCTCGGATGCAATATTTGGCAACATTCCTGGCCTGTCGAACCCTACTTCTCGGAGGGAGCAGTATATACGTCTATAACGTCATATATCCTTACCTGAGGCAACCAAACATCTCGGATGCAATATTTGACAACATTCCTGGCCTGTCGAACCCTACTTCTCGGAGGGAACAGTATATACGTCTATAACGGTATATATCCTAATCTAAGGCAACCTAACATCTCGGATGCAATATTTGACAACATTCCTGGCCCGTCGAACCCTACGTCTCGGAGGGAACAGTATATACGTCTATAACGTTATATATCCTAACCTAAGGCAACCTGACATCTCGGATGTATTATTCTACAACATTCCAGGCGTGTCGGACCCTACTTCTCGGTGGGAACATTATATGCGTCTATAACGGTATATATCCTAACCTAAGGCAACCTAACATCTCGGATGCAATATTTGACAACATTCCTGGCCTGTCGAACCCTACTTCTCGGAGGGAACTGTATATACGTCTGTAACGTCATATATCCTAACCTAAGGCAACCTAACATCTCGGATGTAACATTTGACAACATTCCAGCGGTGTCTGTCCCTACGTCTCGGTGGTAACATTACATGCGTCTATAACGTTATATATCCTAACCTAAGGCAACCTAACATCTCGGATGCAATATTTGGCAACATTCCTGGCCTGTCGAACCCTACTTCTCGGAGGGAACAGTATATACGTCTATAACGTCATATATCCTTA
This sequence comes from Xylocopa violacea, assembly GCA_963969225.1. Taxonomy (NCBI): domain Eukaryota; kingdom Metazoa; phylum Arthropoda; class Insecta; order Hymenoptera; family Apidae; genus Xylocopa; species Xylocopa violacea. The sequence goes on along the minus strand of CAXAJV010000004.1, from coordinate 8,462,408 downwards.
CCTGAGGCAACCAAACATCTCGGATGCAATATTTGACAACATTCCTGGCCTGTCGAACCCTACTTCTCGGAGGGAACAGTATATATGTCTATAACGGTATATATCCTAACCTAAGGCAACCTAACATCTCGGATGCAATATTTGACAACATTCCTGGCCTGTCGAACCCTACTTCTCGGAGGGAACAGTATATACGTCTGTAACGTCATATATCCTAACCTAAGGCAACCTAACATCTCGGATGTAACATTTGACAACATTCCAGGCGTGTCGGTCCCTACGTCTCGGTTGTAACATTGCATGCGTCTATAACGTTATATATCCTAACCTAAGGCGACCTAACATCTCGGATGCAATATTTGACAACATTCCTGGCCCGTCGAACCGTACTTCTCGGAGGGAACCGTATATACGTCTATAACGTCATATATCCTAACCTGAGGCAACCTAACATCTCGGATGTAACATGTGACAACATTCCAGGCGTGTCGGACCCTACTTCTCGGTGGGAATATTATATGCGTCTATCACGTTGTATATCCTAACCTGAGGCAACCTAACATCTCGGATGTAACATTTGACAACATTCCTGGCCCGTCGAACCCTACTTCTCGGAGGGAACAGTATATACGTCTGTAACGTCATATATCCTAACCTAAGGCAACCTAACATCTCGGATGTAACATTTGACAACATTCCAGGCGTGTCGGTCCCTACGTCTCGGTGGTAACATTACATGCGTCTATAACGTTACATATCCTAACCTAAGGCAACCTAACATCTCGGATACAATATTTGACAACATTCCTGGCCTGTCGAACCCTACTTCTCGGAGGGAACAGTATATATGTCTATAACGGTATATATCCTAATCTAAGGCAACCTAACATCTCGGATGCAATATTTGACAACATTCCTGGCCTGTCGAACCCTACTTCTCGGAGGGAACAGTATATACGTCTGTAACGTCATATATCCTAACCTAAGGCAACCTAACATCTCGGATGTAACATTTGACAACATTCCAGGCGTGTCGGTCCCTACGTCTCGGTGGTAACATTACATGCGTCTATAACGTTATATATCCTAACCTAAGGCAACCTAACATCTCGGATGCAATATTTGGCAACATTCCTGGCCTGTCGAACCCTACTTCTCGGAGGGAACAGTATATACGTCTATAACGTCATATATCCTTACCTGAGGCAACCAAACATCTCGGATGCAATATTTGACAACATTCCTGGCCTGTCGAACCCTACTTCTCGGAGGGAACATTATATGCGTCTATAACGGTATATATCATAATCTAAGGCAACCTAACATCTCGGATGCAATATCTGACAACATTCCTGGCCTGTCGAACCCTACTTCTCGGAGGGAACAGTATATACGTCTGTAACGCCATATATCCTAACCTAAGGCAACCTAACATGTCGGATGCAACATTTGACAACATTCCAGGCGTGTCGGACCCTACGTCTCGGCGGTAACTTTACATGCGTCTATAACGTTATATATCCTAACCTAAGGCAATCTAACATCTCGGATGCAATATTTGACAACATTCCTGGCCTGTCGAACCCTACTTCTCGGAGGGAAAAGTATATATGTCTATAACGGTGTATATCCTAACCTAAGGCAACCTGACATCTCGGATGTAATATTCTACAACCTTCCAGGCGTGTCGGACCCTACTACTCGGTGGGAACATTATATGCGTCTATAACGATATATATCCTAACCTAAGGCAGCCTAACATCTCGGATGTCACATTTGACAACATTCAAGGCGTGTCGGTCCCTACGTCTCGGTGGTAACATTACATGCGTCTATAACGTTATATATCCTAACCTAAGGCAATCTAACATCTCGGATGCAATATTTGACAACATTCCTGGCCTGTCGAACCCTACTTCTCGGAGGGAACAGTATATATGTCTATAACGGTATATATCCTAACCTAAGGCAACCTAACATCTCGGATGCAATATTTGACAACATTCCTGGCCTGTCGAACCCTACTTCTCGGAGGGAACTGTATATACGTCTGTAACGTCATATATCCTAACCTAAGGCAACCTAACATCTCGGATGTAACATTTGACAACATTCCAGCGGTGTCTGTCCCTACGTCTCGGTGGTAACATTACATGCGTCTATAACGTTATATATCCTAACCTAAGGCAACCTAACATCTCGGATGCAATATTTGGCAACATTCCTGGCCTGTCGAACCCTACTTCTCGGAGGGAACAGTATATACGTCTATAACGTCATATATCCTTACCTGAGGCAACCAAACATCTCGGATGCAATATTTGACAACATTCCTGGCCTGTCGAACCCTACTTCTCGGAGGGAACAGTATATACGTCTATAACGGTATATATCCTAATCTAAGGCAACCTAACATCTCGGATGCAATATTTGACAACATTCCTGGCCCGTCGAACCCTACTTCTCGGAGGGAACAGTATACACGTCTATAACGTCATATATCCTAACCTGAGGCAACCTAACATCTCGGATGTAACATTTGACAACATTCCAGGCGTGTCGGTCCCTACGTCTCGGTGGTAACATTACATGCGTCTATAACGGTATATATCCTAATCTAAGGCAACCTAACATCTCGGATGCAATATTTGACAACATTCCTGGCCTGTCGAACACTACTTCTCGGAGGGAACAGTATATACGTCTGTAACGTCATATATCCTAACCTAAGGCAACCTGACATCTCGGATGCAATATTTGACAACATTCCTGGCCCGTCGAACCCTACTTTTCGGAGGGAACAGTATATACGTCTATAACGTCATATATCCTAACCTGAGGCAACCTAACATCTCGGATGTAACATTTGACAACATTCCAGGCGTGTCGGTCCCTACGTCTCGGTGGTAACATTATATACGTCTGTAACGTCATATATCCTAACCTAAGGCAACCTAACATCTCGGATGTAACATTTGACAACATTCCAGGCGTGTCGGTCCCTACGTCTCGGTGGTAACATTACATGCGTCTATAACGTTACATATCCTAACCTAAGGCAACCTAACATCTCGGATACAATATTTGACAACATTCCTGGCCTGTCGAACCCTACTTCTCGGAGGGAACTGTATATATGTCTATAACGGTATATATCCTAATCTAAGGCAACCTAACATCTCGGATGCAATATTTGACAACATTCCTGGCCCGTCGAACCCTACTTCTCGGAGGGAACAGTATATACGTCTGTAACGTCATATATCCTAACCTAAGGCAACCTAACATCTCGGATGTAACATTTGACAACATTCCAGGCGTGTCGGTCCCTACGTCTCGGTGGTAACATTACATGCGTCTATAACGTTATGTATCCTAACCTAAGGCAACCTAACATCTCGGATGCAATATTTGGCAACATTCCTGGCCTGTCGAACCCTACTTCTCGGAGGGAACAGTATATACGTCTATAACGTCATATATCCTTACCTGAGGCAACCAAACATCTCGGATGCAATATTTGACAACATTCCTGGCCTGTCGAACCCTACTTCTCGGAGGGAACAGTATATACGTCTATAACGGTATATATCCTAATCTAAGGCAACCTAACATCTCGGATGCAATATTTGACAACATTCCTGGTCCGTCGAACCCTACTTCTCGGAGGGAACAGTATATACGTCTATAACGTTATATATCCTAACCTAAGGCAACCTGACATCTCGGATGTATTATTCTACAACATTCCAGGCGTGTCGGACCCTACTTCTCGGTGGGAACATTATATGCGTCTATAACGGTATATATCATAATCTAAGGCAACCTAACATCTCGGATGCAATATCTGACTACATTCCTGGCCTGTCGAACCCTACTTCTCGGAGGGAACAGTATATACGTCTGTAACGTCATATATCCTAACCTAAGGCAACCTAACATCTCGGATGCAATATTTGACAACATTCCTGGCCTGTCGAACACTACTTCTCGGAGGGAACAGTATATACGTCTGTAACGTCATATATCCTAACCTAAGGCAACCTAACATCTCGGATGTAACATTTGACAACATTCCAGGCGTGTCGGTCCCTACGTCTCGGTGGTAACATTACATGCGTCTATAACGTTATATATCCTAACCTAAGGCGACATAACACCTCGGATGCAATATTTGACAACATTCCTGGCCCGTCGAACCCTACTTCTCGGAGGGAACAGTATATACGTCTATAACGTCATATATCCTAACCTAAGGCAACCTAACATCTCGGATGTAACATTTGACAACATTCCAGGCGTGTCGGTCCCTACGTCTCGGTGGTAACATTACATGCGTCTATAACGTTACATATCCTAACCTAAGGCGACCTAACATCTCGGATGCAATATTTGACAACATTCCTGGCCCGTCGAACCCTACTTCTCGGAGGGAACAGTATATACGTCTGTAACGTCATATATCCTAACCTAAGGCAACCTAACATCTCGCATGTAACATTTGACAACATTCCAGGCGTGTCGGTCCCTACATCTCGGTGGTAACATTACATGCGTCCATAACGTTATATATCCTAACCTAAGGCGACATAACACCTCGGATGCAATATTTGACAACATTCCTGGCCCGTCGAACCCTACTTCTCGGAGGGAACAGTATATACGTCTATAACGTCATATATCCTAACCTAAGGCAACCTAACATCTCGGATGTAACATTTGACAACATTCCAGGCGTGTCGGTACCTACGTCTCGGTGGTAACATTACATGCGTCTATAACGTTACATATCCTAACCTAAGGCAACCTAACATCTCGGATACAATATTTGACAACATTCCTGGCCTGTCGAACCCTACTTCTCGGAGGGAACAGTATATATGTCTATAACGGTATATATCCTAACCTAAGGCAACCTAACATCTCGGATGCAATATTTGACAACATTCCTGGCCTGTCGAACCCTACTTCTCGGAGGGAACAGTATATACGTCTGTAACGTCATATATCCTAACCTAAGGCAACCTAACATCTCGGATGTAACATTTGACAACATTCCAGGCGTGTCGGTCCCTACGTCTCGGTGGTAACATTGCATGCGTCTATAACGTTATATATCCTAACCTAAGGCGACCTAACATCTCGGATGCAATATTTGACAACATTCCTGGCCCGTCGAACCCTACTTCTCGGAGGGAACCGTATATACGTCTATAACGTCATATATCCTAACCTGAGGCAACCTAACATCTCGGACGTAACATGTGACAACATTCCAGGCGTGTCGGACCCTACTTCTCGGTGGGAATATTATATGCGTCTATCACGTTGTATATCCTAACCTGAGGCAACCTAACATCTCGGATGTAACATTTGACAACATTCCTGGCCCGTCGAACCCTACTTCTCGGAGGGAACAGTATATACGTCTGTAACGTCATATATCCTAACCTAAGGCAACCTAACATCTCGGATGTAACATTTGACAACATTCCAGGCGTGTCGGTCCCTACGTCTCGGTGGTAACATTACATGCGTCTATAACGTTACATATCCTAACCTAAGGCAACCTAACATCTCGGATACAATATTTGACAACATTCCTGGCCTGTCGAACCCTACTTCTCGGAGGGAACAGTATATATGTCTATAACGGTATATATCCTAATCTAAGGCAACCTAACATCTCGGATGCAATATTTGACAACATTCCTGGCCTGTCGAACCCTACTTCTCGGAGGGAACAGTATATACGTCTGTAACGTCATATATCCTAACCTAAGGCAACCTAACATCTCGGATGTAACATTTGACAACATTCCAGGCGTGTCGGACCCTACGTCTCGGTGGTAACATTACATGCGTCTATAACGTTATATATCCTAACCTAAGGCAACCTAACATCTCGGATGCAATATTTGGCAACATTCCTGGCCTGTCGAACCCTACTTCTCGGAGGGAACAGTATATACGTCTATAACGTCATATATCCTTACCTGAGGCAACCAAACATCTCGGATGCAATATTTGACAACATTCCTGGCCTGTCGAACCCTACTTCTCGGAGGGAACATTATATGCGTCTATAACGGTATATATCATAATCTAAGGCAACCTAACATCTCGGATGCAATATCTGACAACATTCCTGGCCTGTCGAACCCTACTTCTCGGAGGGAACAGTATATACGTCTGTAACGCCATATATCCTAACCTAAGGCAACCTAACATGTCGGATGCAACATTTGACAACATTCCAGGCGTGTCGGACCCTACGTCTCGGCGGTAACTTTACATGCGTCTATAACGTTATATATCCTAACCTAAGGCAATCTAACATCTCGGATGCAATATTTGACAACATTCCTGGCCTGTCGAACCCTACTTCTCGGAGGGAAAAGTATATATGTCTATAACGGTGTATATCCTAACCTAAGGCAACCTGACATCTCGGATGTAATATTCTACAACCTTCCAGGCGTGTCGGACCCTACTACTCGGTGGGAACATTATATGCGTCTATAACGATATATATCCTAACCTAAGGCAGCCTAACATCTCGGATGTCACATTTGACAACATTCAAGGCGTGTCGGTCCCTACGTCTCGGTGGTAACATTACATGCGTCTATAACGTTATATATCCTAACCTAAGGCAATCTAACATCTCGGATGCAATATTTGACAACATTCCTGGCCTGTCGAACCCTACTTCTCGGAGGGAACAGTATATATGTCTATAACGGTATATATCCTAACCTAAGGCAACCTAACATCTCGGATGCAATATTTGACAACATTCCTGGCCTGTCGAACCCTACTTCTCGGAGGGAACTGTATATACGTCTGTAACGTCATATATCCTAACCTAAGGCAACCTAACATCTCGGATGTAACATTTGACAACATTCCAGCGGTGTCTGTCCCTACGTCTCGGTGGTAACATTACATGCGTCTATAACGTTATATATCCTAACCTAAGGCAACCTAACATCTCGGATGCAATATTTGGCAACATTCCTGGCCTGTCGAACCCTACTTCTCGGAGGGAACAGTATATACGTCTATAACGTCATATATCCTTACCTGAGGCAACCAAACATCTCGGATGCAATATTTGACAACATTCCTGGCCTGTCGAACCCTACTTCTCGGAGGGAACAGTATATACGTCTATAACGGTATATATCCTAATCTAAGGCAACCTAACATCTCGGATGCAATATTTGACAACATTCCTGGCCCGTCGAACCCTACTTCTCGGAGGGAACAGTATACACGTCTATAACGTCATATATCCTAAACTGAGGCAACCTAACATCTCGGATGTAACATTTGACAACATTCCAGGCGTGTCGGTCCCTACGTCTCGGTGGTAACATTACATGCGTCTATAACGGTATATATCCTAATCTAAGGCAACCTAACATCTCGGATGCAATATTTGACAACATTCCTGGCCTGTCGAACACTACTTCTCGGAGGGAACAGTATATACGTCTGTAACGTCATATATCCTAACCTAAGGCAACCTGACATCTCGGATGCAATATTTGACAACATTCCTGGCCCGTCGAACCCTACTTTTCGGAGGGAACAGTATATACGTCTATAACGTCATATATCCTAACCTGAGGCAACCTAACATCTCGGATGTAACATTTGACAACATTCCAGGCTTGTCGGTCCCTACGTCTCGGTGGTAACATTATATACGTCTGTAACGTCATATATCCTAACCTAAGGCAACCTAACATCTCGGATGTAACATTTGACAACATTCCAGGCGTGTCGGTCCCTACGTCTCGGTGGTAACATTACATGCGTCTATAACGTTACATATCCTAACCTAAGGCAACCTAACATCTCGGATACAATATTTGACAACATTCCTGGCCTGTCGAACCCTACTTCTCGGAGGGAACTGTATATATGTCTATAACGGTATATATCCTAATCTAAGGCAACCTAACATCTCGGATGCAATATTTGACAACATTCCTGGCCCGTCGAACCCTACTTCTCGGAGGGAACAGTATATACGTCTGTAACGTCATATATCCTAACCTAAGGCAACCTAACATCTCGGATGTAACATTTGACAACATTCCAGGCGTGTCGGTCCCTACGTCTCGGTGGTAACATTACATGCGTCTATAACGTTATGTATCCTAACCTAAGGCAACCTAACATCTCGGATGCAATATTTGGCAACATTCCTGGCCTGTCGAACCCTACTTCTCGGAGGGAACAGTATATACGTCTATAACGTCATATATCCTTACCTGAGGCAACCAAACATCTCGGATGCAATATTTGACAACATTCCTGGCCTGTCGAACCCTACTTCTCGGAGGGAACAGTATATACGTCTATAACGGTATATATCCTAATCTAAGGCAACCTAACATCTCGGATGCAATATTTGACAACATTCCTGGTCCGTCGAACCCTACTTCTCGGAGGGAACAGTATATACGTCTATAACGTTATATATCCTAACCTAAGGCAACCTGACATCTCGGATGTATTATTCTACAACATTCCAGGCGTGTCGGACCCTACTTCTCGGTGGGAACATTATATGCGTCTATAACGGTATATATCATAATCTAAGGCAACCTAACATCTCGGATGCAATATCTGACAACATTCCTGGCCTGTCGAACCCTACTTCTCGGAGGGAACAGTATATACGTCTGTAACGTCATATATCCTAACCTAAGGCAACCTATCATCTCGGATGCAATATTTGACAACATTCCTGGCCTGTCGAACACTACTTCTCGGAGGGAACAGTATATACGTCTGTAACGTCATATATCCTAACCTAAGGCAACCTAACATCTCGGATGTAACATTTGACAACATTCCAGGCGTGTCGGTCCCTACGTCTCGGTGGTAACATTACATGCGTCTATAACGTTATATATCCTAACCTAAGGCGACATAACACCTCGGATGCAATATTTGACAACATTCCTGGCCCGTCGAACCCTACTTCTCGGAGGGAACAGTATATACGTCTATAACGTCATATATCCTAACCTAAGGCAACCTAACATCTCGGATGTAACATTTGACAACATTCCAGGCGTGTCGGTCCCTACGTCTCGGTGGTAACATTACATGCGTCTATAACGTTACATATCCTAACCTAAGGCAACCTAACATCTCGGATGCAATATTTGACAACATTCCTGGCCTGTCGAACCCTACTTCTCGGAGGGAACAGTATATATGTCTATAACGGTATATATCCTAACCTAAGGCAACCTGACATCTCGGATGTAATATTCTACAACCTTCCAGGCGTGTCGGACCCTACTACTCGGTGGGAACATTATATGCGTCTATAACGGTATATATCATAATCTAAGGCAACCTAACACCTCGGATGCAATAATTGACAACATTCCTGGCCTGTCGAACCCAACTTCCTGCAGGGAACAGTATATACGTCTGTAACGTCATATATCCTAACCTAAGGCAACCTAACATCTCGGATGTAACATTTGACAACATTCCTGGCCTGTCGAACACTACTTCTCGGAGGGAACAGTATATACGTCTGTAACGTCATATATCCTAACCTAAGGCAACCTAACATCTCGGATGTAACATTTGACAACATTCCAGGCGTGTCGGTCCCTACGTCTCGGTGGTAACATTACATGCGTCTATAACGTTATATATCCTAACCTAAGGCGACATAACACCTCGGATGCAATATTTGACAACATTCCTGGCCCGTCGAACCCTACTTCTCGGAGGGAACAGTATATACGTCTGTAACGTCATATATCCTAACCTAAGGCAACCTAACATCTCGGATGTAACATTTGACAACATTCCAGGCGTGTCGGTCCCTACGTCTCGGTGGTAACATTACATGCGTCTATAACGTTACATATCCTAACCTAAGGCAACCTAACATCTCGGATGCAATATTTGACAACATTCCTGGCCTGTCGAACCCTACTTCTCGGAGGGAACAGTATATATGTCTATAACGGTATATATCCTAACCTAAGGCAACCTGACATCTCGGATGTAATATTCTACAACCTTCCAGGCGTGTCGGACCCTACTACTCGGTGGGAACATTATATGCGTCTATAACGGTATATATCATAATCTAAGGCAACCTAACATCTCGGATGCAATAATTGACAACATTCCTGGCCTGTCGAACCCAACTTCCTGCAGGGAACAGTATATACGTCTGTAACGTCATATATCCTAACCTAAGGCAACCTAACATCTCGGATGTAACATTTGACAACATTCCTGGCCTGTCGAACACTACTTCTCGGAGGGAACAGTATATACGTCTGTAACGTCATATATCCTAACCTAAGGCAACCTAACATCTCGGATGTAACATTTGACAACATTCCAGCCGTGTCGGTCCCTACGTCTCGGTGGTAACATTACATGCGTCTATAACGTTATATATCCTAACCTAAGGCGACATAACACCTCGGATGCAATATTTGACAACATTCCTGGCCCGTCGAACCCTACTTCTCGGAGGGAACAGTATATACGTCTGTAACGTCATATATCCTAACCTAAGGCAACCTAACATCTCGGATGTAACATTTGACAACATTCCAGGCGTGTCGGTCCCTACGTCTCGGTGGTAACATTACATGCGTCTATAACGTTACATATCCTAACCTAAGGCAACCTAACATCTCGGATACAATATTTGACAACATTCCTGGCCTGTCGAACCCTACTTCTCGGAGGGAACTGTATATATGTCTATAACGGTATATATCCTAATCTAAGGCAACCTAACATCTCGGATGCAATATTTGACAACATTCCTGGCCCGTCGAACCCTACTTCTCGGAGGGAACAGTATATACGTCTGTAACGTCATATATCCTAACCTAAGGCAACCTAACATCTCGGATGTAACATTTGACAACGTTCCAGGCGTGTCGGTCCCTACGTCTCGGTGGTAACATTACATGCGTCTATAACGTTATATATCCTAACCTAAGGCAACCTAACATCTCGGATGCAATATTTGGCAACATTCCTGGCCTGTCGAACCCTACTTCTCGGAGGGAACAGTATATACGTCTATAACGTCATATATCCTTACCTGAGGCAACCAAACATCTCGGATGCAATATTTGACAACATTCCTGGCCTGTCGAACCCTACTTCTCGGAGGGAACAGTATATACGTCTATAACGGTATATATCCTAATCTAAGGCAACCTAACATCTCGGATGCAATATTTGACAACATTCCTGGTCCGTCGAACCCTACTTCTCGGAGGGAACAGTATATACGTCTATAACGTTATATATCCTAACCTAAGGCAACCTGACATCTCGGATGTAGTATTCTACAACATTCCAGGCGTGTCGGACCCTACTTCTCGGTGGGAACATTATATGCGTCTATAACGGTATATATCATAATCTAAGGCAACCTAACATCTCGGATGCAATATCTGACAACATTCCTGGCCTGTCGAACCCTACTTCTCGGAGGGAACAGTATATACGTCTGTAACGTCATATATCCTAACCTAAGGCAACCTAACATGTCGGATGTAACATTTGACAACATTCCAGGCGTGTCGGTCCCTACGTCTCGGCGGTAACTTTACATGCGTCTATAACGTTATATATCCTAACCTAAGGCAATCTAACATCTCGGATGCAATATTTGACAACATTCCTGGCCTGTCGAACCCTACTTCTCGGAGGGATCAGTATATATGTCTATAACGGTGTATATCCTAACCTAAGGCAACCTGACATCTCGGATGTAATATTCTACAACCTTCCAGGCGTGTCGGACCCTACTACTCGGTGGGAACATTATATGCGTCTATAACGATATATATCCTAACCTTAGGCAGCCTCACATCTCGGATGTCACATTTGACAACATTCAAGGCGTGTCGGTCCCTACGTCTCGGTGGTAACATTACATGCGTCTATAACGTTATATATCCTAACCTAAGGCAACCTAACATCTCGGATGCAATATTTGACAACATTCCTGGCCTGTCGAACACTACTTCTCGGAGGGAACAGTATATACGTCTGTAACGTCATATATCCTAACCTAAGGCAACCTAACATCTCGGATGTAACATTTGACAACATTCCAGGCGTGTCGGTCCCTACGTCTCGGTGGTAACATTACATGCGTCTATAACGTTATATATCCTAACCTAAGGCGACATAACACCTCGGATGCAATATTTGACAACATTCCTGGCCCGTCGAACCCTACTTCTCGGAGGGAACAGTATATACGTCTATAACGTCATATATCCTAACCTAAGGCAACCTAACATCTCGGATGTAACATTTGACAACATTCCAGGCGTGTCGGTCCCTACGTCTCGGTGGTAACATTACATGCGTCTATAACGTTACATATCCTAACCTAAGGCAACCTAACATCTCGGATGCAATATTTGACAACATTCCTGGCCTGTCGAACCCTACTTCTCGGAGGGAACAGTATATATGTCTATAACGGTATATATCCTAACCTAAGGCAACCTGACATCTCGGATGTAATATTCTACAACCTTCCAGGCGTGTCGGACCCTACTACTCGGTGGGAACATTATATGCGTCTATAACGGTATATATCATAATCTAAGGCAACCTAACATCTCGGATGCAATAATTGACAACATTCCTGGCCTGTCGAACCCAACTTCCTGCAGGGAACAGTATATACGTCTGTAACGTCATATATCCTAACCTAAGGCAACCTAACATCTCGGATGTAACATTTGACAACATTCCTGGCCTGTCGAACACTACTTCTCGGAGGGAACAGTATATACGTCTGTAACGTCATATATCCTAACCTAAGGCAACCTAACATCTCGGATGTAACATTTGACAACATTCCAGGCGTGTCGGTCCCTACGTCTCGGTGGTAACATTACATGCGTCTATAACGTTATATATCCTAACCTAAGGCGACATAACACCTCGGATGCAATATTTGACAACATTCCTGGCCCGTCGAACCCTACTTCTCGGAGGGAACAGTATATACGTCTGTAACGTCATATATCCTAACCTAAGGCAACCTAACATCTCGGATGTAACATTTGACAACATTCCAGGCGTGTCGGTCCCTACGTCTCGGTGGTAACATTACATGCGTCTATAACGTTATATATCCTAACCTAAGGCGACATAACACCTCGGATGCAATATTTGACAACATTCCTGGCCCGTCGAACCCTATTTCTCGGAGGGAACAGTATATACGTCTATAACGTCATATATCCTAACCTAAGGCAACCTAACATCTCGGATGTAACATTTGACAACATTCCAGGCGTGTCGGTCCCTACGTCTCGGTGGTAACATTACATGCGTCTATAACGTTATATATCCTAACCTAAGGCGACCTAACATCTCGGATGCAATATTTGACAACATTCCTGGCCCGTCGAACCCTACTTCTCGGAGGGAACCGTATATACGTCTATAACGTCATATATCCTAACCTGAGGCAACCTAACATCTCGGATGTAACATGTGACAACATTCCAGGCGTGTCGGACCCTACTTATCGGTGGGAATATTATATGCGTCTATCACGTTGTATATCCTAACCTGAGGCAACCTAACATCTCGGATGTAACATTTGACAACATTCCTGGCCCGTCGAACCCTACTTCTCGGAGGGAACAGTATATACGTCTGTAACGTCATATATCCTAACCTAAGGCAACCTAACATCTCGGATGTAACATTTGACAACATTCCAGGCGTGTCGGTCCCTACGTCTCGGTGGTAACATTACATGCGTCTATAACGTTACATATCCTAACCTAAGGCAACCTAACATCTCGGATACAATATTTGACAACATTCCTGGCCTGTCGAACCCTACTTCTCGGAGGGAACAGTATATATGTCTATAACGGTATATATCCTAATCTAAGGCAACCTAACATCTCGGATGCAATATTTGACAACATTCCTCGCCTGTCGAACCCTACTTCTCGGAGGGAACAGTATATACGTCTGTAACGTCATATATCCTAGCCTAAGGCAACCTAACATCTCGGATGTAACATTTGACAACATTCCAGGCGTGTCGGTCCCTACGTATCGGTGGTAACATTCCATGCGTCTATAACGTTATATATCATAACCTAAGGCAACCTAACATCTCGGATGCAATATTTGGCAACATTCCTGGCCTGTCGAACCCTACTTCTCGGAGGGAACAGTATATACGTCTGTAACGTCATATATCCTAACCTAAGGCAACCTAACATCTCGGATGTACCATTTGACAACATTCCAGGCGTGTCGGTCCCTACGTCTCGGTGGTAACATTATATGCGTCTATAACGTTATATATCCTAACCTAAGGCAATCTAACATCTCGGATGCAATATTTGACAACATTCCTGGCCTGTCGAACCCTACTTCTCGGAGGGAACAGTATATGTGTCTATAACGGTGTATATCCTAACCTAAGGCAACCTGACATCTCGGATGTAATATTCTACAACCTTCCAGGCATGTCGGACCCTACTACTCGGTGGGAACATTATATGCGTCTATAACGATATATATCCTAACCTAAGGCAGCCTAACATCTCGGATGTCACATTTGACAACATTCAAGGCGCGTCGGTCCCTACGTCTCGGTGGTAACATTACATGCGTCTATAACGTTATATATCCTAACCTAAGGCAACCTAACATCTCGGATGCAATATTTGACAACATTCCTGGCCTGTCGAACCCTACTTCTTGGAGGGAACAGTATATATGTCTATAACGGTATATATCCTAACCTAAGGCAACCTGACATCTCGGATGTAATATTCTACAACCTTTCAGGCGTGTCGGACCCTACTTCTCGGTGGGAACATTATATGCGTCTATAACGGTATGTATCATAATCTAAGCCAACCTAACATCTCGGATGCAATATTTGACAACATTCCTGGCCTGTCGAACCCTACTTCTCGGAGGGAAAAGTATATACGTCTGTAACGTCATATACCCTAACCTAAGGCAACCTAACATTTCGGATGTAACATTTGACAACATTCCAGGCGTGTCGGTCCCTACGTCTCGGTGGTAACATTACATGCGTCTATAACGTTATATATCCTAACCTAAGGCGACCTAACATCTCGGATGCAATATTTGACAACATTCCTGGCCCGTCGAACCCTACTTCTCGGAGGGAACAGTATATACGTCTGTAACGTCATATATCCTAACCTAAGGCAACCTAACATCTCGCATGTAACATTTGACAACATTCCAGGCGTGTCGGTCCCTACATCTCGGTGGTAACATTACATGCGTCTATAACGTTATATATCCTAACCTAAGGCGACATAACACCTCGGATGCAATATTTGACAACATTCCTGGCCCGTCGAACCCTACTTCTCGGAGGGAACAGTATATACGTCTATAACGTCATATATCCTAACCTAAGGCAACCTAACATCTCGGATGTAACATTTGACAACATTCCAGGCGTGTCGGTCCCTACGTCTCGGTGGTAACATTACATGCGTCTATAATGTTACATATCCTAACCTAAGGCAACCTAACATCTCGGATACAATATTTGACAACATTCCTGGCCTGTCGAACCCTACTTCTCGGAGGGAACAGTATATATGTCTATAACGGTATATATCCTAACCTAAGGCAACCTAACATCTCGGATGCAATATTTGACAACATTCCTGGCCTGTCGAACCCTACTTCTCGGAGGGAACAGTATATACGTCTGTAACGTCATATATCCTAACCTAAGGCAACCTAACATCTCGGATGTAACATTTGACAACATTCCAGGCGTGTCGGTCCCTACGTCTCGGTGGTAACATTGCATGCGTCTATAACGTTATATATCCTAACCTAAGGCGACCTAACATCTCGGATGCAATATTTGACAACATTCCTGGCCCGTCGAACCCTACTTCTCGGAGGGAACCGTATATACGTCTATAACGTCATAAATCCTAACCTGAGGCAACCTAACATCTCGGATGTAACATGTGACAGCATTCCAGGCGTGTCGGTCCCTACGTCTCGGCGGTAACTTTACATGCGTCTATAACGTTATATATCCTAACCTAAGGCAATCTAACATCTCGGATGCAATATTTGACAACATTCCTGGCCTGTCGAACCCTACTTCTCGGAGGGAACAGTATATATGTCTATAACGGTGTATATCCTAACCTAAGGCAACCTGACATCTCGGATGTAATATTCTACAACCTTCCAGGCGTGTCGGACACTACTACTCGGTGGGAACATTATATGCGTCTATAACGATATATATCCTAACCTAAGGCAGCCTAACATCTCGGATGTCACATTTGACAACATTCAAGGCGTGTCGGTCCCTACGTCTCGGTGGTAACATTACATGCGTCTATAACGTTATATATCCTTACCTAAGGCAACCTAACATCTCGGATGCAATATTTGACAACATTCCTGGCCTGTCGAACCCTACTTCTTGGAGGGAACAGTATATATGTCTATAACGGTATATATCCTAACCTAAGGCAACCTGACATCTCGGATGTAATATTCTACAACCTTTCAGGCGTGTCGGACCCTACTTCTCGGTGGGAACATTATATGCGTCTATAACGGTATGTATCATAATCTAAGCCAACCTAACATCTCGGATGCAATATTTGACAACATTCCTGGCCTGTCGAACCCTACTTCTCGGAGGGAAAAGTATATACGTCTGTAACGTCATATACCCTAACCTAAGGCAACCTAACATTTCGGATGTAACATTTGACAACATTCCAGGCGTGTCGGTCCCTACGTCTCGGTGGTAACATTACATGCGTCTATAACGTTATATATCCTAACCTAAGGCGACCTAACATCTCGGATGCAATATTTGACAACATTCCTGGCCCGTCGAACCCTACTTCTCGGAGGGAACAGTATATACGTCTGTAACGTCATATATCCTAACCTAAGGCAACCTAACATCTCGCATGTAACATTTGACAACATTCCAGGCGTGCCGGTCCCTACATCTCGGTGGTAACATTACATGCGTCTATAACGTTATATATCCTAACCTAAGGCGACATAACACCTCGGATGCAATATTTGACAACATTCCTGGCCCGTCGAACCCTACTTCTCGGAGGGAACAGTATATACGTCTATAACGTCATATATCCTAACCTAAGGCAACCTAACATCTCGGATGTAACATTTGACAACATTCCAGGCGTGTCGGTCCCTACGTCTCGGTGGTAACATTACATGCGTCTATAACGTTACATATCCTAACCTAAGGCAACCTAACATCTCGGATACAATATTTGACAACATTCCTGGCCTGTCGAACCCTACTTCTCGGAGGGAACAGTATATATGTCTATAACGGTATATATCCTAACCTAAGGCAACCTAACATCTCGGATGCAATATTTGACAACATTCCTGGCCTGTCGAACCCTACTTCTCGGAGGGAACAGTATATACGTCTGTAACGTCATATATCCTAACCTAAGGCAACCTAACATCTCGGATGTAACATTTGACAACATTCCAGGCGTGTCGGTCCCTACGTCTCGGTGGTAACATTCCATGCGTCTATAACGTTATATATCATAACCTAAGGCAACCTAACATCTCGGATGCAATATTTGGCAACATTCCTGGCCTGTCGAACCCTACTTCTCGGAGGGAACAGTATATACGTCTGTAACGTCATATATCCTAACCTAAGGCAACCTAACATGTCGGATGTAACATTTGACAACATTCCAGGCGTGTCGGTCCCTACGTCTCGGCGGTAACTTTACATGCGTCTATAACGTTATATATCCTAACCTAAGGCAATCTAACATCTCGGATGCAATATTTGACAACATTCCTGGCCTGTCGAACCCTACTTCTCGGAGGGAACAGTATATATGTCTATAACGGTGTATATCCTAACCTAAGGCAACCTGACATCTCGGATGTAATATTCTACAACCTTCCAGGCGTGTCGGACCCTACTACTCGGTGGGAACATTATATGCGTCTATAACGATATATATCCTAACCTAAGGCAGCCTAACATCTCGGATGTCACATTTGACAACATTCAAGGCGTGTCGGTCCCTACGTCTCGGTGGTAACATTACATGCGTCTATAACGTTATATATCCTTACCTAAGGCAACCTAACATCTCGGATGCAATATTTGACAACATTCCTGGCCTGTCGAACCCTACTTCTTGGAGGGAACAGTATATATGTCTATAACGGTATATATCCTAACCTAAGGCAACCTGACATCTCGGATGTAATATTCTACAACCTTTCAGGCGTGTCGGACCCTACTTCTCGGTGGGAACATTATATGCGTCTATAACGGTATGTATCATAATCTAAGCCAACCTAACATCTCGGATGCAATATTTGACAACATTCCTGGCCTGTCGAACCCTACTTCTCGGAGGGAAAAGTATATACGTCTGTAACGTCATATACCCTAACCTAAGGCAACCTAACATTTCGGATGTAACATTTGACAACATTCCAGGCGTGTCGGTCCCTACGTCTCGGTGGTAACATTACATGCGTCTATAACGTTATATATCCTAACCTAAGGCGACCTAACATCTCGGATGCAATATTTGACAACATTCCTGGCCCGTCGAACCCTACTTCTCGGAGGGAACAGTATATACGTCTGTAACGTCATATATCCTAACCTAAGGCAACCTAACATCTCGCATGTAACATTTGACAACATTCCAGGCGTGCCGGTCCCTACATCTCGGTGGTAACATTACATGCGTCTATAACGTTATATATCCTAACCTAAGGCGACATAACACCTCGGATGCAATATTTGACAACATTCCTGGCCCGTCGAACCCTACTTCTCGGAGGGAACAGTATATACGTCTATAACGTCATATATCCTAACCTAAGGCAACCTAACATCTCGGATGTAACATTTGACAACATTCCAGGCGTGTCGGTCCCTACGTCTCGGTGGTAACATTACATGCGTCTATAACGTTACATATCCTAACCTAAGGCAACCTAACATCTCGGATACAATATTTGACAACATTCCTGGCCTGTCGAACCCTACTTCTCGGAGGGAACAGTATATATGTCTATAACGGTATATATCCTAACCTAAGGCAACCTAACATCTCGGATGCAATATTTGACAACATTCCTGGCCTGTCGAACCCTACTTCTCGGAGGGAACAGTATATACGTCTGTAACGTCATATATCCTAACCTAAGGCAACCTAACATCTCGGATGTAACATTTGACAACATTCCAGGCGTGTCGGTCCCTACGTCTCGGTGGTAACATTCCATGCGTCTATAACGTTATATATCATAACCTAAGGCAACCTAACATCTCGGATGCAATATTTGGCAACATTCCTGGCCTGTCGAACCCTACTTCTCGGAGGGAACAGTATATACGTCTGTAACGTCATATATCCTAACCTAAGGCAACCTAACATGTCGGATGTAACATTTGACAACATTCCAGGCGTGTCGGTCCCTACGTCTCGGCGGTAACTTTACATGCGTCTATAACGTTATATATCCTAACCTAAGGCAATCTAACATCTCGGATGCAATATTTGACAACATTCCTGGCCTGTCGAACCCTACTTCTCGGAGGGAACAGTATATGTGTCTATAACGGTGTATATCCTAACCTAAGGCAACCTGACATCTCGGATGTAATATTCTACAACCTTCCAGGCATGTCGGACCCTACTACTCGGTGGGAACATTATATGCGTCTATAACGATATATATCCTAACCTAAGGCAGCCTAACATCTCGGATGTCACATTTGACAACATTCAAGGCGCGTCGGTCCCTACGTCTCGGTGGTAACATTACATGCGTCTATAACGTTATATATCCTAACCTAAGGCAACCTAACATCTCGGATGCAATATTTGACAACATTCCTGGCCTGTCGAACCCTACTTCTTGGAGGGAACAGTATATATGTCTATAACGGTATATATCCTAACCTAAGGCAACCTGACATCTCGGATGTAATATTCTACAACCTTTCAGGCGTGTCGGACCCTACTTCTCGGTGGGAACATTATATGCGTCTATAACGGTATGTATCATAATCTAAGCCAACCTAACATCTCGGATGCAATATTTGACAACATTCCTGGCCTGTCGAACCCTACTTCTCGGAGGGAAAAGTATATACGTCTGTAACGTCATATACCCTAACCTAAGGCAACCTAACATTTCGGATGTAACATTTGACAACATTCCAGGCGTGTCGGTCCCTACGTCTCGGTGGTAACATTACATGCGTCTATAACGTTATATATCCTAACCTAAGGCGACCTAACATCTCGGATGCAATATTTGACAACATTCCTGGCCCGTCGAACCCTACTTCTCGGAGGGAACAGTATATACGTCTGTAACGTCATATATCCTAACCTAAGGCAACCTAACATCTCGCATGTAACATTTGACAACATTCCAGGCGTGTCGGTCCCTACATCTCGGTGGTAACATTACATGCGTCTATAACGTTATATATCCTAACCTAAGGCGACATAACACCTCGGATGCAATATTTGACAACATTCCTGGCCCGTCGAACCCTACTTCTCGGAGGGAACAGTATATACGTCTATAACGTCATATATCCTAACCTAAGGCAACCTAACATCTCGGATGTAACATTTGACAACATTCCAGGCGTGTCGGTCCCTACGTCTCGGTGGTAACATTACATGCGTCTATAACGTTACATATCCTAACCTAAGGCAACCTAACATCTCGGATACAATATTTGACAACATTCCTGGCCTGTCGAACCCTACTTCTCGGAGGGAACAGTATATATGTCTATAACGGTATATATCCTAACCTAAGGCAACCTAACATCTCGGATGCAATATTTGACAACATTCCTGGCCTGTCGAACCCTACTTCTCGGAGGGAACAGTATATACGTCTGTAACGTCATATATCCTAACCTAAGGCAACCTAACATCTCGGATGTAACATTTGACAACATTCCAGGCGTGTCGGTCCCTACGTCTCGGTGGTAACATTGCATGCGTCTATAACGTTATATATCCTAACCTAAGGCGACCTAACATCTCGGATGCAATATTTGACAACATTCCTGGCCCGTCGAACCCTACTTCTCGGAGGGAACCGTATATACGTCTATAACGTCATATATCCTAACCTGAGGCAACCTAACATCTCGGATGTAACATGTGACAACATTCCAGGCGTGTCGGTCCCTACGTCTCGGCGGTAACTTTACATGCGTCTATAACGTTATATATCCTAACCTAAGGCAATCTAACATCTCGGATGCAATATTTGACAACATTCCTGGCCTGTCGAACCCTACTTCTCGGAGGGAACAGTATATATGTCTATAACGGTGTATATCCTAACCTATGGCAACCTGACATCTCGGATGTAATATTCTACAACCTTCCAGGCGTGTCGGACCCTACTACTCGGTGGGAACATTATATGCGTCTATAACGATATATATCCTAACCTAAGGCAGCCTAACATCTCGGATGTCACATTTGACAACATTCAAGGCGTGTCGGTCCCTACGTCTCGGTGGTAACATTACATGCGTCTATAACGTTATATATCCTTACCTAAGGCAACCTAACATCTCGGATGCAATATTTGACAACATTCCTGGCCTGTCGAACCCTACTTCTTGGAGGGAACAGTATATATGTCTATAACGGTATATATCCTAACCTAAGGCAACCTGACATCTCGGATGTAATATTCTACAACCTTTCAGGCGTGTCGGACCCTACTTCTCGGTGGGAACATTATATGCGTCTATAACGGTATGTATCATAATCTAAGCCAACCTAACATCTCGGATGCAATATTTGACAACATTCCTGGCCTGTCGAACCCTACTTCTCGGAGGGAAAAGTATATACGTCTGTAACGTCATATACCCTAACCTAAGGCAACCTAACATTTCGGATGTAACATTTGACAACATTCCAGGCGTGTCGGTCCCTACGTCTCGGTGGTAACATTACATGCGTCTATAACGTTATATATCCTAACCTAAGGCAACCTAACATCTTGGATGCAATATTTGACAACATTCCTGGCCTGTGGAACCCTACTTCTTGGAGGGAACAGTATATATGTCTATAACGGTATATATCCTAACCTAAGGCAACCTGACATCTCGGATGTAATATTCTACAACCTTTCAGGCGTGTCGGACCCTACTTCTCGGTGGGAACATTATATGCGTCTATAACGGTATGTATCATAATCTAAGCCAACCTAACATCTCGGATGCAATATTTGACAACATTCCTGGCCTGTCGAACCCTACTTCTCGGAGGGAAAAGTATATACGTCTGTAACGTCATATACCCTAACCTAAGGCAACCTAACATTTCGGATGTAACATTTGACAACATTCCAGGCGTGTCGGTCCCTACGTCTCGGTGGTAACATTACATGCGTCTATAACGTTATATATCCTAACCTAAGGCGACCTAACATCTCGGATGCAATATTTGACAACATTCCTGGCCCGTCGAACCCTACTTCTCGGAGGGAACAGTATATACGTCTGTAACGTCATATATCCTAACCTAAGGCAACCTAACATCTCGCATGTAACATTTGACAACATTCCAGGCGTGTCGGTCCCTACATCTCGGTGGTAACATTACATGCGTCTATAACGTTATATATCCTAACCTAAGGCGACATAACACCTCGGATGCAATATTTGACAACATTCCTGGCCCGTCGAACCCTACTTCTCGGAGGGAACAGTATATACGTCTATAACGTCATATATCCTAACCTAAGGCAACCTAACATCTCGGATGTAACATTTGACAACATTCCAGGCGTGTCGGTCCCTACGTCTCGGTGGTAACATTACATGCGTCTATAATGTTACATATCCTAACCTAAGGCAACCTAACATCTCGGATACAATATTTGACAACATTCCTGGCCTGTCGAACCCTACTTCTCGGAGGGAACAGTATATATGTCTATAACGGTATATATCCTAACCTAAGGCAACCTAACATCTCGGATGCAATATTTGACAACATTCCTGGCCTGTCGAACCCTACTTCTCGGAGGGAACAGTATATACGTCTGTAACGTCATATATCCTAACCTAAGGCAACCTAACATCTCGGATGTAACATTTGACAACATTCCAGGCGTGTCGGTCCCTACGTCTCGGTGGTAACATTGCATGCGTCTATAACGTTATATATCCTAACCTAAGGCGACCTAACATCTCGGATGCAATATTTGACAACATTCCTGGCCCGTCGAACCCTACTTCTCGGAGGGAACCGTATATACGTCTATAACGTCATATATCCTAACCTGAGGCAACCTAACATCTCGGATGTAACATGTGACAGCATTCCAGGCGTGTCGGTCCCTACGTCTCGGCGGTAACTTTACATGCGTCTATAACGTTATATATCCTAACCTAAGGCAATCTAACATCTCGGATGCAATATTTGACAACATTCCTGGCCTGTCGAACCCTACTTCTCGGAGGGAACAGTATATATGTCTATAACGGTGTATATCCTAACCTAAGGCAACCTGACATCTCGGATGTAATATTCTACAACCTTCCAGGCGTGTCGGACCCTACTACTCGGTGGGAACATTATATGCGTCTATAACGATATATATCCTAACCTAAGGCAGCCTAACATCTCGGATGTCACATTTGACAACATTCAAGGCGTGTCGGTCCCTACGTCTCGGTGGTAACATTACATGCGTCTATAACGTTATATATCCTTACCTAAGGCAACCTAACATCTCGGATGCAATATTTGACAACATTCCTGGCCTGTCGAACCCTACTTCTTGGAGGGAACAGTATATATGTCTATAACGGTATATATCCTAACCTAAGGCAACCTGACATCTCGGATGTAATATTCTACAACCTTTCAGGCGTGTCGGACCCTACTTCTCGGTGGGAACATTATATGCGTCTATAACGGTATGTATCATAATCTAAGCCAACCTAACATCTCGGATGCAATATTTGACAACATTCCTGGCCTGTCGAACCCTACTTCTCGGAGGGAAAAGTATATACGTCTGTAACGTCATATACCCTAACCTAAGGCAACCTAACATTTCGGATGTAACATTTGACAACATTCCAGGCGTGTCGGTCCCTACGTCTCGGTGGTAACATTACATGCGTCTATAACGTTATATATCCTAACCTAAGGCGACCTAACATCTCGGATGCAATATTTGACAACATTCCTGGCCCGTCGAACCCTACTTCTCGGAGGGAACAGTATATACGTCTGTAACGTCATATATCCTAACCTAAGGCAACCTAACATCTCGCATGTAACATTTGACAACATTCCAGGCGTGCCGGTCCCTACATCTCGGTGGTAACATTACATGCGTCTATAACGTTATATATCCTAACCTAAGGCGACATAACACCTCGGATGCAATATTTGACAACATTCCTGGCCCGTCGAACCCTACTTCTCGGAGGGAACAGTATATACGTCTATAACGTCATATATCCTAACCTAAGGCAACCTAACATCTCGGATGTAACATTTGACAACATTCCAGGCGTGTCGGTCCCTACGTCTCGGTGGTAACATTACATGCGTCTATAACGTTACATATCCTAACCTAAGGCAACCTAACATCTCGGATACAATATTTGACAACATTCCTGGCCTGTCGAACCCTACTTCTCGGAGGGAACAGTATATATGTCTATAACGGTATATATCCTAACCTAAGGCAACCTAACATCTCGGATGCAATATTTGACAACATTCCTGGCCTGTCGAACCCTACTTCTCGGAGGGAACAGTATATACGTCTGTAACGTCATATATCCTAACCTAAGGCAACCTAACATCTCGGATGTAACATTTGACAACATTCCAGGCGTGTCGGTCCCTACGTCTCGGTGGTAACATTCCATGCGTCTATAACGTTATATATCATAACCTAAGGCAACCTAACATCTCGGATGCAATATTTGGCAACATTCCTGGCCTGTCGAACCCTACTTCTCGGAGGGAACAATATATACGTCTGTAACGTCATATATCCTAACCTAAGGCAACCTAACATGTCGGATGTAACATTTGACAACATTCCAGGCGTGTCGGTCCCTACGTCTCGGCGGTAACTTTACATGCGTCTATAACGTTATATATCCTAACCTAAGGCAATCTAACATCTCGGATGCAATATTTGACAACATTCCTGGCCTGTCGAACCCTACTTCTCGGAGGGAACAGTATATGTGTCTATAACGGTGTATATCCTAACCTAAGGCAACCTGACATCTCGGATGTAATATTCTACAACCTTCCAGGCATGTCGGACCCTACTACTCGGTGGGAACATTATATGCGTCTATAACGATATATATCCTAACCTAAGGCAGCCTAACATCTCGGATGTCACATTTGACAACATTCAAGGCGCGTCGGTCCCTACGTCTCGGTGGTAACATTACATGCGTCTATAACGTTATATATCCTAACCTAAGGCAACCTAACATCTCGGATGCAATATTTGACAACATTCCTGGCCTGTCGAACCCTACTTCTTGGAGGGAACAGTATATATGTCTATAACGGTATATATCCTAACCTAAGGCAACCTGACATCTCGGATGTAATATTCTACAACCTTTCAGGCGTGTCGGACCCTACTTCTCGGTGGGAACATTATATGCGTCTATAACGGTATGTATCATAATCTAAGCCAACCTAACATCTCGGATGCAATATTTGACAACATTCCTGGCCTGTCGAACCCTACTTCTCGGAGGGAAAAGTATATACGTCTGTAACGTCATATACCCTAACCTAAGGCAACCTAACATTTCGGATGTAACATTTGACAACATTCCAGGCGTGTCGGTCCCTACGTCTCGGTGGTAACATTACATGCGTCTATAACGTTATATATCCTAACCTAAGGCGACCTAACATTTCGGATGCAATATTTGACAACATTCAAGGCGTGTCGGTCCCTACGTCTCGGTGGTAACATTACATGCGTCTATAACGTTATATATCCTTACCTAAGGCAACCTAACATCTCGGATGCAATATTTGACAACATTCCTGGCCTGTCGAACCCTACTTCTTGGAGGGAACAGTATATATGTCTATAACGGTATATATCCTAACCTAAGGCAACCTGACATCTCGGATGTAATATTCTACAACCTTTCAGGCGTGTCGGACCCTACTTCTCGGTGGGAACATTATATGCGTCTATAACGGTATGTATCATAATCTAAGCCAACCTAACATCTCGGATGCAATATTTGACAACATTCCTGGCCTGTCGAACCCTACTTCTCGGAGGGAAAAGTATATACGTCTGTAACGTCATATACCCTAACCTAAGGCAACCTAACATTTCGGATGTAACATTTGACAACATTCCAGGCGTGTCGGTCCCTACGTCTCGGTGGTAACATTACATGCGTCTATAACGTTATATATCCTAACCTAAGGCGACCTAACATCTCGGATGCAATATTTGACAACATTCCTGGCCCGTCGAACCCTACTTCTCGGAGGGAACAGTATATATGTCTATAACGGTATATATCCTAACCTAAGGCAACCTAACATCTCGGATGCAATATTTGACAACATTCCTGGCCTGTCGAACCCTACTTCTCGGAGGGAACAGTATATACGTCTGTAACGTCATATATCCTAACCTAAGGCAACCTAACATCTCGGATGTAACATTTGACAACATTCCAGGCGTGTCGGTCCCTACGTCTCGGTGGTAACATTCCATGCGTCTATAACGTTATATATCATAACCTAAGGCAACCTAACATCTCGGATGCAATATTTGGCAACATTCCTGGCCTGTCGAACCCTACTTCTCGGAGGGAACAATATATACGTCTGTAACGTCATATATCCTAACCTAAGGCAACCTAACATGTCGGATGTAACATTTGACAACATTCCAGGCGTGTCGGTCCCTACGTCTCGGCGGTAACTTTACATGCGTCTATAACGTTATATATCCTAACCTAAGGCAATCTAACATCTCGGATGCAATATTTGACAACATTCCTGGCCTGTCGAACCCTACTTCTCGGAGGGAACAGTATATGTGTCTATAACGGTGTATATCCTAACCTAAGGCAACCTGACATCTCGGATGTAATATTCTACAACCTTCCAGGCATGTCGGACCCTACTACTCGGTGGGAACATTATATGCGTCTATAACGATATATATCCTAACCTAAGGCAGCCTAACATCTCGGATGTCACATTTGACAACATTCAAGGCGCGTCGGTCCCTACGTCTCGGTGGTAACATTACATGCGTCTATAACGTTATATATCCTAACCTAAGGCAACCTAACATCTCGGATGCAATATTTGACAACATTCCTGGCCTGTCGAACCCTACTTCTTGGAGGGAACAGTATATATGTCTATAACGGTATATATCCTAACCTAAGGCAACCTGACATCTCGGATGTAATATTCTACAACCTTTCAGGCGTGTCGGACCCTACTTCTCGGTGGGAACATTATATGCGTCTATAACGGTATGTATCATAATCTAAGCCAACCTAACATCTCGGATGCAATATTTGACAACATTCCTGGCCTGTCGAACCCTACTTCTCGGAGGGAAAAGTATATACGTCTGTAACGTCATATACCCTAACCTAAGGCAACCTAACATTTCGGATGTAACATTTGACAACATTCCGGGCGTGTCGGTCCCTACGTCTCGGTGGTAACATTACATGCGTCTATAACGTTATATATCCTAACCTAAGGCGACCTAACATTTCGGATGCAATATTTGACAACATTCAAGGCGTGTCGGTCCCTACGTCTCGGTGGTAACATTACATGCGTCTATAACGTTATATATCCTAACCTAAGGCGACCTAACATCTCGGATGCAATATTTGACAACATTCCTGGCCCGTCGAACCCTACTTCTCGGAGGGAACAGTATATATGTCTATAACGGTATATATCCTAACCTAAGGCAACCTAACATCTCGGATGCAATATTTGACAACATTCCTGGCCTGTCGAACCCTACTTCTCGGAGGGAACAGTATATACGTCTGTAACGTCATATATCCTAACCTAAGGCAACCTAACATCTCGGATGTAACATTTGACAACATTCCAGGCGTGTCGGTCCCTACGTCTCGGTGGTAACATTCCATGCGTCTATAACGTTATATATCATAACCTAAGGCAACCTAACATCTCGGATGCAATATTTGGCAACATTCCTGGCCTGTCGAACCCTACTTCTCGGAGGGAACAATATATACGTCTGTAACGTCATATATCCTAACCTAAGGCAACCTAACATGTCGGATGTAACATTTGACAACATTCCAGGCGTGTCGGTCCCTACGTCTCGGCGGTAACTTTACATGCGTCTATAACGTTATATATCCTAACCTAAGGCAATCTAACATCTCGGATGCAATATTTGACAACATTCCTGGCCTGTCGAACCCTACTTCTCGGAGGGAACAGTATATGTGTCTATAACGGTGTATATCCTAACCTAAGGCAACCTGACATCTCGGATGTAATATTCTACAACCTTCCAGGCATGTCGGACCCTACTACTCGGTGGGAACATTATATGCGTCTATAACGATATATATCCTAACCTAAGGCAGCCTAACATCTCGGATGTCACATTTGACAACATTCAAGGCGCGTCGGTCCCTACGTCTCGGTGGTAACATTACATGCGTCTATAACGTTATATATCCTAACCTAAGGCAACCTAACATCTCGGATGCAATATTTGACAACATTCCTGGCCTGTCGAACCCTACTTCTTGGAGGGAACAGTATATATGTCTATAACGGTATATATCCTAACCTAAGGCAACCTGACATCTCGGATGTAATATTCTACAACCTTTCAGGCGTGTCGGACCCTACTTCTCGGTGGGAACATTATATGCGTCTATAACGGTATGTATCATAATCTAAGCCAACCTAACATCTCGGATGCAATATTTGACAACATTCCTGGCCTGTCGAACCCTACTTCTCGGAGGGAAAAGTATATACGTCTGTAACGTCATATACCCTAACCTAAGGCAACCTAACATTTCGGATGTAACATTTGACAACATTCCGGGCGTGTCGGTCCCTACGTCTCGGTGGTAACATTACATGCGTCTATAACGTTATATATCCTAACCTAAGGCGACCTAACATTTCGGATGCAATATTTGACAACATTCAAGGCGTGTCGGTCCCTACGTCTCGGTGGTAACATTACATGCGTCTATAACGTTATATATCCTTACCTAAGGCAACCTAACATCTCGGATGCAATATTTGACAACATTCCTGGCCTGTCGAACCCTACTTCTTGGAGGGAACAGTATATATGTCTATAACGGTATATATCCTAACCTAAGGCAACCTGACATCTCGGATGTAATATTCTACAACCTTTCAGGCGTGTCGGACCCTACTTCTCGGTGGGAACATTATATGCGTCTATAACGGTATGTATCATAATCTAAGCCAACCTAACATCTCGGATGCAATATTTGACAACATTCCTGGCCTGTCGAACCCTACTTCTCGGAGGGAAAAGTATATACGTCTGTAACGTCATATACCCTAACCTAAGGCAACCTAACATTTCGGATGTAACATTTGACAACATTCCAGGCGTGTCGGTCCCTACGTCTCGGTGGTAACATTACATGCGTCTATAACGTTATATATCCTAACCTAAGGCGACCTAACATCTCGGATGCAATATTTGACAACATTCCTGGCCTGTCGAACCCTACTTCTTGGAGGGAACAGTATATATGTCTATAACGGTATATATCCTAACCTAAGGCAACCTGACATCTCGGATGTAATATTCTACAACCTTTCAGGCGTGTCGGACCCTACTTCTCGGTGGGAACATTATATGCGTCTATAACGGTATGTATCATAATCTAAGCCAACCTAACATCTCGGATGCAATATTTGACAACATTCCTGGCCTGTCGAACCCTATTTCTCGGAGGGAAAAGTATATACGTCTGTAACGTCATATACCCTAACCTAAGGCAACCTAACATCTCGGATGTAACATTTGACAACATTCCAGGCGTGTCGGTCCCTACATCTCGGTGGTAACATTGCATGCGTCTATAACGTTATATATCCTAACCTAAGGCGACCTAACATCTCGGATGCAATATTTGACAACATTCCTGGCCCGTCGAACCCTACTTCTCG
Source organism: Xylocopa violacea (assembly GCA_963969225.1). NCBI lineage: Eukaryota > Metazoa > Arthropoda > Insecta > Hymenoptera > Apidae > Xylocopa > Xylocopa violacea. Next base: position 8,432,037 of record CAXAJV010000004.1, on the reverse strand, counting down.
GAGGGAACCGTATATACGTCTATAACGTCATATATCCTAACCTGAGGCAACCTAACATCTCGGATGTAACATGTGACAACATTCCAGGCGTGTCGGTCCCTACGTCTCGGCGGTAACTTTACATGCGTCTATAACGTTACATATCCTAACCTAAGGCAACCTAACATCTCGGATACAATATTTGACAACATTCCTGGCCTGTCGAACCCTACTTCTCGAAGGGAACAGTATATATGTCTATAACGGTATATATCCTAATCTAAGGCAACCTAACATCTCGGATGCAATATTTGACAACATTCCTCGCCTGTCGAACCCTACTTCTCGGAGGGAACAGTATATACGTCTGTAACGTCATATATCCTAACCTAAGGCAACCTAACATCTCGGATGTAACATTTGACAACATTCCAGGCGTGTCGGTCCCTACGTCTCGGTGGTAACATTCCATGCGTCTATAACGTTATATATCATAACCTAAGGCAACCTAACATCTCGGATGTAATATTCTACAACCTTCCAGGCATGTCGGACCCTACTTCTCGGAGGGAACATTATATGCGTCTATAACGATATATATCCTAACCTAAGGCTGCCTAACATCTCGGATGTCACATTTGACAACATTCAAGGCGCGTCGGTCCCTACGTCTCGGTGGTAACATTACATGCGTCTATAACGTTATATATCCTAACCTAAGGCGACCTAACATCTCGGATGCAATATTTGACAACATTCCTGGCCCGTCGAACCCTACTTCTCGGAGGGAACAGTATATACGTCTGTAACGTCATATATCCTAACCTAAGGCAACCTAACATCTCGCATGTAACATTTGACAACATTCCAGGCGTGCCGGTCCCTACATCTCGGTGGTAACATTACATGCGTCTATAACGTTATATATCCTAACCTAAGGCGACATAACACCTCGGATGCAATATTTGACAACATTCCTGGCCCGTCGAACCCTACTTCTCGGAGGGAACAGTATATACGTCTATAACGTCATATATCCTAACCTAAGGCAACCTAACATCTGGGATGTAACATTTGACAACATTCCAGGCGTGTCGGTCCCTACGTCTCGGTGGTAACATTACATGCGTCTATAACGTTACATATCCTAACCTAAGGCAACCTAACATCTCGGATACAATATTTGACAACATTCCTGGCCTGTCGAACCCTACTTCTCGGAGGGAACAGTATATGTGTCTATAACGGTGTATATCCTAACCTAAGGCAACCTGACATCTCGGATGTAATATTCTACAACCTTCCAGGCATGTCGGACCCTACTACTCGGTGGGAACATTATATGCGTCTATAACGATATATATCCTAACCTAAGGCAGCCTAACATCTCGGATGTCACATTTGACAACATTCAAGGCGCGTCGGTCCCTACGTCTCGGTGGTAACATTACATGCGTCTATAACGTTATATATCCTAACCTAAGGCAACCTAACATCTCGGATGCAATATTTGACAACATTCCTGGCCTGTCGAACCCTACTTCTTGGAGGGAACAGTATATATGTCTATAACGGTATATATCCTAACCTAAGGCAACCTGACATCTCGGATGTAATATTCTACAACCTTTCAGGCGTGTCGGACCCTACTTCTCGGTGGGAACATTATATGCGTCTATAACGGTATGTATCATAATCTAAGCCAACCTAACATCTCGGATGCAATATTTGACAACATTCCTGGCCTGTCGAACCCTACTTCTCGGAGGGAAAAGTATATACGTCTGTAACGTCATATACCCTAACCTAAGGCAACCTAACATTTCGGATGTAACATTTGACAACATTCCAGGCGTGTCGGTCCCTACGTCTCGGTGGTAACATTACATGCGTCTATAACGTTATATATCCTAACCTAAGGCGACCTAACATCTCGGATGCAATATTTGACAACATTCCTGGCCCGTCGAACCCTACTTCTCGGAGGGAACAGTATATACGTCTGTAACGTCATATATCCTAACCTAAGGCAACCTAACATCTCGCATGTAACATTTGACAACATTCCAGGCGTGTCGGTCCCTACATCTCGGTGGTAACATTACATGCGTCTATAACGTTATATATCCTAACCTAAGGCGACATAACACCTCGGATGCAATATTTGACAACATTCCTGGCCCGTCGAACCCTACTTCTCGGAGGGAACAGTATATACGTCTATAACGTCATATATCCTAACCTAAGGCAACCTAACATCTCGGTTGTAACATTTGACAACATTCCAGGCGTGTCGGTCCCTACGTCTCGGTGGTAACATTACATGCGTCTATAACGTTACATATCCTAACCTAAGGCAACCTAACATCTCGGATACAATATTTGACAACATTCCTGGCCTGTCGAACCCTACTTCTCGGAGGGAACAGTATATATGTCTATAACGGTATATATCCTAACCTAAGGCAACCTAACATCTCGGATGCAATATTTGACAACATTCCTGGCCTGTCGAACCCTACTTCTCGGAGGGAACAGTATATACGTCTGTAACGTCATATATCCTAACCTAAGGCAACCTAACATCTCGGATGTAACATTTGACAACATTCCAGGCGTGTCGGTCCCTACGTCTCGGTGGTAACATTGCATGCGTCTATAACGTTATATATCCTAACCTAAGGCGACCTAACATCTCGGATGCAATATTTGACAACATTCCTGGCCCGTCGAACCCTACTTCTCGGAGGGAACCGTATATACGTCTATAACGTCATATATCCTAACCTGAGGCAACCTAACATCTCGGATGTAACATGTGACAACATTCCAGGCGTGTCGGTCCCTACGTCTCGGCGGTAACTTTACATGCGTCTATAACGTTATATATCCTAACCTAAGGCAATCTAACATCTCGGATGCAATATTTGACAACATTCCTGGCCTGTCGAACCCTACTTCTCGGAGGGAACAGTATATATGTCTATAACGGTGTATATCCTAACCTAAGGCAACCTGACATCTCGGATGTAATATTCTACAACCTTCCAGGCGTGTCGGACCCTACTACTCGGTGGGAACATTATATGCGTCTATAACGATATATATCCTAACCTAAGGCAGCCTAACATCTCGGATGTCACATTTGACAACATTCAAGGCGTGTCGGTCCCTACGTCTCGGTGGTAACATTACATGCGTCTATAACGTTATATATCCTTACCTAAGGCAACCTAACATCTCGGATGCAATATTTGACAACATTCCTGGCCTGTCGAACCCTACTTCTTGGAGGGAACAGTATATATGTCTATAACGGTATATATCCTAACCTAAGGCAACCTGACATCTCGGATGTAATATTCTACAACCTTTCAGGCGTGTCGGACCCTACTTCTCGGTGGGAACATTATATGCGTCTATAACGGTATGTATCATAATCTAAGCCAACCTAACATCTCGGATGCAATATTTGACAACATTCCTGGCCTGTTGAACCCTACTTCTCGGAGGGAAAAGTATATACGTCTGTAACGTCATATACCCTAACCTAAGGCAACCTAACATTTCGGATGTAACATTTGACAACATTCCTGGCCCGTCGAACCCTACTTCTCGGAGGGAACAGTATATACGTCTGTAACGTCATATATCCTAACCTAAGGCAACCTAACATCTCGCATGTAACATTTGACAACATTCCAGGCGTGCCGGTCCCTACATCTCGGTGGTAACATTACATGCGTCTATAACGTTATATATCCTAACCTAAGGCGACATAACACCTCGGATGCAATATTTGACAACATTCCTGGCCCGTCGAACCCTACTTCTCGGGGGGAACAGTATATACGTCTATAACGTCATATATCCTAACCTAAGGCAACCTAACATCTCGGATGTAACATTTGACAACATTCCAGGCGTGTCGGTCCCTACGTCTCGGTGGTAACATTACATGCGTCTATAACGTTACATATCCTAACCTAAGGCAACCTAACATCTCGGATACAATATTTGACAACATTCCTGGCCTGTCGAACCCTACTTCTCGGAGGGAACAGTATATATGTCTATAACGGTATATATCCTAACCTAAGGCAACCTAACATCTCGGATGCAATATTTGACAACATTCCTGGCCTGTCGAACCCTACTTCTCGGAGGGAACAGTATATACGTCTGTAACGTCATATATCCTAACCTAAGGCAACCTAACATTTCGGATGTAACATTTGACAACATTCCGGGCGTGTCGGTCCCTACGTCTCGGTGGTAACATTACATGCGTCTATAACGTTATATATCCTAACCTAAGGCGACCTAACATTTCGGATGCAATATTTGACAACATTCAAGGCGTGTCGGTCCCTACGTCTCGGTGGTAACATTACATGCGTCTATAACGTTATATATCCTTACCTAAGGCAACCTAACATCTCGGATGCAATATTTGACAACATTCCTGGCCTGTCGAACCCTACTTCTTGGAGGGAACAGTATATATGTCTATAACGGTATATATCCTAACCTAAGGCAACCTGACATCTCGGATGTAATATTCTACAACCTTTCAGGCGTGTCGGACCCTACTTCTCGGTGGGAACATTATATGCGTCTATAACGGTATGTATCATAATCTAAGCCAACCTAACATCTCGGATGCAATATTTGACAACATTCCTGGCCTGTCGAACCCTACTTCTCGGAGGGAAAAGTATATACGTCTGTAACGTCATATACCCTAACCTAAGGCAACCTAACATTTCGGATGTAACATTTGACAACATTCCAGGCGTGTCGGTCCCTACGTCTCGGTGGTAACATTACATGCGTCTATAACGTTATATATCCTAACCTAAGGCGACCTAACATCTCGGATGCAATATTTGACAACATTCCTGGCCCGTCGAACCCTACTTCTCGGAGGGAACAGTATATACGTCTGTAACGTCATATATCCTAACCTAAGGCAACCTAACATCTCGGATGTAACATTTGACAACATTCCAGGCGTGTCGGTCCCTACATCTCGGTGGTAACATTACATGCGTCTATAACGTTATATATCCTAACCTAAGGCGACATAACACCTCGGATGCAATATTTGACAACATTCCTGGCCCGTCGAACCCTACTTCTCGGAGGGAACAGTATATACGTCTATAACGTCATATATCCTAACCTAAGGCAACCTAACATCTCGGATGTAACATTTGACAACATTCCAGGCGTGTCGGTCCCTACGTCTCGGTGGTAACATTACATGCGTCTATAACGTTACATATCCTAACCTAAGGCAACCTAACATCTCGGATACAATATTTGACAACATTCCTGGCCTGTCGAACCCTACTTCTCGGAGGGAACAGTATATATGTCTATAACGGTATATATCCTAACCTAAGGCAACCTAACATCTCGGATGCAATATTTGACAACATTCCTGGCCTGTCGAACCCTACTTCTCGGAGGGAACAGTATATACGTCTGTAACGTCATATATCCTAACCTAAGGCAACCTAACATCTCGGATGTAACATTTGACAACATTCCAGGCGTGTCGGTCCCTACGTCTCGGTGGTAACATTGCATGCGTCTATAACGTTATATATCCTAACCTAAGGCGACCTAACATCTCGGATGCAATATTTGACAACATTCCTGGCCCGTCGAACCCTACTTCTCGGAGGGAACCGTATATACGTCTATAACGTCATATATCCTAACCTGAGGCAACCTAACATCTCGGATGTAACATGTGACAACATTCCAGGCGTGTCGGTCCCTACGTCTCGGCGGTAACTTTACATGCGTCTATAACGTTATATATCCTAACCTAAGGCAATCTAACATCTCGGATGCAATATTTGACAACATTCCTGGCCTGTCGAACCCTACTTCTCGGAGGGAACAGTATATATGTCTATAACGGTGTATATCCTAACCTAAGGCAACCTGACATCTCGGATGTAATATTCTACAACCTTCCAGGCGTGTCGGACCCTACTACTCGGTGGGAACATTATATGCGTCTATAACGATATATATCCTAACCTAAGGCAGCCTAACATCTCGGATGTCACATTTGACAACATTCAAGGCGTGTCGGTCCCTACGTCTCGGTGGTAACATTACATGCGTCTATAACGTTATATATCCTTACCTAAGGCAACCTAACATCTCGGATGCAATATTTGACAACATTCCTGGCCTGTCGAACCCTACTTCTTGGAGGGAACAGTATATATGTCTATAACGGTATATATCCTAACCTAAGGCAACCTGACATCTCGGATGTAATATTCTACAACCTTTCAGGCGTGTCGGACCCTACTTCTCGGTGGGAACATTATATGCGTCTATAACGGTATGTATCATAATCTAAGCCAACCTAACATCTCGGATGCAATATTTGACAACATTCCTGGCCTGTCGAACCCTATTTCTCGGAGGGAAAAGTATATACGTCTGTAACGTCATATACCCTAACCTAAGGCAACCTAACATCTCGGATGTAACATTTGACAACATTCCAGGCGTGTCGGTCCCTACATCTCGGTGGTAACATTGCATGCGTCTATAACGTTATATATCCTAACCTAAGGCGACCTAACATCTCGGATGCAATATTTGACAACATTCCTGGCCCGTCGAACCCTACTTCTCGGAGGGAACCGTATATACGTCTATAACGTCATATATCCTAACCTGAGGCAACCTAACATCTCGGATGTAACATGTGACAACATTCCAGGCGTGTCGGTCCCTACGTCTCGGCGGTAACTTTACATGCGTCTATAACGTTACATATCCTAACCTAAGGCAACCTAACATCTCGGATACAATATTTGACAACATTCCTGGCCTGTCGAACCCTACTTCTCGAAGGGAACAGTATATATGTCTATAACGGTATATATCCTAATCTAAGGCAACCTAACATCTCGGATGCAATATTTGACAACATTCCTCGCCTGTCGAACCCTACTTCTCGGAGGGAACAGTATATACGTCTGTAACGTCATATATCCTAACCTAAGGCAACCTAACATCTCGGATGTAACATTTGACAACATTCCAGGCGTGTCGGTCCCTACGTCTCGGTGGTAACATTCCATGCGTCTATAACGTTATATATCATAACCTAAGGCAACCTAACATCTCGGATGTAATATTCTACAACCTTCCAGGCATGTCGGACCCTACTTCTCGGAGGGAACATTATATGCGTCTATAACGATATATATCCTAACCTAAGGCTGCCTAACATCTCGGATGTCACATTTGACAACATTCAAGGCGCGTCGGTCCCTACGTCTCGGTGGTAACATTACATGCGTCTATAACGTTATATATCCTAACCTAAGGCGACCTAACATCTCGGATGCAATATTTGACAACATTCCTGGCCCGTCGAACCCTACTTCTCGGAGGGAACAGTATATACGTCTGTAACGTCATATATCCTAACCTAAGGCAACCTAACATCTCGCATGTAACATTTGACAACATTCCAGGCGTGCCGGTCCCTACATCTCGGTGGTAACATTACATGCGTCTATAACGTTATATATCCTAACCTAAGGCGACATAACACCTCGGATGCAATATTTGACAACATTCCTGGCCCGTCGAACCCTACTTCTCGGAGGGAACAGTATATACGTCTATAACGTCATATATCCTAACCTAAGGCAACCTAACATCTGGGATGTAACATTTGACAACATTCCAGGCGTGTCGGTCCCTACGTCTCGGTGGTAACATTACATGCGTCTATAACGTTACATATCCTAACCTAAGGCAACCTAACATCTCGGATACAATATTTGACAACATTCCTGGCCTGTCGAACCCTACTTCTCGGAGGGAACAGTATATGTGTCTATAACGGTGTATATCCTAACCTAAGGCAACCTGACATCTCGGATGTAATATTCTACAACCTTCCAGGCATGTCGGACCCTACTACTCGGTGGGAACATTATATGCGTCTATAACGATATATATCCTAACCTAAGGCAGCCTAACATCTCGGATGTCACATTTGACAACATTCAAGGCGCGTCGGTCCCTACGTCTCGGTGGTAACATTACATGCGTCTATAACGTTATATATCCTAACCTAAGGCAACCTAACATCTCGGATGCAATATTTGACAACATTCCTGGCCTGTCGAACCCTACTTCTTGGAGGGAACAGTATATATGTCTATAACGGTATATATCCTAACCTAAGGCAACCTGACATCTCGGATGTAATATTCTACAACCTTTCAGGCGTGTCGGACCCTACTTCTCGGTGGGAACATTATATGCGTCTATAACGGTATGTATCATAATCTAAGCCAACCTAACATCTCGGATGCAATATTTGACAACATTCCTGGCCTGTCGAACCCTACTTCTCGGAGGGAAAAGTATATACGTCTGTAACGTCATATACCCTAACCTAAGGCAACCTAACATTTCGGATGTAACATTTGACAACATTCCAGGCGTGTCGGTCCCTACGTCTCGGTGGTAACATTACATGCGTCTATAACGTTATATATCCTAACCTAAGGCGACCTAACATCTCGGATGCAATATTTGACAACATTCCTGGCCCGTCGAACCCTACTTCTCGGAGGGAACAGTATATACGTCTGTAACGTCATATATCCTAACCTAAGGCAACCTAACATCTCGGATGTAACATTTGACAACATTCCAGGCGTGTCGGTCCCTACATCTCGGTGGTAACATTACATGCGTCTATAACGTTATATATCCTAACCTAAGGCGACATAACACCTCGGATGCAATATTTGACAACATTCCTGGCCCGTCGAACCCTACTTCTCGGAGGGAACAGTATATACGTCTATAACGTCATATATCCTAACCTAAGGCAACCTAACATCTCGGATGTAACATTTGACAACATTCCAGGCGTGTCGGTCCCTACGTCTCGGTGGTAACATTACATGCGTCTATAACGTTACATATCCTAACCTAAGGCAACCTAACATCTCGGATACAATATTTGACAACATTCCTGGCCTGTCGAACCCTACTTCTCGGAGGGAACAGTATATATGTCTATAACGGTATATATCCTAACCTAAGGCAACCTAACATCTCGGATGCAATATTTGACAACATTCCTGGCCTGTCGAACCCTACTTCTCGGAGGGAACAGTATATACGTCTGTAACGTCATATATCCTAACCTAAGGCAACCTAACATCTCGGATGTAACATTTGACAACATTCCAGGCGTGTCGGTCCCTACGTCTCGGTGGTAACATTGCATGCGTCTATAACGTTATATATCCTAACCTAAGGCGACCTAACATCTCGGATGCAATATTTGACAACATTCCTGGCCCGTCGAACCCTACTTCTCGGAGGGAACCGTATATACGTCTATAACGTCATATATCCTAACCTGAGGCAACCTAACATCTCGGATGTAACATGTGACAACATTCCAGGCGTGTCGGTCCCTACGTCTCGGCGGTAACTTTACATGCGTCTATAACGTTATATATCCTAACCTAAGGCAATCTAACATCTCGGATGCAATATTTGACAACATTCCTGGCCTGTCGAACCCTACTTCTCGGAGGGAACAGTATATATGTCTATAACGGTGTATATCCTAACCTAAGGCAACCTGACATCTCGGATGTAATATTCTACAACCTTCCAGGCGTGTCGGACCCTACTACTCGGTGGGAACATTATATGCGTCTATAACGATATATATCCTAACCTAAGGCAGCCTAACATCTCGGATGTCACATTTGACAACATTCAAGGCGTGTCGGTCCCTACGTCTCGGTGGTAACATTACATGCGTCTATAACGTTATATATCCTTACCTAAGGCAACCTAACATCTCGGATGCAATATTTGACAACATTCCTGGCCTGTCGAACCCTACTTCTTGGAGGGAACAGTATATATGTCTATAACGGTATATATCCTAACCTAAGGCAACCTGACATCTCGGATGTAATATTCTACAACCTTTCAGGCGTGTCGGACCCTACTTCTCGGTGGGAACATTATATGCGTCTATAACGGTATGTATCATAATCTAAGCCAACCTAACATCTCGGATGCAATATTTGACAACATTCCTGGCCTGTCGAACCCTATTTCTCGGAGGGAAAAGTATATACGTCTGTAACGTCATATACCCTAACCTAAGGCAACCTAACATCTCGGATGTAACATTTGACAACATTCCAGGCGTGTCGGTCCCTACATCTCGGTGGTAACATTGCATGCGTCTATAACGTTATATATCCTAACCTAAGGCGACCTAACATCTCGGATGCAATATTTGACAACATTCCTGGCCCGTCGAACCCTACTTCTCGGAGGGAACCGTATATACGTCTATAACGTCATATATCCTAACCTGAGGCAACCTAACATCTCGGATGTAACATGTGACAACATTCCAGGCGTGTCGGTCCCTACGTCTCGGCGGTAACTTTACATGCGTCTATAACGTTACATATCCTAACCTAAGGCAACCTAACATCTCGGATACAATATTTGACAACATTCCTGGCCTGTCGAACCCTACTTCTCGAAGGGAACAGTATATATGTCTATAACGGTATATATCCTAATCTAAGGCAACCTAACATCTCGGATGCAATATTTGACAACATTCCTCGCCTGTCGAACCCTACTTCTCGGAGGGAACAGTATATACGTCTGTAACGTCATATATCCTAACCTAAGGCAACCTAACATCTCGGATGTAACATTTGACAACATTCCAGGCGTGTCGGTCCCTACGTCTCGGTGGTAACATTCCATGCGTCTATAACGTTATATATCATAACCTAAGGCAACCTAACATCTCGGATGTAATATTCTACAACCTTCCAGGCATGTCGGACCCTACTTCTCGGAGGGAACATTATATGCGTCTATAACGATATATATCCTAACCTAAGGCTGCCTAACATCTCGGATGTCACATTTGACAACATTCAAGGCGCGTCGGTCCCTACGTCTCGGTGGTAACATTACATGCGTCTATAACGTTATATATCCTAACCTAAGGCGACCTAACATCTCGGATGCAATATTTGACAACATTCCTGGCCCGTCGAACCCTACTTCTCGGAGGGAACAGTATATACGTCTGTAACGTCATATATCCTAACCTAAGGCAACCTAACATCTCGCATGTAACATTTGACAACATTCCAGGCGTGCCGGTCCCTACATCTCGGTGGTAACATTACATGCGTCTATAACGTTATATATCCTAACCTAAGGCGACATAACACCTCGGATGCAATATTTGACAACATTCCTGGCCCGTCGAACCCTACTTCTCGGAGGGAACAGTATATACGTCTATAACGTCATATATCCTAACCTAAGGCAACCTAACATCTGGGATGTAACATTTGACAACATTCCAGGCGTGTCGGTCCCTACGTCTCGGTGGTAACATTACATGCGTCTATAACGTTACATATCCTAACCTAAGGCAACCTAACATCTCGGATACAATATTTGACAACATTCCTGGCCTGTCGAACCCTACTTCTCGGAGGGAACAGTATATGTGTCTATAACGGTGTATATCCTAACCTAAGGCAACCTGACATCTCGGATGTAATATTCTACAACCTTCCAGGCATGTCGGACCCTACTACTCGGTGGGAACATTATATGCGTCTATAACGATATATATCCTAACCTAAGGCAGCCTAACATCTCGGATGTCACATTTGACAACATTCAAGGCGCGTCGGTCCCTACGTCTCGGTGGTAACATTACATGCGTCTATAACGTTATATATCCTAACCTAAGGCAACCTAACATCTCGGATGCAATATTTGACAACATTCCTGGCCTGTCGAACCCTACTTCTTGGAGGGAACAGTATATATGTCTATAACGGTATATATCCTAACCTAAGGCAACCTGACATCTCGGATGTAATATTCTACAACCTTTCAGGCGTGTCGGACCCTACTTCTCGGTGGGAACATTATATGCGTCTATAACGGTATGTATCATAATCTAAGCCAACCTAACATCTCGGATGCAATATTTGACAACATTCCTGGCCTGTCGAACCCTACTTCTCGGAGGGAAAAGTATATACGTCTGTAACGTCATATACCCTAACCTAAGGCAACCTAACATTTCGGATGTAACATTTGACAACATTCCAGGCGTGTCGGTCCCTACGTCTCGGTGGTAACATTACATGCGTCTATAACGTTATATATCCTAACCTAAGGCGACCTAACATCTCGGATGCAATATTTGACAACATTCCTGGCCCGTCGAACCCTACTTCTCGGAGGGAACAGTATATACGTCTGTAACGTCATATATCCTAACCTAAGGCAACCTAACATCTCGGATGTAACATTTGACAACATTCCAGGCGTGTCGGTCCCTACATCTCGGTGGTAACATTACATGCGTCTATAACGTTATATATCCTAACCTAAGGCGACATAACACCTCGGATGCAATATTTGACAACATTCCTGGCCCGTCGAACCCTACTTCTCGGAGGGAACAGTATATACGTCTATAACGTCATATATCCTAACCTAAGGCAACCTAACATCTCGGATGTAACATTTGACAACATTCCAGGCGTGTCGGTCCCTACGTCTCGGTGGTAACATTACATGCGTCTATAACGTTACATATCCTAACCTAAGGCAACATAACATCTCGGATACAATATTTGACAACATTCCTGGCCTGTCGAACCCTACTTCTCGGAGGGAACAGTATATATGTCTATAACGGTATATATCCTAACCTAAGGCAACCTAACATCTCGGATGCAATATTTGACAACATTCCTGGCCTGTCGAACCCTACTTCTCGGAGGGAACAGTATATACGTCTGTAACGTCATATATCCTAACCTAAGGCAACCTAACATCTCGGATGTAACATTTGACAACATTCCAGGCGTGTCGGTCCCTACGTCTCGGTGGTAACATTGCATGCGTCTATAACGTTATATATCCTAACCTAAGGCGACCTAACATCTCGGATGCAATATTTGACAACATTCCTGGCCCGTCGAACCCTACTTCTCGGAGGGAACCGTATATACGTCTATAACGTCATATATCCTAACCTGAGGCAACCTAACATCTCGGATGTAACATGTGACAACATTCCAGGCGTGTCGGTCCCTACGTCTCGGCGGTAACTTTACATGCGTCTATAACGTTATATATCCTAACCTAAGGCAATCTAACATCTCGGATGCAATATTTGACAACATTCCTGGCCTGTCGAACCCTACTTCTCGGAGGGAACAGTATATATGTCTATAACGGTGTATATCCTAACCTAAGGCAACCTGACATCTCGGATGTAATATTCTACAACCTTCCAGGCGTGTCGGACCCTACTACTCGGTGGGAACATTATATGCGTCTATAACGATATATATCCTAACCTAAGGCAGCCTAACATCTCGGATGTCACATTTGACAACATTCAAGGCGTGTCGGTCCCTACGTCTCGGTGGTAACATTACATGCGTCTATAACGTTATATATCCTTACCTAAGGCAACCTAACATCTCGGATGCAATATTTGACAACATTCCTGGCCTGTCGAACCCTACTTCTTGGAGGGAACAGTATATATGTCTATAACGGTATATATCCTAACCTAAGGCAACCTGACATCTCGGATGTAATATTCTACAACCTTTCAGGCGTGTCGGACCCTACTTCTCGGTGGGAACATTATATGCGTCTATAACGGTATGTATCATAATCTAAGCCAACCTAACATCTCGGATGCAATATTTGACAACATTCCTGGCCTGTCGAACCCTATTTCTCGGAGGGAAAAGTATATACGTCTGTAACGTCATATACCCTAACCTAAGGCAACCTAACATCTCGGATGTAACATTTGACAACATTCCAGGCGTGTCGGTCCCTACATCTCGGTGGTAACATTGCATGCGTCTATAACGTTATATATCCTAACCTAAGGCGACCTAACATCTCGGATGCAATATTTGACAACATTCCTGGCCCGTCGAACCCTACTTCTCGGAGGGAACCGTATATACGTCTATAACGTCATATATCCTAACCTGAGGCAACCTAACATCTCGGATGTAACATGTGACAACATTCCAGGCGTGTCGGTCCCTACGTCTCGGCGGTAACTTTACATGCGTCTATAACGTTACATATCCTAACCTAAGGCAACCTAACATCTCGGATACAATATTTGACAACATTCCTGGCCTGTCGAACCCTACTTCTCGAAGGGAACAGTATATATGTCTATAACGGTATATATCCTAATCTAAGGCAACCTAACATCTCGGATGCAATATTTGACAACATTCCTCGCCTGTCGAACCCTACTTCTCGGAGGGAACAGTATATACGTCTGTAACGTCATATATCCTAACCTAAGGCAACCTAACATCTCGGATGTAACATTTGACAACATTCCAGGCGTGTCGGTCCCTACGTCTCGGTGGTAACATTCCATGCGTCTATAACGTTATATATCATAACCTAAGGCAACCTAACATCTCGGATGTAATATTCTACAACCTTCCAGGCATGTCGGACCCTACTTCTCGGAGGGAACATTATATGCGTCTATAACGATATATATCCTAACCTAAGGCTGCCTAACATCTCGGATGTCACATTTGACAACATTCAAGGCGCGTCGGTCCCTACGTCTCGGTGGTAACATTACATGCGTCTATAACGTTATATATCCTAACCTAAGGCGACCTAACATCTCGGATGCAATATTTGACAACATTCCTGGCCCGTCGAACCCTACTTCTCGGAGGGAACAGTATATACGTCTGTAACGTCATATATCCTAACCTAAGGCAACCTAACATCTCGCATGTAACATTTGACAACATTCCAGGCGTGCCGGTCCCTACATCTCGGTGGTAACATTACATGCGTCTATAACGTTATATATCCTAACCTAAGGCGACATAACACCTCGGATGCAATATTTGACAACATTCCTGGCCCGTCGAACCCTACTTCTCGGAGGGAACAGTATATACGTCTATAACGTCATATATCCTAACCTAAGGCAACCTAACATCTGGGATGTAACATTTGACAACATTCCAGGCGTGTCGGTCCCTACGTCTCGGTGGTAACATTACATGCGTCTATAACGTTACATATCCTAACCTAAGGCAACCTAACATCTCGGATACAATATTTGACAACATTCCTGGCCTGTCGAACCCTACTTCTCGGAGGGAACAGTATATGTGTCTATAACGGTGTATATCCTAACCTAAGGCAACCTGACATCTCGGATGTAATATTCTACAACCTTCCAGGCATGTCGGACCCTACTACTCGGTGGGAACATTATATGCGTCTATAACGATATATATCCTAACCTAAGGCAGCCTAACATCTCGGATGTCACATTTGACAACATTCAAGGCGCGTCGGTCCCTACGTCTCGGTGGTAACATTACATGCGTCTATAACGTTATATATCCTAACCTAAGGCAACCTAACATCTCGGATGCAATATTTGACAACATTCCTGGCCTGTCGAACCCTACTTCTTGGAGGGAACAGTATATATGTCTATAACGGTATATATCCTAACCTAAGGCAACCTGACATCTCGGATGTAATATTCTACAACCTTTCAGGCGTGTCGGACCCTACTTCTCGGTGGGAACATTATATGCGTCTATAACGGTATGTATCATAATCTAAGCCAACCTAACATCTCGGATGCAATATTTGACAACATTCCTGGCCTGTCGAACCCTACTTCTCGGAGGGAAAAGTATATACGTCTGTAACGTCATATACCCTAACCTAAGGCAACCTAACATTTCGGATGTAACATTTGACAACATTCCAGGCGTGTCGGTCCCTACGTCTCGGTGGTAACATTACATGCGTCTATAACGTTATATATCCTAACCTAAGGCGACCTAACATCTCGGATGCAATATTTGACAACATTCCTGGCCCGTCGAACCCTACTTCTCGGAGGGAACAGTATATACGTCTGTAACGTCATATATCCTAACCTAAGGCAACCTAACATCTCGCATGTAACATTTGACAACATTCCAGGCGTGTCGGTCCCTACATCTCGGTGGTAACATTACATGCGTCTATAACGTTATATATCCTAACCTAAGGCGACATAACACCTCGGATGCAATATTTGACAACATTCCTGGCCCGTCGAACCCTACTTCTCGGAGGGAACAGTATATACGTCTATAACGTCATATATCCTAACCTAAGGCAACCTAACATCTCGGTTGTAACATTTGACAACATTCCAGGCGTGTCGGTCCCTACGTCTCGGTGGTAACATTACATGCGTCTATAACGTTACATATCCTAACCTAAGGCAACCTAACATCTCGGATACAATATTTGACAACATTCCTGGCCTGTCGAACCCTACTTCTCGGAGGGAACAGTATATATGTCTATAACGGTATATATCCTAACCTAAGGCAACCTAACATCTCGGATGCAATATTTGACAACATTCCTGGCCTGTCGAACCCTACTTCTCGGAGGGAACAGTATATACGTCTGTAACGTCATATATCCTAACCTAAGGCAACCTAACATCTCGGATGTAACATTTGACAACATTCCAGGCGTGTCGGTCCCTACGTCTCGGTGGTAACATTGCATGCGTCTATAACGTTATATATCCTAACCTAAGGCGACCTAACATCTCGGATGCAATATTTGACAACATTCCTGGCCCGTCGAACCCTACTTCTCGGAGGGAACCGTATATACGTCTATAACGTCATATATCCTAACCTGAGGCAACCTAACATCTCGGATGTAACATGTGACAACATTCCAGGCGTGTCGGTCCCTACGTCTCGGCGGTAACTTTACATGCGTCTATAACGTTATATATCCTAACCTAAGGCAATCTAACATCTCGGATGCAATATTTGACAACATTCCTGGCCTGTCGAACCCTACTTCTCGGAGGGAACAGTATATATGTCTATAACGGTGTATATCCTAACCTAAGGCAACCTGACATCTCGGATGTAATATTCTACAACCTTCCAGGCGTGTCGGACCCTACTACTCGGTGGGAACATTATATGCGTCTATAACGATATATATCCTAACCTAAGGCAGCCTAACATCTCGGATGTCACATTTGACAACATTCAAGGCGTGTCGGTCCCTACGTCTCGGTGGTAACATTACATGCGTCTATAACGTTATATATCCTTACCTAAGGCAACCTAACATCTCGGATGCAATATTTGACAACATTCCTGGCCTGTCGAACCCTACTTCTTGGAGGGAACAGTATATATGTCTATAACGGTATATATCCTAACCTAAGGCAACCTGACATCTCGGATGTAATATTCTACAACCTTTCAGGCGTGTCGGACCCTACTTCTCGGTGGGAACATTATATGCGTCTATAACGGTATGTATCATAATCTAAGCCAACCTAACATCTCGGATGCAATATTTGACAACATTCCTGGCCTGTTGAACCCTACTTCTCGGAGGGAAAAGTATATACGTCTGTAACGTCATATACCCTAACCTAAGGCAACCTAACATTTCGGATGTAACATTTGACAACATTCCTGGCCCGTCGAACCCTACTTCTCGGAGGGAACAGTATATACGTCTGTAACGTCATATATCCTAACCTAAGGCAACCTAACATCTCGCATGTAACATTTGACAACATTCCAGGCGTGCCGGTCCCTACATCTCGGTGGTAACATTACATGCGTCTATAACGTTATATATCCTAACCTAAGGCGACATAACACCTCGGATGCAATATTTGACAACATTCCTGGCCCGTCGAACCCTACTTCTCGGGGGGAACAGTATATACGTCTATAACGTCATATATCCTAACCTAAGGCAACCTAACATCTCGGATGTAACATTTGACAACATTCCAGGCGTGTCGGTCCCTACGTCTCGGTGGTAACATTACATGCGTCTATAACGTTACATATCCTAACCTAAGGCAACCTAACATCTCGGATACAATATTTGACGACATTCCTGGCCTGTCGAACCCTACTTCTCGGAGGGAACAGTATATATGTCTATAACGGTATATATCCTAACCTAAGGCAACCTAACATCTCGGATGCAATATTTGACAACATTCCTGGCCTGTCGAACCCTACTTCTCGGAGGGAACAGTATATACGTCTGTAACGTCATATATCCTAACCTAAGGCAACCTAACATTTCGGATGTAACATTTGACAACATTCCGGGCGTGTCGGTCCCTACGTCTCGGTGGTAACATTACATGCGTCTATAACGTTATATATCCTAACCTAAGGCGACCTAACATTTCGGATGCAATATTTGACAACATTCAAGGCGTGTCGGTCCCTACGTCTCGGTGGTAACATTACATGCGTCTATAACGTTATATATCCTTACCTAAGGCAACCTAACATCTCGGATGCAATATTTGACAACATTCCTGGCCTGTCGAACCCTACTTCTTGGAGGGAACAGTATATATGTCTATAACGGTATATATCCTAACCTAAGGCAACCTGACATCTCGGATGTAATATTCTACAACCTTTCAGGCGTGTCGGACCCTACTTCTCGGTGGGAACATTATATGCGTCTATAACGGTATGTATCATAATCTAAGCCAACCTAACATCTCGGATGCAATATTTGACAACATTCCTGGCCTGTCGAACCCTACTTCTCGGAGGGAAAAGTATATACGTCTGTAACGTCATATACCCTAACCTAAGGCAACCTAACATTTCGGATGTAACATTTGACAACATTCCAGGCGTGTCGGTCCCTACGTCTCGGTGGTAACATTACATGCGTCTATAACGTTATATATCCTAACCTAAGGCGACCTAACATCTCGGATGCAATATTTGACAACATTCCTGGCCCGTCGAACCCTACTTCTCGGAGGGAACAGTATATACGTCTGTAACGTCATATATCCTAACCTAAGGCAACCTAACATCTCGGATGTAACATTTGACAACATTCCAGGCGTGTCGGTCCCTACATCTCGGTGGTAACATTACATGCGTCTATAACGTTATATATCCTAACCTAAGGCGACATAACACCTCGGATGCAATATTTGACAACATTCCTGGCCCGTCGAACCCTACTTCTCGGAGGGAACAGTATATACGTCTATAACGTCATATATCCTAACCTAAGGCAACCTAACATCTCGGATGTAACATTTGACAACATTCCAGGCGTGTCGGTCCCTACGTCTCGGTGGTAACATTACATGCGTCTATAACGTTACATATCCTAACCTAAGGCAACCTAACATCTCGGATACAATATTTGACAACATTCCTGGCCTGTCGAACCATACTTCTCGGAGGGAACAGTATATATGTCTATAACGGTATATATCCTAACCTAAGGCAACCTAACATCTCGGATGCAATATTTGACAACATTCCTGGACTGTCGAACCCTACTTCTCGGAGGGAACAGTATATACGTCTGTAACGTCATATATCCTAACCTAAGGCAACCTAACATCTCGGATGTAACATTTGACAACATTCCAGGCGTGTCGGTCCCTACGTCTCGGTGGTAACATTGCATGCGTCTATAACGTTATATATCCTAACCTAAGGCGACCTAACATCTCGGATGCAATATTTGACAACATTCCTGGCCCGTCGAACCCTACTTCTCGGAGGGAACCGTATATACGTCTATAACGTCATATATCCTAACCTGAGGCAACCTAACATCTCGGATGTAACATGTGACAACATTCCAGGCGTGTCGGTCCCTACGTCTCGGCGGTAACTTTACATGCGTCTATAACGTTATATATCCTAACCTAAGGCAATCTAACATCTCGGATGCAATATTTGACAACATTCCTGGCCTGTCGAACCCTACTTCTCGGAGGGAACAGTATATATGTCTATAACGGTGTATATCCTAACCTAAGGCAACCTGACATCTCGGATGTAATATTCTACAACCTTCCAGGCGTGTCGGACCCTACTACTCGGTGGGAACATTATATGCGTCTATAACGATATATATCCTAACCTAAGGCAGCCTAACATCTCGGATGTCACATTTGACAACATTCAAGGCGTGTCGGTCCCTACGTCTCGGTGGTAACATTACATGCGTCTATAACGTTATATATCCTTACCTAAGGCAACCTAACATCTCGGATGCAATATTTGACAACATTCCTGGCCTGTCGAACCCTACTTCTTGGAGGGAACAGTATATATGTCTATAACGGTATATATCCTAACCTAAGGCAACCTGACATCTCGGATGTAATATTCTACAACCTTTCAGGCGTGTCGGACCCTACTTCTCGGTGGGAACATTATATGCGTCTATAACGGTATGTATCATAATCTAAGCCAACCTAACATCTCGGATGCAATATTTGACAACATTCCTGGCCTGTCGAACCCTATTTCTCGGAGGGAAAAGTATATACGTCTGTAACGTCATATACCCTAACCTAAGGCAACCTAACATCTCGGATGTAACATTTGACAACATTCCAGGCGTGTCGGTCCCTACATCTCGGTGGTAACATTGCATGCGTCTATAACGTTATATATCCTAACCTAAGGCGACCTAACATCTCGGATGCAATATTTGACAACATTCCTGGCCCGTCGAACCCTACTTCTCGGAGGGAACCGTATATACGTCTATAACGTCATATATCCTAACCTGAGGCAACCTAACATCTCGGATGTAACATGTGACAACATTCCAGGCGTGTCGGTCCCTACGTCTCGGCGGTAACTTTACATGCGTCTATAACGTTACATATCCTAACCTAAGGCAACCTAACATCTCGGATACAATATTTGACAACATTCCTGGCCTGTCGAACCCTACTTCTCGAAGGGAACAGTATATATGTCTATAACGGTATATATCCTAATCTAAGGCAACCTAACATCTCGGATGCAATATTTGACAACATTCCTCGCCTGTCGAACCCTACTTCTCGGAGGGAACAGTATATACGTCTGTAACGTCATATATCCTAACCTAAGGCAACCTAACATCTCGGATGTAACATTTGACAACATTCCAGGCGTGTCGGTCCCTACGTCTCGGTGGTAACATTCCATGCGTCTATAACGTTATATATCATAACCTAAGGCAACCTAACATCTCGGATGTAATATTCTACAACCTTCCAGGCATGTCGGACCCTACTTCTCGGAGGGAACATTATATGCGTCTATAACGATATATATCCTAACCTAAGGCTGCCTAACATCTCGGATGTCACATTTGACAACATTCAAGGCGCGTCGGTCCCTACGTCTCGGTGGTAACATTACATGCGTCTATAACGTTATATATCCTAACCTAAGGCGACCTAACATCTCGGATGCAATATTTGACAACATTCCTGGCCCGTCGAACCCTACTTCTCGGAGGGAACAGTATATACGTCTGTAACGTCATATATCCTAACCTAAGGCAACCTAACATCTCGCATGTAACATTTGACAACATTCCAGGCGTGCCGGTCCCTACATCTCGGTGGTAACATTACATGCGTCTATAACGTTATATATCCTAACCTAAGGCGACATAACACCTCGGATGCAATATTTGACAACATTCCTGGCCCGTCGAACCCTACTTCTCGGAGGGAACAGTATATACGTCTATAACGTCATATATCCTAACCTAAGGCAACCTAACATCTGGGATGTAACATTTGACAACATTCCAGGCGTGTCGGTCCCTACGTCTCGGTGGTAACATTACATGCGTCTATAACGTTACATATCCTAACCTAAGGCAACCTAACATCTCGGATACAATATTTGACAACATTCCTGGCCTGTCGAACCCTACTTCTCGGAGGGAACAGTATATGTGTCTATAACGGTGTATATCCTAACCTAAGGCAACCTGACATCTCGGATGTAATATTCTACAACCTTCCAGGCATGTCGGACCCTACTACTCGGTGGGAACATTATATGCGTCTATAACGATATATATCCTAACCTAAGGCAGCCTAACATCTCGGATGTCACATTTGACAACATTCAAGGCGCGTCGGTCCCTACGTCTCGGTGGTAACATTACATGCGTCTATAACGTTATATATCCTAACCTAAGGCAACCTAACATCTCGGATGCAATATTTGACAACATTCCTGGCCTGTCGAACCCTACTTCTTGGAGGGAACAGTATATATGTCTATAACGGTATATATCCTAACCTAAGGCAACCTGACATCTCGGATGTAATATTCTACAACCTTTCAGGCGTGTCGGACCCTACTTCTCGGTGGGAACATTATATGCGTCTATAACGGTATGTATCATAATCTAAGCCAACCTAACATCTCGGATGCAATATTTGACAACATTCCTGGCCTGTCGAACCCTACTTCTCGGAGGGAAAAGTATATACGTCTGTAACGTCATATACCCTAACCTAAGGCAACCTAACATTTCGGATGTAACATTTGACAACATTCCAGGCGTGTCGGTCCCTACGTCTCGGTGGTAACATTACATGCGTCTATAACGTTATATATCCTAACCTAAGGCGACCTAACATCTCGGATGCAATATTTGACAACATTCCTGGCCCGTCGAACCCTACTTCTCGGAGGGAACAGTATATACGTCTGTAACGTCATATATCCTAACCTAAGGCAACCTAACATCTCGCATGTAACATTTGACAACATTCCAGGCGTGTCGGTCCCTACATCTCGGTGGTAACATTACATGCGTCTATAACGTTATATATCCTAACCTAAGGCGACATAACACCTCGGATGCAATATTTGACAACATTCCTGGCCCGTCGAACCCTACTTCTCGGAGGGAACAGTATATACGTCTATAACGTCATATATCCTAACCTAAGGCAACCTAACATCTCGGTTGTAACATTTGACAACATTCCAGGCGTGTCGGTCCCTACGTCTCGGTGGTAACATTACATGCGTCTATAACGTTACATATCCTAACCTAAGGCAACCTAACATCTCGGATACAATATTTGACAACATTCCTGGCCTGTCGAACCCTACTTCTCGGAGGGAACAGTATATATGTCTATAACGGTATATATCCTAACCTAAGGCAACCTAACATCTCGGATGCAATATTTGACAACATTCCTGGCCTGTCGAACCCTACTTCTTGGAGGGAACAGTATATATGTCTATAACGGTATATATCCTAACCTAAGGCAACCTGACATCTCGGATGTAATATTCTACAACCTTTCAGGCGTGTCGGACCCTACTTCTCGGTGGGAACATTATATGCGTCTATAACGGTATGTATCATAATCTAAGCCAACCTAACATCTCGGATGCAATATTTGACAACATTCCTGGCCTGTTGAACCCTACTTCTCGGAGGGAAAAGTATATACGTCTGTAACGTCATATACCCTAACCTAAGGCAACCTAA
This sequence comes from Xylocopa violacea, assembly GCA_963969225.1. Lineage (NCBI taxonomy): Eukaryota > Metazoa > Arthropoda > Insecta > Hymenoptera > Apidae > Xylocopa > Xylocopa violacea. The sequence continues at coordinate 8,408,547 of CAXAJV010000004.1, read as the reverse complement.
CATTTCGGATGTAACATTTGACAACATTCCAGGCGTGTCGGTCCCTACGTCTCGGTGGTAACATTACATGCGTCTATAACGTTATATATCCTAACCTAAGGCGACCTAACATCTCGGATGCAATATTTGACAACATTCCTGGCCCGTCGAACCCTACTTCTCGGAGGGAACAGTATATACGTCTGTAACGTCATATATCCTAACCTAAGGCAACCTAACATCTCGCATGTAACATTTGACAACATTCCAGGCGTGTCGGTCCCTACATCTCGGTGGTAACATTACATGCGTCTATAACGTTATATATCCTAACCTAAGGCGACATAACACCTCGGATGCAATATTTGACAACATTCCTGGCCCGTCGAACCCTACTTCTCGGAGGGAACAGTATATACGTCTATAACGTCATATATCCTAACCTAAGGCAACCTAACATCTCGGTTGTAACATTTGACAACATTCCAGGCGTGTCGGTCCCTACGTCTCGGTGGTAACATTACATGCGTCTATAACGTTACATATCCTAACCTAAGGCAACCTAACATCTCGGATACAATATTTGACAACATTCCTGGCCTGTCGAACCCTACTTCTCGGAGGGAACAGTATATATGTCTATAACGGTATATATCCTAACCTAAGGCAACCTAACATCTCGGATGCAATATTTGACAACATTCCTGGCCTGTCGAACCCTACTTCTCGGAGGGAACAGTATATACGTCTGTAACGTCATATATCCTAACCTAAGGCAACCTAACATCTCGGATGTAACATTTGACAACATTCCAGGCGTGTCGGTCCCTACGTCTCGGTGGTAACATTGCATGCGTCTATAACGTTATATATCCTAACCTAAGGCGACCTAACATCTCGGATGCAATATTTGACAACATTCCTGGCCCGTCGAACCCTACTTCTCGGAGGGAACCGTATATACGTCTATAACGTCATATATCCTAACCTGAGGCAACCTAACATCTCGGATGTAACATGTGACAACATTCCAGGCGTGTCGGTCCCTACGTCTCGGCGGTAACTTTACATGCGTCTATAACGTTATATATCCTAACCTAAGGCAATCTAACATCTCGGATGCAATATTTGACAACATTCCTGGCCTGTCGAACCCTACTTCTCGGAGGGAACAGTATATATGTCTATAACGGTGTATATCCTAACCTAAGGCAACCTGACATCTCGGATGTAATATTCTACAACCTTCCAGGCGTGTCGGACCCTACTACTCGGTGGGAACATTATATGCGTCTATAACGATATATATCCTAACCTAAGGCAGCCTAACATCTCGGATGTCACATTTGACAACATTCAAGGCGTGTCGGTCCCTACGTCTCGGTGGTAACATTACATGCGTCTATAACGTTATATATCCTTACCTAAGGCAACCTAACATCTCGGATGCAATATTTGACAACATTCCTGGCCTGTCGAACCCTACTTCTTGGAGGGAACAGTATATATGTCTATAACGGTATATATCCTAACCTAAGGCAACCTGACATCTCGGATGTAATATTCTACAACCTTTCAGGCGTGTCGGACCCTACTTCTCGGTGGGAACATTATATGCGTCTATAACGGTATGTATCATAATCTAAGCCAACCTAACATCTCGGATGCAATATTTGACAACATTCCTGGCCTGTTGAACCCTACTTCTCGGAGGGAAAAGTATATACGTCTGTAACGTCATATACCCTAACCTAAGGCAACCTAACATTTCGGATGTAACATTTGACAACATTCCAGGCGTGTCGGTCCCTACGTCTCGGTGGTAACATTACATGCGTCTATAACGTTATATATCCTAACCTAAGGCGACCTAACATCTCGGATGCAATATTTGACAACATTCCTGGCCCGTCGAACCCTACTTCTCGGAGGGAACAGTATATACGTCTGTAACGTCATATATCCTAACCTAAGGCAACCTAACATCTCGCATGTAACATTTGACAACATTCCAGGCGTGCCGGTCCCTACATCTCGGTGGTAACATTACATGCGTCTATAACGTTATATATCCTAACCTAAGGCGACATAACACCTCGGATGCAATATTTGACAACATTCCTGGCCCGTCGAACCCTACTTCTCGGGGGGAACAGTATATACGTCTATAACGTCATATATCCTAACCTAAGGCAACCTAACATCTCGGATGTAACATTTGACAACATTCCAGGCGTGTCGGTCCCTACGTCTCGGTGGTAACATTACATGCGTCTATAACGTTACATATCCTAACCTAAGGCAACCTAACATCTCGGATACAATATTTGACAACATTCCTGGCCTGTCGAACCCTACTTCTCGGAGGGAACAGTATATATGTCTATAACGGTATATATCCTAACCTAAGGCAACCTAACATCTCGGATGCAATATTTGACAACATTCCTGGCCTGTCGAACCCTACTTCTCGGAGGGAACAGTATATACGTCTGTAACGTCATATATCCTAACCTAAGGCAACCTAACATCTCGGATGTAACATTTGACAACATTCCAGGCGTGTCGGTCCCTACGTCTCGGTGGTAACATTACATGCGTCTATAACGTTATATATCCTAACCTAAGGCAACCTAACATCTCGCATGCAATATTTGGCAACATTCCTGGCCTGTCGAACCCTACTTCTCGGAGGGAACAGTATATACGTCTATAACGTCATATATCCTTACCTGAGGCAACCAAACATCTCGGATGCAATATTTGACAACATTCCTGGCCTGTCGAACCCTACTTCTCGGAGGGAACAGTATATACGTCTATAACGGTATATATCCTAATCTAAGGCAACCTAACATCTCGGATGCAATATTTGACAACATTCCTGGCCCGTCGAACCCTACTTCTCGGAGGGAACAGTATACACGTCTATAACGTCATATATCCTAACCTGAGGCAACCTAACATCTCGGATGTAACATTTGACAACATTCCAGGCGTGTCGGTCCCTACGTCTCGGTGGTAACATTACATGCGTCTATAACGGTATATATCCTAATCTAAGGCAACCTAACATCTCGGATGCAATATTTGACAACATTCCTGGCCTGTCGAACACTACTTCTCGGAGGGAACAGTATATACGTCTGTAACGTCATATATCCTAACCTAAGGCAACCTAACATCTCGGATGTAACATTTGACAACATTCCAGGCGTGTCGGTCCCTACGTCTCGGTGGTAACATTACATGCGTCTATAACGTTATATATCCTAACCTAAGGCGACATAACACCTCGGATGCAATATTTGACAACATTCCTGGCCCGTCGAACCCTACTTCTCGGAGGGAACCGTATATACGTCTATAACGTCATATATCCTAACCTGAGGCAACCTAACATATCGGATGTAACATGTGACAACATTCCAGGCGTGTCGGACCCTACTTATCGGTGGGAATATTATATGCGTCTATCACGTTGTATATCCTAACCTGAGGCAACCTAACATCTCGGATGTAACATTTGACAACATTCCTGGCCCGTCGAACCCTACTTCTCGGAGGGAACAGTATATACGTCTGTAACGTCATATATCCTAACCTAAGGCAACCTAACATCTCGGATGTAACATTTGACAACATTCCAGGCGTGTCGGTCCCTACGTCTCGGTGGTAACATTACATGCGTCTATAACGTTACATATCCTAACCTAAGGCAACCTAACATCTCGGATACAATATTTGACAACATTCCTGGCCTGTCGAACCCTACTTCTCGGAGGGAACAGTATATATGTCTATAACGGTATATATCCTAATCTAAGGCAACCTAACATCTCGGATGCAATATTTGACAACATTCCTCGCCTGTCGAACCCTACTTCTCGGAGGGAACAGTATATACGTCTGTAACGTCATATATCCTAACCTAAGGCAACCTAACATCTCGGATGTAACATTTGACAACATTCCAGGCGTGTCGGTCCCTACGTCTCGGTGGTAACATTCCATGCGTCTATAACGTTATATATCATAACCTAAGGCAACCTAACATCTCGGATGCAATATTTGGCAACATTCCTGGCCTGTCGAACCCTACTTCTCGGAGGGAACAGTATATACGTCTGTAACGTCATATATCCTAACCTAAGGCAACCTAACATGTCGGATGTAACATTTGACAACATTCCAGGCGTGTCGGTCCCTACGTCTCGGCGGTAACTTTACATGCGTCTATAACGTTATATATCCTAACCTAAGGCAATCTAACATCTCGGATGCAATATTTGACAACATTCCTGGCCTGTCGAACCCTACTTCTCGGAGGGAACAGTATATGTGTCTATAACGGTGTATATCCTAACCTAAGGCAACCTGACATCTCGGATGTAATATTCTACAACCTTCCAGGCATGTCGGACCCTACTACTCGGTGGGAACATTATATGCGTCTATAACGATATATATCCTAACCTAAGGCAGCCTAACATCTCGGATGTCACATTTGACAACATTCAAGGCGCGTCGGTCCCTACGTCTCGGTGGTAACATTACATGCGTCTATAACGTTATATATCCTAACCTAAGGCGACCTAACATCTCGGATGCAATATTTGACAACATTCCTGGCCCGTCGAACCCTACTTCTCGGAGGGAACAGTATATACGTCTGTAACGTCATATATCCTAACCTAAGGCAACCTAACATCTCGCATGTAACATTTGACAACATTCCAGGCGTGCCGGTCCCTGCATCTCGGTGGTAACATTACATGCGTCTATAACGTTATATATCCTAACCTAAGGCGACATAACACCTCGGATGCAATATTTGACAACATTCCTGGCCCGTCGAACCCTACTTCTCGGAGGGAACAGTATATACGTCTATAACGTCATATATCCTAACCTAAGGCAACCTAACATCTCGGATGTAACATTTGACAACATTCCAGGCGTGTCGGTCCCTACGTCTCGGTGGTAACATTACATGCGTCTATAACGTTACATATCCTAACCTAAGGCAACCTAACATCTCGGATACAATATTTGACAACATTCCTGGCCTGTCGAACCCTACTTCTCGGAGGGAACAGTATATATGTCTATAACGGTATATATCCTAACCTAAGGCAACCTAACATCTCGGATGCAATATTTGACAACATTCCTGGCCTGTCGAACCCTACTTCTCGGAGGGAACAGTATATACGTCTGTAACGTCATATATCCTAACCTAAGGCAACCTAACATCTCGGATGTAACATTTGACAACATTCCAGGCGTGTCGGTCCCTACGTCTCGGTGGTAACATTCCATGCGTCTATAACGTTATATATCATAACCTAAGGCAACCTAACATCTCGGATGCAATATTTGGCAACATTCCTGGCCTGTCGAACCCTACTTCTCGGAGGGAACAGTATATACGTCTGTAACGTCATATATCCTAACCTAAGGCAACCTAACATGTCGGATGTAACATTTGACAACATTCCAGGCGTGTCGGTCCCTACGTCTCGGCGGTAACTTTACATGCGTCTATAACGTTATATATCCTAACCTAAGGCAATCTAACATCTCGGATGCAATATTTGACAACATTCCTGGCCTGTCGAACCCTACTTCTCGGAGGGAACAGTATATGTGTCTATAACGGTGTATATCCTAACCTAAGGCAACCTGACATCTCGGATGTAATATTCTACAACCTTCCAGGCATGTCGGACCCTACTACTCGGTGGGAACATTATATGCGTCTATAACGATATATATCCTAACCTAAGGCAGCCTAACATCTCGGATGTCACATTTGACAACATTCAAGGCGCGTCGGTCCCTACGTCTCGGTGGTAACATTACATGCGTCTATAACGTTATATATCCTAACCTAAGGCAACCTAACATCTCGGATGCAATATTTGACAACATTCCTGGCCTGTCGAACCCTACTTCTTGGAGGGAACAGTATATATGTCTATAACGGTATATATCCTAACCTAAGGCAACCTGACATCTCGGATGTAATATTCTACAACCTTTCAGGCGTGTCGGACCCTACTTCTCGGTGGGAACATTATATGCGTCTATAACGGTATGTATCATAATCTAAGCCAACCTAACATCTCGGATGCAATATTTGACAACATTCCTGGCCTGTCGAACCCTACTTCTCGGAGGGAAAAGTATATACGTCTGTAACGTCATATACCCTAACCTAAGGCAACCTAACATTTCGGATGTAACATTTGACAACATTCCAGGCGTGTCGGTCCCTACGTCTCGGTGGTAACATTACATGCGTCTATAACGTTATATATCCTAACCTAAGGCGACCTAACATCTCGGATGCAATATTTGACAACATTCCTGGCCCGTCGAACCCTACTTCTCGGAGGGAACAGTATATACGTCTGTAACGTCATATATCCTAACCTAAGGCAACCTAACATCTCGCATGTAACATTTGACAACATTCCAGGCGTGTCGGTCCCTACATCTCGGTGGTAACATTACATGCGTCTATAACGTTATATATCCTAACCTAAGGCGACATAACACCTCGGATGCAATATTTGACAACATTCCTGGCCCGTCGAACCCTACTTCTCGGAGGGAACAGTATATACGTCTATAACGTCATATATCCTAACCTAAGGCAACCTAACATCTCGGTTGTAACATTTGACAACATTCCAGGCGTGTCGGTCCCTACGTCTCGGTGGTAACATTACATGCGTCTATAACGTTACATATCCTAACCTAAGGCAACCTAACATCTCGGATACAATATTTGACAACATTCCTGGCCTGTCGAACCCTACTTCTCGGAGGGAACAGTATATATGTCTATAACGGTATATATCCTAACCTAAGGCAACCTAACATCTCGGATGCAATATTTGACAACATTCCTGGCCTGTCGAACCCTACTTCTCGGAGGGAACAGTATATACGTCTGTAACGTCATATATCCTAACCTAAGGCAACCTAACATCTCGGATGTAACATTTGACAACATTCCAGGCGTGTCGGTCCCTACGTCTCGGTGGTAACATTGCATGAGTCTATAACGTTATATATCCTAACCTAAGGCGACCTAACATCTCGGATGCAATATTTGACAACATTCCTGGCCCGTCGAACCCTACTTCTCGGAGGGAACCGTATATACGTCTATAACGTCATATATCCTAACCTGAGGCAACCTAACATCTCGGATGTAACATGTGACAACATTCCAGGCGTGTCGGTCCCTACGTCTCGGCGGTAACTTTACATGCGTCTATAACGTTATATATCCTAACCTAAGGCAATCTAACATCTCGGATGCAATATTTGACAACATTCCTGGCCTGTCGAACCCTACTTCTCGGAGGGAACAGTATATATGTCTATAACGGTGTATATCCTAACCTAAGGCAACCTGACATCTCGGATGTAATATTCTACAACCTTCCAGGCGTGTCGGACCCTACTACTCGGTGGGAACATTATATGCGTCTATAACGATATATATCCTAACCTAAGGCAGCCTAACATCTCGGATGTCACATTTGACAACATTCAAGGCGTGTCGGTCCCTACGTCTCGGTGGTAACATTACATGCGTCTATAACGTTATATATCCTTACCTAAGGCAACCTAACATCTCGGATGCAATATTTGACAACATTCCTGGCCTGTCGAACCCTACTTCTTGGAGGGAACAGTATATATGTCTATAACGGTATATATCCTAACCTAAGGCAACCTGACATCTCGGATGTAATATTCTACAACCTTTCAGGCGTGTCGGACCCTACTTCTCGGTGGGAACATTATATGCGTCTATAACGGTATGTATCATAATCTAAGCCAACCTAACATCTCGGATGCAATATTTGACAACATTCCTGGCCTGTCGAACCCTACTTCTCGGAGGGAAAAGTATATACGTCTGTAACGTCATATACCCTAACCTAAGGCAACCTAACATTTCGGATGTAACATTTGACAACATTCCAGGCGTGTCGGTCCCTACGTCTCGGTGGTAACATTACATGCGTCTATAACGTTATATATCCTAACCTAAAGCGACCTAACATCTCGGATGCAATATTTGACAACATTCCTGGCCCGTCGAACCCTACTTCTCGGAGGGAACAGTATATACGTCTGTAACGTCATATATCCTAACCTAAGGCAACCTAACATCTCGCATGTAACATTTGACAACATTCCAGGCGTGCCGGTCCCTACATCTCGGTGGTAACATTACATGCGTCTATAACGTTATATATCCTAACCTAAGGCGACATAACACCTCGGATGCAATATTTGACAACATTCCTGGCCCGTCGAACCCTACTTCTCGGGGGGAACAGTATATACGTCTATAACGTCATATATCCTAACCTAAGGCAACCTAACATCTCAGATGTAACATTTGACAACATTCCAGGCGTGTCGGTCCCTACGTCTCGGTGGTAACATTACATGCGTCTATAACGTTACATATCCTAACCTAAGGCAACCTAACATCTCGGATACAATATTTGACAACATTCCTGGCCTGTCGAACCCTACTTCTCGGAGGGAACAGTATATATGTCTATAACGGTATATATCCTAACCTAAGGCAACCTAACATCTCGGATGCAATATTTGACAACATTCCTGGCCTGTCGAACCCTACTTCTCGGAGGGAACAGTATATACGTCTGTAACGTCATATATCCTAACCTAAGGCAACCTAACATCTCGGATGTAACATTTGACAACATTCCAGGCGTGTCGGTCCCTACGTCTCGGTGGTAACATTACATGCGTCTATAACGTTATATATCCTAACCTAAGGCAACCTAACATCTCGCATGCAATATTTGGCAACATTCCTGGCCTGTCGAACCCTACTTCTCGGAGGGAACAGTATATACGTCTATAACGTCATATATCCTTACCTGAGGCAACCAAACATCTCGGATGCAATATTTGACAACATTCCTGGCCTGTCGAACCCTACTTCTCGGAGGGAACAGTATATACGTCTATAACGGTATATATCCTAATCTAAGGCAACCTAACATCTCGGATGCAATATTTGACAACATTCCTGGCCCGTCGAACCCTACTTCTCGGAGGGAACAGTATACACGTCTATAACGTCATATATCCTAACCTGAGGCAACCTAACATCTCGGATGTAACATTTGACAACATTCCAGGCGTGTCGGTCCCTACGTCTCGGTGGTAACATTACATGCGTCTATAACGGTATATATCCTAATCTAAGGCAACCTAACATCTCGGATGCAATATTTGACAACATTCCTGGCCTGTCGAACACTACTTCTCGGAGGGAACAGTATATACGTCTGTAACGTCATATATCCTAACCTAAGGCAACCTAACATCTCGGATGTAACATTTGACAACATTCCAGGCGTGTCGGTCCCTACGTCTCGGTGGTAACATTACATGCGTCTATAACGTTATATATCCTAACCTAAGGCGACATAACACCTCGGATGCAATATTTGACAACATTCCTGGCCCGTCGAACCCTACTTCTCGGAGGGAACCGTATATACGTCTATAACGTCATATATCCTAACCTGAGGCAACCTAACATATCGGATGTAACATGTGACAACATTCCAGGCGTGTCGGACCCTACTTATCGGTGGGAATATTATATGCGTCTATCACGTTGTATATCCTAACCTGAGGCAACCTAACATCTCGGATGTAACATTTGACAACATTCCTGGCCCGTCGAACCCTACTTCTCGGAGGGAACAGTATATACGTCTGTAACGTCATATATCCTAACCTAAGGCAACCTAACATCTCGGATGTAACATTTGACAACATTCCAGGCGTGTCGGTCCCTACGTCTCGGTGGTAACATTACATGCGTCTATAACGTTACATATCCTAACCTAAGGCAACCTAACATCTCGGATACAATATTTGACAACATTCCTGGCCTGTCGAACCCTACTTCTCGGAGGGAACAGTATATATGTCTATAACGGTATATATCCTAATCTAAGGCAACCTAACATCTCGGATGCAATATTTGACAACATTCCTCGCCTGTCGAACCCTACTTCTCGGAGGGAACAGTATATACGTCTGTAACGTCATATATCCTAACCTAAGGCAACCTAACATCTCGGATGTAACATTTGACAACATTCCAGGCGTGTCGGTCCCTACGTCTCGGTGGTAACATTCCATGCGTCTATAACGTTATATATCATAACCTAAGGCAACCTAACATCTCGGATGCAATATTTGGCAACATTCCTGGCCTGTCGAACCCTACTTCTCGGAGGGAACAGTATATACGTCTGTAACGTCATATATCCTAACCTAAGGCAACCTAACATGTCGGATGTAACATTTGACAACATTCCAGGCGTGTCGGTCCCTACGTCTCGGCGGTAACTTTACATGCGTCTATAACGTTATATATCCTAACCTAAGGCAATCTAACATCTCGGATGCAATATTTGACAACATTCCTGGCCTGTCGAACCCTACTTCTCGGAGGGAACAGTATATGTGTCTATAACGGTGTATATCCTAACCTAAGGCAACCTGACATCTCGGATGTAATATTCTACAACCTTCCAGGCATGTCGGACCCTACTACTCGGTGGGAACATTATATGCGTCTATAACGATATATATCCTAACCTAAGGCAGCCTAACATCTCGGATGTCACATTTGACAACATTCAAGGCGCGTCGGTCCCTACGTCTCGGTGGTAACATTACATGCGTCTATAACGTTATATATCCTAACCTAAGGCAACCTAACATCTCGGATGCAATATTTGACAACATTCCTGGCCTGTCGAACCCTACTTCTTGGAGGGAACAGTATATATGTCTATAACGGTATATATCCTAACCTAAGGCAACCTGACATCTCGGATGTAATATTCTACAACCTTTCAGGCGTGTCGGACCCTACTTCTCGGTGGGAACATTATATGCGTCTATAACGGTATGTAACATAATCTAAGCCAACCTAACATCTCGGATGCAATATTTGACAACATTCCTGGCCTGTCGAACCCTACTTCTCGGAGGGAAAAGTATATACGTCTGTAACGTCATATACCCTAACCTAAGGCAACCTAACATTTCGGATGTAACATTTGACAACATTCCAGGCGTGTCGGTCCCTACGTCTCGGTGGTAACATTACATGCGTCTATAACGTTATATATCCTAACCTAAGGCGACCTAACATCTCGGATGCAATATTTGACAACATTCCTGGCCCGTCGAACCCTACTTCTCGGAGGGAACAGTATATACGTCTGTAACGTCATATATCCTAACCTAAGGCAACCTAACATCTCGCATGTAACATTTGACAACATTCCAGGCGTGTCGGTCCCTACATCTCGGTGGTAACATTACATGCGTCTATAACGTTATATATCCTAACCTAAGGCGACATAACACCTCGGATGCAATATTTGACAACATTCCTGGCCCGTCGAACCCTACTTCTCGGAGGGAACAGTATATACGTCTATAACGTCATATATCCTAACCTAAGGCAACCTAACATCTCGGATGTAACATTTGACAACATTCCAGGCGTGTCGGTCCCTACGTCTCGGTGGTAACATTACATGCGTCTATAACGTTACATATCCTAACCTAAGGCAACCTAACATCTCGGATACAATATTTGACAAAATTCCTGGCCTGTCGAACCCTACTTCTCGGAGGGAACAGTATATATGTCTATAACGGTATATATCCTAACCTAAGGCAACCTAACATCTCGGATGCAATATTTGACAACATTCCTGGCCTGTCGAACCCTACTTCTCGGAGGGAACAGTATATACGTCTGTAACGTCATATATCCTAACCTAAGGCAACCTAACATCTCGGATGTAACATTTGACAACATTCCAGGCGTGTCGGTCCCTACGTCTCGGTGGTAACATTGCATGCGTCTATAACGTTATATATCCTAACCTAAGGCGACCTAACATCTCGGATGCAATATTTGACAACATTCCTGGCCCGTCGAACCCTACTTCTCGGAGGGAACCGTATATACGTCTATAACGTCATATATCCTAACCTGAGGCAACCTAACATCTCGGATGTAACATGTGACAACATTCCAGGCGTGTCGGACCCTACTTCTCGGTGGGAATATTATATGCGTCTATCACGTTGTATATCCTAACCTGAGGCAACCTAACATCTCGGATGTAACATTTGACAACATTCCTGGCCCGTCGAACCCTACTTCTCGGAGGGAACAGTATATACGTCTGTAACGTCATATATCCTAACCTAAGGCAACCTAACATCTCGGATGTAACATTTGACAACATTCCAGGCGTGTCGGTCCCTACGTCTCGGTGGTAACATTACATGCGTCTATAACGTTACATATCCTAACCTAAGGCAACCTAACATCTCGGATACAATATTTGACAACATTCCTGGCCTGTCGAACCCTACTTCTCGGAGGGAACAGTATATATGTCTATAACGGTATATATCCTAATCTAAGGCAACCTAACATCTCGGATGCAATATTTGACAACATTCCTGGCCTGTCGAACCCTACTTCTCGGAGGGAACAGTATATACGTCTGTAACGTCATATATCCTAACCTAAGGCAACCTAACATCTCGGATGTAACATTTGACAACATTCCAGGCGTGTCGGTCCCTACGTCTCGGTGGTAACATTACATGCGTCTATAACGTTATATATCCTAACCTAAGGCAACCTAACATCTCGGATGCAATATTTGGCAACATTCCTGGCCTGTCGAACCCTACTTCTCGGAGGGAACAGTATATACGTCTATAACGTCATATATCCTTACCTGAGGCAACCAAACATCTCGGATGCAATATTTGACAACATTCCTGGCCTGTCGAACCCTACTTCTCGGAGGGAACAGTATATACGTCTATAACGGTATATATCCTAATCTAAGGCAACCTAACATCTCGGATGCAATATTTGACAACATTCCTGGCCCGTCGAACCCTACTTCTCGGAGGGAACAGTATACACGTCTATAACGTCATATATCCTAACCTGAGGCAACCTAACATCTCGGATGTAACATTTGACAACATTCCAGGCGTGTCGGTCCCTACGTCTCGGTGGTAACATTACATGCGTCTATAACGGTATATATCCTAATCTAAGGCAACCTAACATCTCGGATGCAATATTTGACAACATTCCTGGCCTGTCGAACCCTACTTCTCGGAGGGAACTGTATATATGTCTATAACGGTATATATCCTAATCTAAGGCAACCTAACATCTCGGATGCAATATTTGACAACATTCCTGGCCCGTCGAACCCTACTTCTCGGAGGGAACAGTATATACGTCTGTAACGTCATATATCCTAACCTAAGGCAACCTAACATCTCGGATGTAACATTTGACAACATTCCAGGCGTGTCGGTCCCTACGTCTCGGTGGTAACATTACATGCGACTATAACGTTATATATCCTAACCTAAGGCAACCTAACATCTCGGATGCAATATTTGGCAACATTCCTGGCCTGTCGAACCCTACTTCTCGGAGGGAACAGTATATACGTCTATAACGTCATATATCCTTACCTGAGGCAACCAAACATCTCGGATGCAATATTTGACAACATTCCTGGCCTGTCGAACCCTACTTCTCGGAGGGAACAGTATATACGTCTATAACGGTATATATCCTAATCTAAGGCAACCTAACATCTCGGATGCAATATTTGACAACATTCCTGGTCCGTCGAACCCTACTTCTCGGAGGGAACAGTATATACGTCTAGAACGTTATATATCCTAACCTAAGGCAACCTGACATCTCGGATGTAGTATTCTACAACATTCCAGGCGTGTCGGACCCTACTTCTCGGTGGGAACATTATATGCGTCTATAACGGTATATATCATAATCTAAGGCAACCTAACATCTCGGATGCAATATCTGACAACATTCCTGGCCTGTCGAACCCTACTTCTCGGAGGGAACAGTATATACGTCTGTAACGTCATATATCCTAACCTAAGGCAACCTAACATGTCGGATGTAACATTTGACAACATTCCAGGCGTGTCGGTCCCTGCGTCTCGGCGGTAACTTTACATGCGTCTATAACGTTATATATCCTAACCTAAGGCAATCTAACATCTCGGATGCAATATTTGACAACATTCCTGGCCTGTCGAACCCTACTTCTCGGAGGGATCAGTATATATGTCTATAACGGTGTATATCCTAACCTAAGGCAACCTGACATTACGGATGTAATATTCTACAACCTTCCAGGCGTGTCGGACCCTACTACTCGGTGGGAACATTATATGCGTCTATAACGATATATATCCTAACCTTAGGCAGCCTAACATCTCGGATGTCACATTTGACAACATTCAAGGCGTGTCGGTCCCTACGTCTCGGTGGTAACATTACATGCGTCTATAACGTTATATATCCTAACCTAAGGCAACCTAACATCTCGGATGCAATATTTGACAACATTCCTGGCCTGTCGAACACTACTTCTCGGAGGGAACAGTATATACGTCTGTAACGTCATATATCCTAACCTAAGGCAACCTAACATCTCGGATGTAACATTTGACAACATTCCAGGCGTGTCGGTCCCTACGTCTCGGTGGTAACATTACATGCGTCTATAACGTTATATATCCTAACCTAAGGCGACATAACACCTCGGATGCAATATTTGACAACATTCCTGGCCCGTCGAACCCTACTTCTCGGAGGGAACAGTATATACGTCTGTAACGTCATATATACTAACCTAAGGCAACCTAACATCTCGGATGTAACATTTGACAACATTCCAGGCGTGTCGGTCCCTACGTCTCGGTGGTAACATTACATGCGTCTATAACGTTACATATCCTAACCTAAGGCAACCTAACATCTCGGATACAATATTTGACAACATTCCTGGCCTGTCGAACCCTACTTCTCGGAGGGAACTGTATATATGTCTATAACGGTATATATCCTAATCTAAGGCAACCTAACATCTCGGATGCAATATTTGACAACATTCCTGGCCCGTCGAACCC
This sequence comes from Xylocopa violacea, assembly GCA_963969225.1. Taxonomy (NCBI): domain Eukaryota; kingdom Metazoa; phylum Arthropoda; class Insecta; order Hymenoptera; family Apidae; genus Xylocopa; species Xylocopa violacea. The sequence goes on along the minus strand of CAXAJV010000004.1, from coordinate 8,393,460 downwards.
TACTTCTCGGAGGGAACAGTATATACGTCTGTAACGTCATATATCCTAACCTAAGGCAACCTAACATCTCGCATGTAACATTTGACAACATTCCAGGCGTGTCGGTCCCTACGTCTCGGTGGTAACATTACATGCGTCTATAACGTTATATATCCTAACCTAAGGCAACCTAACATCTCGGATGTAACATTTGACAACATTCCAGGCGTGTCGGTCCCTACGTCTCGGTGGTAACATTACATGCGTCTATAACGTTACAAATCCTAACCTAAGGCAACCTAACATCTCGGATACAATATTTGACAACATTCCTGGCCTGTCGAACCCTACTTCTCGGAGGGAACAGTATATATGTCTATAACGGTATATATCCTAACCTAAGGCAACCTAACATCTCGGATGCAATATTTGACAACATTCCTGGCCTGTCGAACCCTACTTCTCGGAGGGAACAGTATATACGTCTGTAAAGTCATATATCCTAACCTAAGGCAACCTAACATCTCGGATGTAACATTTGACAACATTCCAGGCGTGTCGGTCCCTACGTCTCGGTGGTAACATTACATGCGTCTATAACCTTATATATCCTAACCTAAGGCGACCTAACATCTCGGATGCAATATTTGACAACATTCCTGGCCCGTCGAACCCTAATTCTCGGAGGGAACAGTATATACGTCTATCACGTCATATATCCTAACCTAAGGCAACCTAACATCTCGGATGTAACATTTGACAACATTCCAGGCGTGTCGGTCCCTACGTCTCGGTGGTAACATTACATGCGTCTATAACGTTATATATCCTAACCTAAGGCAACCTAACATCTCGGATGCAATATTTGACAACATTCCTGGCCTGTCGAACCCTACTTCTTGGAGGGAACAGTATATATGTCTATAACGGTTTATATCCTAACCTAAGGCAACCTGACATCTCGGATGTAATATTCTACAACCTTTCAGGCGTGTCGGACCCTACTTCTCGGTGGGAACATTATATGCGTCTATAACGGTATGTATCATAATCTAAGCCAACCTAACATCTCGGATGCAATATTTGACAACATTCCTGGCCTGTCGAACCCTACTTCTCGGAGGGAAAAGTATATACGTCTGTAACGTCATATACCCTAACCTAAGGCAACCTAACATTTCGGATGTAACATTTGACAACATTCCAGGCGTGTCGGTCCCTACGTCTCGGTGGTAACATTACATGCGTCTATAACGTTATATATCCTAACCTAAGGCGACCTAACATCTCGGATGCAATATTTGACAACATTCCTGGCCCGTCGAACCCTACTTCTCGGAGGGAACCGTATATACGTCTATAACGTCATATATCCTAACCTGAGGCAACCTAACATCTCGGATGTAACATGTGACAACATTCCAGGCGTGTCGGACCCTACTTCTCGGTGGGAATATTATATGCGTCTATCACGTTGTATATCCTAATCTAAGGCAACCTAACATCTCGGATGCAATATTTGACAACATTCCTGGCCCGTCGAACCCTACTTCTCGGAGGGAACCGTATATACGTCTATAACGTCATATATCCTAACCTGAGGCAACCTAACATCTCGGATGTAACATGTGACAACATTCCAGGCGTGTCGGACCCTACTTCTCGGTGGGAATATTATATGCGTCTATCACGTTGTATATCCTAATCTAAGGCAACCTAACATCTCGGATGCAATATTTGACAACATTCCTGGCCTGTCGAACCCTACTTCTCGGAGGGAACAGTATATACGTCTATAACGGTATATATCATAATCTAAGGCAACCTAACATCTCGGATGCAATATTTGACAACATTCCTGGCCTGTCGAACCCTACTTCTCGGAGGGAACAGTATGTACGTCTATAACGTTATATATCCTAACCTAAAGCAACCTAACATCTCGGATGTAACATTTGACAACATTCCAGGCGTGTCGGTCCCTACGTCTCGGTGGTAACATTACATGCGTCTATAACGGTATATATCCTAATTTTAGGCAACCTAACATCTCGGATGTAACATTTTACCACATTCCAGGCGTGTCGGTCCCTACGTCTCGGTGGTAATATTACATGCGTCTATAACGTTATATATCCTAACCTAAGGCCACCTAACATCTCGTATGTAATATTTGATAACATTCCTGGCGTGTCGGTCCCTACGTCTCGGTGGTAACATTACATGCGTCTATAGCGGTATATATCCTAATCTTAGGCAACCTAACATCTCGGATGCAATATCTGACAACATTCCTGGCCTGTCGAACCCTACTTCTCGGAGGGAACAGTATATACGTCTGTAACGTCATATATCTTAACCTAAGGCAACCTAACATCTCGGATGTAACATTTGACAACATTCCAGGCTTGTCGGTCCCTACGTCTCGGTGGTAACATTACATGCGTCTATAACGTTATATATCCTAACCTAAGGCAACCTAACATCTCGGATGCAATATTTGACAACATTCCTGGCCTGTCGAACCCTACTTCTCGGAGGGAACATTATATACGTCTATAGCGTCATTTATCCTTACCTGAGGCAACCTAACATCTCGGATGCAATATTTGACAACATTCCTGGCCTGTCGAACCCTACTTCTCGGAGGGAACAGTATATACGTCTATAACGTTATATATCCTAACCTAAGGCAACCTAACATCTCGGATGCAATATTTGACAACATTCCTGGCCTGTCGAACCCTACTTCTTGGAGGGAACAGTATATATGTCTATAACGGTATATATCCTAACCTAAGGCAACCTGACATCTCGGATGTAATATTCTACAACCTTCCAGGCGTGTCGGACCCTACTTCTCGGTGGGAACATTATATGCGTCTATAACGGTATATATCATAATCTAAGGCAACCTAACATCTCGGATGCAATAATTGACAACATTCCTGGCCTGTCGAACCCAACTTCCTGCAGGGAACAGTATATACGTCTGTAACGTCATATATCCTAACCTAAGGCAACCTAACATCTCGGATGTAACATTTGACAACATTCCAGGCGTGTCGGTCCCTACGTCTCGGTGGTAACATTACATGCGTCTATAACGTTATATATCCTAACCTAAGGCGACCTAACATCTCGGATGCAATATTTGACAACATTCCTGGCCCGTCGAACCCTACTTCTCGGAGGGAACAGTATATACGTCTATCACGTCATATATCCTAACCTAAGGCAACCTAACATCTCGGATGTAACATTTGACAACATTCCAGGCGTGTCGGTCCCTACGTCTCGGTGGTAACATTACATGCGTCTATAACGTTATATATCCTAACCTAAGGCAACCTAACATCTCGGATGCAATATTTGACAACATTCCTGGCCTGTCGAACCCTACTTCTTGGAGGGTACAGTATATATGTCTATAACGGTTTATATCCTAACCTAAGGCAACCTGACATCTCGGATGTAATATTCTACAACCTTTCAGGCGTGTCGGACCCTACTTCTCGGTGGGAACATTATATGCGTCTATAACGGTATGTATCATAATCTAAGCCAACCTAACATCTCGGATGCAATAGTTGACAACATTCCTGGCCTGTCGAACCCTACTTCTCGGAGGGAAAAGTATATACGTCTGTAACGTCATATACCCTAACCTAAGGCAACCTAACATTTCGGATGTAACATTTGACAACATTCCAGGCGTGTCGGTCCCTACGTCTCGGTGGTAACATTACATGCGTCTGTAACGTCATATATCTTAACCTAAGGCAACCTAACATCTCGGATGTAACATTTGACAACATTCCAGGCTTGTCGGTCCCTACGTCTCGGTGGTAACATTACATGCGTCTATAACGTTATATATCCTAACCTAAGGCAACCTAACATCTCGGATGCAATATTTGACAACATTCCTGGCCTGTCGAACCCTACTTCTCGGAGGGAACATTATATACGTCTATAACGTCATTTATCCTTACCTGAGGCAACCTAACATCTCGGATGCAATATTTGACAACATTCCTGGCCTGTCGAACCCTACTTCTCGGAGGGAACAGTATATACGTCTATAACGTTATATATCCTAACCTAAGGCAACCTAACATCTCGGATGCAATATTTGACAACATTCCTGGCCTGTCGAACCCTACTTCTTGGAGGGTACAGTATATATGTCTATAACGGTTTATATCCTAACCTAAGGCAACCTGACATCTCGGATGTAATATTCTACAACCTTTCAGGCGTGTCGGACCCTACTTCTCGGTGGGAACATTATATGCGTCTATAACGGTATGTATCATAATCTAAGCCAACCTAACATCTCGGATGCAATAGTTGACAACATTCCTGGCCTGTCGAACCCTACTTCTCGGAGGGAAAAGTATATACGTCTGTAACGTCATATACCCTAACCTAAGGCAACCTAACATTTCGGATGTAACATTTGACAACATTCCAGGCGTGTCGGTCCCTACGTCTCGGTGGTAACATTACATGCGTCTGTAACGTCATATATCTTAACCTAAGGCAACCTAACATCTCGGATGTAACATTTGACAACATTCCAGGCTTGTCGGTCCCTACGTCTCGGTGGTAACATTACATGCGTCTATAACGTTATATATCCTAACCTAAGGCAACCTAACATCTCGGATGCAATATTTGACAACATTCCTGGCCTGTCGAACCCTACTTCTCGGAGGGAACATTATATACGTCTATAACGTCATTTATCCTTACCTGAGGCAACCTAACATCTCGGATGCAATATTTGACAACATTCCTGGCCTGTCGAACCCTACTTCTCGGAGGGAACAGTATATACGTCTATAACGTTATATATCCTAACCTAAGGCAACCTAACATCTCGGATGCAATATTTGACAACATTCCTGGCCTGTCGAACCCTACTTCTTGGAGGGAACAGTATATATGTCTATAACGGTATATATCCTAACCTAAGGCAACCTGACATCTCGGATGTAATATTCTACAACCTTCCAGGCGTGTCGGACCCTACTTCTCGGTGGGAACATTATATGCGTCTATAACGGTATATATCATAATCTAAGGCAACCTAACATCTCGGATGCAATAATTGACAACATTCCTGGCCTGTCGAACCCTACTTCTCGGAGGGAACAGTATATACGTCTATAACGGTATATATCCTAATCTAAGGCAACCTAACATCTCGGATGCAATATTTGACAACATTCCTGGTCCGTCGAACCCTACTTCTCGGAGGGAACAGTATATACGTCTATAACGTTATATATCCTAACCTAAGGCAACCTGACATCTCGGATGTAGTATTCTACAACATTCCAGGCGTGTCGGACCCTACTTCTCGGTGGGAACATTATATGCGTCTATAACGGTATATATCATAATCTAAGGCAATCTAACATCTCGGATGCAATATTTGACAACATTCCTGGCCTGTCGAACCCTACTTCTCGGAGGGATCAGTATATATGTCTATAACGGTGTATATCCTAACCTAAGGCAACCTGACATTACGGATGTAATATTCTACAACCTTCCAGGCGTGTCGGACCCTACTACTCGGTGGGAACATTATATGCGTCTATAACGATATATATCCTAACCTTAGGCAGCCTAACATCTCGGATGTCACATTTGACAACATTCAAGGCGTGTCGGTCCCTACGTCTCGGTGGTAACATTACATGCGTCTATAACGTTATATATCCTAACCTAAGGCAACCTAACATCTCGGATGCAATATTTGACAACATTCCTGGCCTGTCGAACACTACTTCTCGGAGGGAACAGTATATACGTCTGTAACGTCATATATCCTAACCTAAGGCAACCTAACATCTCGGATGTAACATTTGACAACATTCCAGGCGTGTCGGTCCCTACGTCTCGGTGGTAACATTACATGCGTCTATAACGTTATATATAACGTTATATCCTAACCTAAGGCGACATAACACATCGGATGCAATATTTGACAACATTCCTGGCCCGTCGAACCCTACTTCTCGGAGGGAACAGTATATATGTCTATAACGGTATATATCCTAACCTAAGGCAACCTGACATCTCGGATGTAATATTCTACAACCTTCCAGGCGTGTCGGACCCTACTACTCGGTGGGAACATTATATGCGTCTATAACGGTATATATCATAATCTAAGGCAACCTAACATCTCGGATGCAATAATTGACAACATTCCTGGCCTGTCGAACCCAACTTCCTGCAGGGAACAGTATATACGTCTGTAACGTCATATATCCTAACCTAAGGCAACCTAACATCTCGGATGTAACATTTGACAACATTCCTGGCCTGTCGAACACTACTTCTCGGAGGGAACAGTATATACGTCTGTAACGTCATATATCCTAACCTAAGGCAACCTAACATCTCGGATGTAACATTTGACAACATTCCAGGCGTGTCGGTCCCTACGTCTCGGTGGTAACATTACATGCGTCTATAACGTTATATATCCTAACCTAAGGCGACATAACACCTCGGATGCAATATTTGACAACATTCCTGGCCCGTCGAACCCTACTTCTCGGAGGGAACAGTATATACGTCTGTAACGTCATATATACTAACCTAAGGCAACCTAACATCTCGGATGTAACATTTGACAACATTCCAGGCGTGTCGGTCCCTACGTCTCGGTGGTAACATTACATGCGTCTATAACGTTACATATCCTAACCTAAGGCAACCTAACATCTCGGATACAATATTTGACAACATTCCTGGCCTGTCGAACCCTACTTCTCGGAGGGAACTGTATATATGTCTATAACGGTATATATCCTAATCTAAGGCAACCTAACATCTCGGATGCAATATTTGACAACATTCCTGGCCCGTCGAACCCTACTTCTCGGAGGGAACAGTATATACGTCTGTAACGTCATATATCCTAACCTAAGGCAACCTAACATCTCGCATGTAACATTTGACAACATTCCAGGCGTGTCGGTCCCTACGTCTCGGTGGTAACATTACATGCGTCTATAACGTTATATATCCTAACCTAAGGCAACCTAACATCTCGGATGTAACATTTGACAACATTCCAGGCGTGTCGGTCCCTACGTCTCGGTGGTAACATTACATGCGTCTATAACGTTACAAATCCTAACCTAAGGCAACCTAACATCTCGGATACAATATTTGACAACATTCCTGGCCTGTCGAACCCTACTTCTCGGTGGGAACATTATATGCGTCTATAACGGTATGTATCATAATCTAAGCCAACCTAACATCTCGGATGCAATATTTGACAACATTCCTGGCCTGTCGAACCCTACTTCTCGGAGGGAAAAGTATATACGTCTGTAACGTCATATACCCTAACCTAAGGCAACCTAACATTTCGGATGTAACATTTGACAACATTCCAGGCGTGTCGGTCCCTACGTCTCGGTGGTAGCATTACATGCGTCTATAACGTTATATATCCTAACCTAAGGCGACCTAACATCTCGGATGCAATATTTGACAACATTCCTGGCCCGTCGAACCCTACTTCTCGGAGGGAACCGTATATACGTCTATAACGTCATATATCCTAACCTGAGGCAACCTAACATCTCGGATGTAACATGTGACAACATTCCAGGCGTGTCGGACCCTACTTCTCGGTGGGAATATTATATGCGTCTATCACGTTGTATATCCTAATCTAAGGCAACCTAACATCTCGGATGCAATATTTGACAACATTCCTGGCCTGTCGAACCCTACTTCTCGGAGGGAACAGTATATACGTCTATAACGGTATATATCATAATCTAAGGCAACCTAACATCTCGGATGCAATATTTGACAACATTCCTGGCCTGTCGAACCCTACTTCTCGGAGGGAACAGTATGTACGTCTATAACGTTATATATCCTAACCTAAGGCAACCTAACATCTCGGATGTAATATTCTACAACCTTCCAGGCGTGTCGGACCCTACTTCTCGGTGGGAACATTATATGCGTCTATAACGTTGCATATCCTAATCTACGGCAACCTAACATCTCGGATGCAATATTTGACAACATTCCTGGCCTGTCGAACCCTACTTCTCGGAGGGAACAGCATATACATCTATAACGTCATATATCCTAGCCTAAGGCAGCCTAACATCTCGGATGTAACATTTGACAACATTCCAGGCGTGTCGGTCCCTACGTCTCGGTGGTAACATTACATGCGTCTATAACGGTATATATCCTAATTTTAGGCAACCTAACATCTCGGATGTAACATTTTACCACATTCCAGGCGTGTCGGTCCCTACGTCTCGGTGGTAACATTACATGCGTCTATAGCGGTATATATCCTAATCTTAGGCAACCTAACATCTCGGATGCAATACTTGACAACATTCCTGGCCTGTCGAACCCTACATCTCGGAGGGAACAGTACATACGTCTATAACGTCATATATCCTAACCTAAGGCAACCTGACATCTCGGATGTAATATTCTACAACCTTCCAGGCGTGTCGGACCCTACTTCTCGGTGGGAACATTATATGCGTCTATAACGGTATATATCATAATCTAAGGCAACCTAACATCTCGGATGCAATATCTGACAACATTCCTGGCCTGTCGAACCCTACTTCTCGGAGGGAACAGTATATACGTCTGTAACGTCATATATCTTAACCTAAGGCAACCTAACATCTCGGATGTAACATTTGACAACATTCCAGGCGTGTCGGCCCCTACGTCTCGGTGGTAACATTACATGCGTCTATAACGTTATATATCCTAACCTAAGGCGACATAACACCTCGGATGCAATATTTGACAACATTCCTGGCCCGTCGAACCCTACTTCTCGGAGGGAACAGTATATACGTCTGTAACGTCATATATACTAACCTAAGGCAACCTAACATCTCGGATGTAACATTTGACAACATTCCAGGCGTGTCGGTCCCTACGTCTCGGTGGTAACATTACATGCGTCTATAACGTTACATATCCTAACCTAAGGCAACCTAACATCTCGGATACAATATTTGACAACATTCCTGGCCTGTCGAACCCTACTTCTCGGAGGGAACTGTATATATGTCTATAACGGTATATATCCTAATCTAAGGCAACCTAACATCTCGGATGCAATATTTGACAACATTCCTGGCCCGTCGAACCCTACTTCTCGGAGGGAACAGTATATACGTCTGTAACGTCATATATCCTAACCTAAGGCAACCTAACATCTCGCATGTAACATTTGACAACATTCCAGGCGTGTCGGTCCCTACGTCTCGGTGGTAACATTACATGCGTCTATAACGTTACATATCCTAACCTAAGGCAACCTAACATCTCGGATACAATATTTGACAACATTCCTGGCCTGTCGAACCCTACTTCTCGGAGGGAACAGTATATATGTCTATAACGGTATATATCCTAATCTAAGGCAACCTAACATCTCGGATGCAATATTTGACAACATTCCTGGCCTGTCGAACCCTACTTCTCGGAGGGAACAGTATATACGTCTGTAACGTCATATATCCTAACCTAAGGCAACCTAACATCTCGGATGTAACATTTGACAACATTCCAGGCGTGTCGGTCCCTACGTCTCGGTGGTAACATTACATGCGTCTATAACGTTATATATCCTAACCTAAGGCAACCTAACATCTCGGATGCAATATTTGGCAACATTCCTGGCCTGTCGAACCCTACTTCTCGGAGGGAACAGTATATACGTCTATAACGTCATATATCCTTACCTGAGGCAACCAAACATCTCGGATGCAATATTTGACAACATTCCTGGCCTGTCGAACCCTACTTCTCGGAGGGAACAGTATATACGTCTATAACGGTATATATCCTAATCTAAGGCAACCTAACATCTCGGATGCAATATTTGACAACATTCCTGGCCCGTCGAACCCTACTTCTCGGAGGGAACAGTATACACGTCTATAACGTCATATATCCTAACCTGAGGCAACCTAACATCTCGGATGTAACATTTGACAACATTCCAGGCGTGTCGGTCCCTACGTCTCGGTGGTAACATTACATGCGTCTATAACGGTATATATCCTAATCTAAGGCAACCTAACATCTCGGATGCAATATTTGACAACATTCCTGGCCTGTCGAACACTACTTCTCGGAGGGAACAGTATATACGTCTGTAACGTCATATATCCTAACCTAAGGCAACCTGACATCTCGGATGCAATATTTGACAACATTCCTGGCCCGTCGAACCCTACTTTTCGGAGGGAACAGTATATACGTCTATAACGTCATATATCCTAACCTGAGGCAACCTAACATCTCGGATGTAACATTTGACAACATTCCAGGCGTGTCGGTCCCTACGTCTCGGTGGTAACATTATATACGTCTGTAACGTCATATATCCTAACCTAAGGCAACCTAACATCTCGGATGTAACATTTGACAACATTCCAGGCGTGTCGGTCCCTACGTCTCGGTGGTAACATTACATGCGTCTATAACCTTACATATCCTAACCTAAGGCAACCTAACATCTCGGATACAATATTTGACAACATTCCTGGCCTGTCGAACCCTACTTCTCGGAGGGAACTGTATATATGTCTATAACGGTATATATCCTAATCTAAGGCAACCTAACATCTCGGATGCAATATTTGACAACATTCCTGGCCCGTCGAACCCTACTTCTCGGAGGGAACAGTATATACGTCTGTAACGTCATATATCCTAACCTAAGGCAACCTAACATCTCGGATGTAACATTTGACAACATTCCAGGCGTGTCGGTCCCTACGTCTCGGTGGTAACATTACATGCGACTATAACGTTATATATCCTAACCTAAGGCAACCTAACATCTCGGATGCAATATTTGGCAACATTCCTGGCCTGTCGAACCCTACTTCTCGGAGGGAACAGTATATACGTCTATAACGTCATATATCCTTACCTGAGGCAACCAAACATCTCGGATGCAATATTTGACAACATTCCTGGCCTGTCGAACCCTACTTCTCGGAGGGAACAGTATATACGTCTATAACGGTATATATCCTAATCTAAGGCAACCTAACATCTCGGATGCAATATTTGACAACATTCCTGGTCCGTCGAACCCTACTTCTCGGAGGGAACAGTATATACGTCTAGAACGTTATATATCCTAACCTAAGGCAACCTGACATCTCGGATGTAGTATTCTACAACATTCCAGGCGTGTCGGACCCTACTTCTCGGTGGGAACATTATATGCGTCTATAACGGTATATATCATAATCTAAGGCAACCTAACATCTCGGATGCAATATCTGACAACATTCCTGGCCTGTCGAACCCTACTTCTCGGAGGGAACAGTATATACGTCTGTAACGTCATATATCCTAACCTAAGGCAACCTAACATGTCGGATGTAACATTTGACAACATTCCAGGCGTGTCGGTCCCTGCGTCTCGGCGGTAACTTTACATGCGTCTATAACGTTATATATCCTAACCTAAGGCAATCTAACATCTCGGATGCAATATTTGACAACATTCCTGGCCTGTCGAACCCTACTTCTCGGAGGGATCAGTATATATGTCTATAACGGTGTATATCCTAACCTAAGGCAACCTGACATTACGGATGTAATATTCTACAACCTTCCAGGCGTGTCGGACCCTACTACTCGGTGGGAACATTATATGCGTCTATAACGATATATATCCTAACCTTAGGCAGCCTAACATCTCGGATGTCACATTTGACAACATTCAAGGCGTGTCGGTCCCTACGTCTCGGTGGTAACATTACATGCGTCTATAACGTTATATATCCTAACCTAAGGCAACCTAACATCTCGGATGCAATATTTGACAACATTCCTGGCCTGTCGAACACTACTTCTCGGAGGGAACAGTATATACGTCTGTAACGTCATATATCCTAACCTAAGGCAACCTAACATCTCGGATGTAACATTTGACAACATTCCAGGCGTGTCGGTCCCTACGTCTCGGTGGTAACATTACATGCGTCTATAACGTTATATATCCTAACCTAAGGCGACATAACACCTCGGATGCAATATTTGACAACATTCCTGGCCCGTCGAACCCTACTTCTCGGAGGGAACAGTATATACGTCTATAACGTCATATATCCTAACCTAAGGCAACCTAACATCTCGGATGTAACATTTGACAACATTCCAGGCGTGTCGGTCCCTACGTCTCGGTGGTAACATTACATGCGTCTATAACGTTACATATCCTAACCTAAGGCAACCTAACATCTCGGATGCAATATTTGACAACATTCCTGGCCTGTCGAACCCTACTTCTCGGAGGGAACAGTATATATGTCTATAACGGTATATATCCTAACCTAAGGCAACCTGACATCTCGGATGTAATATTCTACAACCTTCCAGGCGTGTCGGACCCTACTACTCGGTGGGAACATTATATGCGTCTATAACGGTATATATCATAATCTAAGGCAACCTAACATCTCGGATGCAATAATTGACAACATTCCTGGCCTGTCGAACCCAACTTCCTGCAGGGAACAGTATATACGTCTGTAACGTCATATATCCTAACCTAAGGCAACCTAACATCTCGGATGTAACATTTGACAACATTCCTGGCCTGTCGAACACTACTTCTCGGAGGGAACAGTATATACGTCTGTAACGTCATATATCCTAACCTAAGGCAACCTAACATCTCGGATGTAACATTTGACAACATTCCAGGCGTGTCGGTCCCTACGTCTCGGTGGTAACATTACATGCGTCTATAACGTTATATATCCTAACCTAAGGCGACATAACACCTCGGATGCAATATTTGACAACATTCCTGGCCCGTCGAACCCTACTTCTCGGAGGGAACAGTATATACGTCTGTAACGTCATATATACTAACCTAAGGCAACCTAACATCTCGGATGTAACATTTGACAACATTCCAGGCGTGTCGGTCCCTACGTCTCGGTGGTAACATTACATGCGTCTATAACGTTACATATCCTAACCTAAGGCAACCTAACATCTCGGATACAATATTTGACAACATTCCTGGCCTGTCGAACCCTACTTCTCGGAGGGAACTGTATATATGTCTATAACGGTATATATCCTAATCTAAGGCAACCTAACATCTCGGATGCAATATTTGACAACATTCCTGGCCCGTCGAACCCTACTTCTCGGAGGGAACAGTATATACGTATGTAACGTCATATATCCTAACCTAAGGCAACCTAACATCTCGCATGTAACATTTGACAACATTCCAGGCGTGTCGGTCCCTACGTCTCGGTGGTAACATTACATGCGTCTATAACGTTATATATCCTAACCTAAGGCAACCTAACATCTCGGATGTAACATTTGACAACATTCCAGGCGTGTCGGTCCCTACGTCTCGGTGGTAACATTACATGCGTCTATAACGTTACAAATCCTAACCTAAGGCAACCTAACATCTCGGATACAATATTTGACAACATTCCTGGCCTGTCGAACCCTACTTCTCGGAGGGAACAGTATATATGTCTATAACGGTATATATCCTAACCTAAGGCAACCTAACATCTCGGATGCAATATTTGACAACATTCCTGGCCTGTCGAACCCTACTTCTCGGAGGGAACAGTATATACGTCTGTAACGTCATATATCCTAACCTAAGGCAACCTAACATCTCGGATGTAACATTTGACAACATTCCAGGCGTGTCGGTCCCTACGTCTCGGTGGTAACATTACATGCGTCTATAACCTTATATATCCTAACCTAAGGCGACCTAACATCTCGGATGCAATATTTGACAACATTCCTGGCCCGTCGAACCCTAATTCTCGGAGGGAACAGTATATACGTCTATCACGTCATATATCCTAACCTAAGGCAACCTAACATCTCGGATGTAACATTTGACAACATTCCAGGCGTGTCGGTCCCTACGTCTCGGTGGTAACATTACATGCGTCTATAACGTTATATATCCTAACCTAAGGCAACCTAACATCTCGGATGCAATATTTGACAACATTCCTGGCCTGTCGAACCCTACTTCTTGGAGGGAACAGTATATATGTCTATAACGGTTTATATCCTAACCTAAGGCAACCTGACATCTCGGATGTAATATTCTACAACCTTTCAGGCGTGTCGGACCCTACTTCTCGGTGGGAACATTATATGCGTCTATAACGGTATGTATCATAATCTAAGCCAACCTAACATCTCGGATGCAATATTTGACAACATTCCTGGCCCGTCGAACCCTACTTCTCGGAGGGAACAGTATATACGTCTGTAACGTCATATATCCTAACCTAAGGCAACCTAACATCTCGCATGTAACATTTGACAACATTCCAGGCGTGTCGGTCCCTACGTCTCGGTGGTAACATTACATGCGTCTATAACGTTACATATCCTAACCTAAGGCAACCTAACATCTCGGATACAATATTTGACAACATTCCTGGCCTGTCGAACCCTACTTCTCGGAGGGAACAGTATATATGTCTATAACGGTATATATCCTAATCTAAGGCAACCTAACATCTCGGATGCAATATTTGACAACATTCCTGGCCTGTCGAACCCTACTTCTCGGAGGGAACAGTATATACGTCTGTAACGTCATATATCCTAACCTAAGGCAACCTAACATCTCGGATGTAACATTTGACAACATTCCAGGCGTGTCGGTCCCTACGTCTCGGTGGTAACATTACATGCGTCTATAACGTTATATATCCTAACCTAAGGCAACCTAACATCTCGGATGCAATATTTGGCAACATTCCTGGCCTGTCGAACCCTACTTCTCGGAGGGAACAGTATATACGTCTATAACGTCATATATCCTTACCTGAGGCAACCAAACATCTCGGATGCAATATTTGACAACATTCCTGGCCTGTCGAACCCTACTTCTCGGAGGGAACAGTATATACGTCTATAACGGTATATATCCTAATCTAAGGCAACCTAACATCTCGGATGCAATATTTGACAACATTCCTGGCCCGTCGAACCCTACTTCTCGGAGGGAACAGTATACACGTCTATAACGTCATATATCCTAACCTGAGGCAACCTAACATCTCGGATGTAACATTTGACAACATTCCAGGCGTGTCGGTCCCTACGTCTCGGTGGTAACATTACATGCGTCTATAACGGTATATATCCTAATCTAAGGCAACCTAACATCTCGGATGCAATATTTGACAACATTCCTGGCCTGTCGAACACTACTTCTCGGAGGGAACAGTATATACGTCTGTAACGTCATATATCCTAACCTAAGGCAACCTGACATCTCGGATGCAATATTTGACAACATTCCTGGCCCGTCGAACCCTACTTTTCGGAGGGAACAGTATATACGTCTATAACGTCATATATCCTAACCTGAGGCAACCTAACATCTCGGATGTAACATTTGACAACATTCCAGGCGTGTCGGTCCCTACGTCTCGGTGGTAACATTATATACGTCTGTAACGTCATATATCCTAACCTAAGGCAACCTAACATCTCGGATGTAACATTTGACAACATTCCAGGCGTGTCGGTCCCTACGTCTCGGTGGTAACATTACATGCGTCTATAACCTTACATATCCTAACCTAAGGCAACCTAACATCTCGGATACAATATTTGACAACATTCCTGGCCTGTCGAACCCTACTTCTCGGAGGGAACTGTATATATGTCTATAACGGTATATATCCTAATCTAAGGCAACCTAACATCTCGGATGCAATATTTGACAACATTCCTGGCCCGTCGAACCCTACTTCTCGGAGGGAACAGTATATACGTCTGTAACGTCATATATCCTAACCTAAGGCAACCTAACATCTCGGATGTAACATTTGACAACATTCCAGGCGTGTCGGTCCCTACGTCTCGGTGGTAACATTACATGCGACTATAACGTTATATATCCTAACCTAAGGCAACCTAACATCTCGGATGCAATATTTGGCAACATTCCTGGCCTGTCGAACCCTACTTCTCGGAGGGAACAGTATATACGTCTATAACGTCATATATCCTTACCTGAGGCAACCAAACATCTCGGATGCAATATTTGACAACATTCCTGGCCTGTCGAACCCTACTTCTCGGAGGGAACAGTATATACGTCTATAACGGTATATATCCTAATCTAAGGCAACCTAACATCTCGGATGCAATATTTGACAACATTCCTGGTCCGTCGAACCCTACTTCTCGGAGGGAACAGTATATACGTCTAGAACGTTATATATCCTAACCTAAGGCAACCTGACATCTCGGATGTAGTATTCTACAACATTCCAGGCGTGTCGGACCCTACTTCTCGGTGGGAACATTATATGCGTCTATAACGGTATATATCATAATCTAAGGCAACCTAACATCTCGGATGCAATATCTGACAACATTCCTGGCCTGTCGAACCCTACTTCTCGGAGGGAACAGTATATACGTCTGTAACGTCATATATCCTAACCTAAGGCAACCTAACATGTCGGATGTAACATTTGACAACATTCCAGGCGTGTCGGTCCCTGCGTCTCGGCGGTAACTTTACATGCGTCTATAACGTTATATATCCTAACCTAAGGCAATCTAACATCTCGGATGCAATATTTGACAACATTCCTGGCCTGTCGAACCCTACTTCTCGGAGGGATCAGTATATATGTCTATAACGGTGTATATCCTAACCTAAGGCAACCTGACATTACGGATGTAATATTCTACAACCTTCCAGGCGTGTCGGACCCTACTACTCGGTGGGAACATTATATGCGTCTATAACGATATATATCCTAACCTTAGGCAGCCTAACATCTCGGATGTCACATTTGACAACATTCAAGGCGTGTCGGTCCCTACGTCTCGGTGGTAACATTACATGCGTCTATAACGTTATATATCCTAACCTAAGGCAACCTAACATCTCGGATGCAATATTTGACAACATTCCTGGCCTGTCGAACACTACTTCTCGGAGGGAACAGTATATACGTCTGTAACGTCATATATCCTAACCTAAGGCAACCTAACATCTCGGATGTAACATTTGACAACATTCCAGGCGTGTCGGTCCCTACGTCTCGGTGGTAACATTACATGCGTCTATAACGTTATATATCCTAACCTAAGGCGACATAACACCTCGGATGCAATATTTGACAACATTCCTGGCCCGTCGAACCCTACTTCTCGGAGGGAACAGTATATACGTCTATAACGTCATATATCCTAACCTAAGGCAACCTAACATCTCGGATGTAACATTTGACAACATTCCAGGCGTGTCGGTCCCTACGTCTCGGTGGTAACATTACATGCGTCTATAACGTTACATATCCTAACCTAAGGCAACCTAACATCTCGGATGCAATATTTGACAACATTCCTGGCCTGTCGAACCCTACTTCTCGGAGGGAACAGTATATATGTCTATAACGGTATATATCCTAACCTAAGGCAACCTGACATCTCGGATGTAATATTCTACAACCTTCCAGGCGTGTCGGACCCTACTACTCGGTGGGAACATTATATGCGTCTATAACGGTATATATCATAATCTAAGGCAACCTAACATCTCGGATGCAATAATTGACAACATTCCTGGCCTGTCGAACCCAACTTCCTGCAGGGAACAGTATATACGTCTGTAACGTCATATATCCTAACCTAAGGCAACCTAACATCTCGGATGTAACATTTGACAACATTCCTGGCCTGTCGAACACTACTTCTCGGAGGGAACAGTATATACGTCTGTAACGTCATATATCCTAACCTAAGGCAACCTAACATCTCGGATGTAACATTTGACAACATTCCAGGCGTGTCGGTCCCTACGTCTCGGTGGTAACATTACATGCGTCTATAACGTTATATATCCTAACCTAAGGCGACATAACACCTCGGATGCAATATTTGACAACATTCCTGGCCCGTCGAACCCTACTTCTCGGAGGGAACAGTATATACGTCTGTAACGTCATATATACTAACCTAAGGCAACCTAACATCTCGGATGTAACATTTGACAACATTCCAGGCGTGTCGGTCCCTACGTCTCGGTGGTAACATTACATGCGTCTATAACGTTACATATCCTAACCTAAGGCAACCTAACATCTCGGATACAATATTTGACAACATTCCTGGCCTGTCGAACCCTACTTCTCGGAGGGAACTGTATATATGTCTATAACGGTATATATCCTAATCTAAGGCAACCTAACATCTCGGATGCAATATTTGACAACATTCCTGGCCCGTCGAACCCTACTTCTCGGAGGGAACAGTATATACGTATGTAACGTCATATATCCTAACCTAAGGCAACCTAACATCTCGCATGTAACATTTGACAACATTCCAGGCGTGTCGGTCCCTACGTCTCGGTGGTAACATTACATGCGTCTATAACGTTATATATCCTAACCTAAGGCAACCTAACATCTCGGATGTAACATTTGACAACATTCCAGGCGTGTCGGTCCCTACGTCTCGGTGGTAACATTACATGCGTCTATAACGTTACAAATCCTAACCTAAGGCAACCTAACATCTCGGATACAATATTTGACAACATTCCTGGCCTGTCGAACCCTACTTCTCGGAGGGAACAGTATATATGTCTATAACGGTATATATCCTAACCTAAGGCAACCTAACATCTCGGATGCAATATTTGACAACATTCCTGGCCTGTCGAACCCTACTTCTCGGAGGGAACAGTATATACGTCTGTAACGTCATATATCCTAACCTAAGGCAACCTAACATCTCGGATGTAACATTTGACAACATTCCAGGCGTGTCGGTCCCTACGTCTCGGTGGTAACATTACATGCGTCTATAACCTTATATATCCTAACCTAAGGCGACCTAACATCTCGGATGCAATATTTGACAACATTCCTGGCCCGTCGAACCCTAATTCTCGGAGGGAACAGTATATACGTCTATCACGTCATATATCCTAACCTAAGGCAACCTAACATCTCGGATGTAACATTTGACAACATTCCAGGCGTGTCGGTCCCTACGTCTCGGTGGTAACATTACATGCGTCTATAACGTTATATATCCTAACCTAAGGCAACCTAACATCTCGGATGCAATATTTGACAACATTCCTGGCCTGTCGAACCCTACTTCTTGGAGGGAACAGTATATATGTCTATAACGGTTTATATCCTAACCTAAGGCAACCTGACATCTCGGATGTAATATTCTACAACCTTTCAGGCGTGTCGGACCCTACTTCTCGGTGGGAACATTATATGCGTCTATAACGGTATGTATCATAATCTAAGCCAACCTAACATCTCGGATGCAATATTTGACAACATTCCTGGCCTGTCGAACCCTACTTCTCGGAGGGAAAAGTATATACGTCTGTAACGTCATATACCCTAACCTAAGGCAACCTAACATTTCGGATGTAACATTTGACAACATTCCAGGCGTGTCGGTCCCTACGTCTCGGTGGTAACATTACATGCGTCTATAACGTTATATATCCTAACCTAAGGCGACCTAACATCTCGGATGCAATATTTGACAACATTCCTGGCCCGTCGAACCCTACTTCTCGGAGGGAACCGTATATACGTCTATAACGGTATATATCATAATCTAAGGCAACCTAACATCTCGGATGCAATATTTGACAACATTCCTGGCCTGTCGAACCCTACTTCTCGGAGGGAACAGTATGTACGTCTATAACGTTATATATCCTAACCTAAAGCAACCTAACATCTCGGATGTAATATTCTACAACCTTCTAGGCGTGTCGGACCCTACTTCTCGGTGGGAACATTATATGCGTCTATAACGTTGCATATCCTAATCTACGGCAACCTAACATCTCGGATGCAATATTTGACAACATTCCTGGCCTGTCGAACCCTACTTCTCGGAGGGAACAGCATATACATCTATAACGTCATATATCCTAGCCTAAGGCAGCCTAACATCTCGGATGTAACATTTGACAACATTCCAGGCGTGTCGGTCCCTACGTCTCGGTGGTAACATTACATGCGTCTATAACGGTATATATCCTAATTTTAGGCAACCTAACATCTCGGATGTAACATTTTACCACATTCCAGGCGTGTCGGTCCCTACGTCTCGGTGGTAATATTACATGCGTCTATAACGTTATATATCCTAACCTAAGGCCACCTAACATCTCGTATGTAATATTTGATAACATTCCTGGCGTGTCGGTCCCTACGTCTCGGTGGTAACATTACATGCGTCTATAGCGGTATATATCCTAATCTTAGGCAACCTAACATCTCGGATGCAATATCTGACAACATTCCTGGCCTGTCGAACCCTACTTCTCGGAGGGAACAGTATATACGTCTGTAACGTCATATATCTTAACCTAAGGCAACCTAACATCTCGGATGTAACATTTGACAACATTCCAGGCTTGTCGGTCCCTACGTCTCGGTGGTAACATTACATGCGTCTATAACGTTATATATCCTAACCTAAGGCAACCTAACATCTCGGATGCAATATTTGACAACATTCCTGGCCTGTCGAACCCTACTTCTCGGAGGGAACATTATATACGTCTATAACGTCATTTATCCTTACCTGAGGCAACCTAACATCTCGGATGCAATATTTGACAACATTCCTGGCCTGTCGAACCCTACTTCTCGGAGGGAACAGTATATACGTCTATAACGTTATATATCCTAACCTAAGGCAACCTAACATCTCGGATGCAATATTTGACAACATTCCTGGCCTGTCGAACCCTACTTCTTGGAGGGAACAGTATATATGTCTATAACGGTATATATCCTAACCTAAGGCAACCTGACATCTCGGATGTAATATTCTACAACCTTCCAGGCGTGTCGGACCCTACTTCTCGGTGGGAACATTATATGCGTCTATAACGGTATATATCATAATCTAAGGCAACCTAACATCTCGGATGCAATAATTGACAACATTCCTGGCCTGTCGAACCCAACTTCCTGCAGGGAACAGTATATACGTCTGTAACGTCATATATCCTAACCTAAGGCAACCTAACATCTCGGATGTAACATTTGACAACATTCCAGGCGTGTCGGTCCCTACGTCTCGGTGGTAACATTACATGCGTCTATAACGTTATATATCCTAACCTAAGGCGACCTAACATCTCGGATGCAATATTTGACAACATTCCTGGCCCGTCGAACCCTACTTCTCGGAGGGAACAGTATATACGTCTATCACGTCATATATCCTAACCTAAGGCAACCTAACATCTCGGATGTAACATTTGACAACATTCCAGGCGTGTCGGTCCCTACGTCTCGGTGGTAACATTACATGCGTCTATAACGTTATATATCCTAACCTAAGGCAACCTAACATCTCGGATGCAATATTTGACAACATTCCTGGCCTGTCGAACCCTACTTCTCGGAGGGAACAGTATATATGTCTATAACGGTTTATATCCTAACCTAAGGCAACCTGACATCTCGGATGTAATATTCTACAACCTTTCAGGCGTGTCGGACCCTACTTCTCGGTGGGAACATTATATGCGTCTATAACGGTATGTATCATAATCTAAGCCAACCTAACATCTCGGATGCAATAGTTGACAACATTCCTGGCCTGTCGAACCCTACTTCTCGGAGGGAAAAGTATATACGTCTGTAACGTCATATACCCTAACCTAAGGCAACCTAACATTTCGGATGTAACATTTGACAACATTCCAGGCGTGTCGGTCCCTACGTCTCGGTGGTAACATTACATGCGTCTGTAACGTCATATATCTTAACCTAAGGCAACCTAACATCTCGGATGTAACATTTGACAACATTCCAGGCTTGTCGGTCCCTACGTCTCGGTGGTAACATTACATGCGTCTATAACGTTATATATCCTAACCTAAGGCAACCTAACATCTCGGATGCAATATTTGACAACATTCCTGGCCTGTCGAACCCTACTTCTCGGAGGGAACATTATATACGTCTATAACGTCATTTATCCTTACCTGAGGCAACCTAACATCTCGGATGCAATATTTGACAACATTCCTGGCCTGTCGAACCCTACTTCTCGGAGGGAACAGTATATACGTCTATAACGTTATATATCCTAACCTAAGGCAACCTAACATCTCGGATGCAATATTTGACAACATTCCTGGCCTGTCGAACCCTACTTCTTGGAGGGAACAGTATATATGTCTATAACGGTATATATCCTAACCTAAGGCAACCTGACATCTCGGATGTAATATTCTACAACCTTCCAGGCGTGTCGGACCCTACTTCTCGGTGGGAACATTATATGCGTCTATAACGGTATATATCATAATCTAAGGCAACCTAACATCTCGGATGCAATAATTGACAACATTCCTGGCCTGTCGAACCCTACTTCTCGGAGGGAACAGTATATACGTCTATAACGGTATATATCCTAATCTAAGGCAACCTAACATCTCGGATGCAATATTTGACAACATTCCTGGTCCGTCGAACCCTACTTCTCGGAGG
The DNA here is from genome assembly GCA_963969225.1 of Xylocopa violacea. Lineage (NCBI taxonomy): Eukaryota > Metazoa > Arthropoda > Insecta > Hymenoptera > Apidae > Xylocopa > Xylocopa violacea. Next base: position 8,370,874 of record CAXAJV010000004.1, on the reverse strand, counting down.
GAACAGTATATACGTCTATAACGTTATATATCCTAACCTAAGGCAACCTGACATCTCGGATGTAGTATTCTACAACATTCCAGGCGTGTCGGACCCTACTTCTCGGTGGGAACATTATATGCGTCTATAACGGTATATATCATAATCTAAGGCAATCTAACATCTCGGATGCAATATTTGACAACATTCCTGGCCTGTCGAACCCTACTTCTCGGAGGGATCAGTATATATGTCTATAACGGTGTATATCCTAACCTAAGGCAACCTGACATTACGGATGTAATATTCTACAACCTTCCAGGCGTGTCGGACCCTACTACTCGGTGGGAACATTATATGCGTCTATAACGATATATATCCTAACCTTAGGCAGCCTAACATCTCGGATGTCACATTTGACAACATTCAAGGCGTGTCGGTCCCTACGTCTCGGTGGTAACATTACATGCGTCTATAACGTTATATATCCTAACCTAAGGCAACCTAACATCTCGGATGCAATATTTGACAACATTCCTGGCCTGTCGAACACTACTTCTCGGAGGGAACAGTATATACGTCTGTAACGTCATATATCCTAACCTAAGGCAACCTAACATCTCGGATGTAACATTTGACAACATTCCAGGCGTGTCGGTCCCTACGTCTCGGTGGTAACATTACATGCGTCTATAACGTTATATATAACGTTATATCCTAACCTAAGGCGACATAACACCTCGGATGCAATATTTGACAACATTCCTGGCCCGTCGAACCCTACTTCTCGGAGGGAACAGTATATATGTCTATAACGGTATATATCCTAACCTAAGGCAACCTGACATCTCGGATGTAATATTCTACAACCTTCCAGGCGTGTCGGACCCTACTACTCGGTGGGAACATTATATGCGTCTATAACGGTATATATCATAATCTAAGGCAACCTAACATCTCGGATGCAATAATTGACAACATTCCTGGCCTGTCGAACCCAACTTCCTGCAGGGAACAGTATATACGTCTGTAACGTCATATATCCTAACCTAAGGCAACCTAACATCTCGGATGTAACATTTGACAACATTCCTGGCCTGTCGAACACTACTTCTCGGAGGGAACAGTATATACGTCTGTAACGTCATATATCCTAACCTAAGGCAACCTAACATCTCGGATGTAACATTTGACAACATTCCAGGCGTGTCGGTCCCTACGTCTCGGTGGTAACATTACATGCGTCTATAACGTTATATATCCTAACCTAAGGCGACATAACACCTCGGATGCAATATTTGACAACATTCCTGGCCCGTCGAACCCTACTTCTCGGAGGGAACAGTATATACGTCTGTAACGTCATATATACTAACCTAAGGCAACCTAACATCTCGGATGTAACATTTGACAACATTCCAGGCGTGTCGGTCCCTACGTCTCGGTGGTAACATTACATGCGTCTATAACGTTACATATCCTAACCTAAGGCAACCTAACATCTCGGATACAATATTTGACAACATTCCTGGCCTGTCGAACCCTACTTCTCGGAGGGAACTGTATATATGTCTATAACGGTATATATCCTAATCTAAGGCAACCTAACATCTCGGATGCAATATTTGACAACATTCCTGGCCCGTCGAACCCTACTTCTCGGAGGGAACAGTATATACGTCTGTAACGTCATATATCCTAACCTAAGGCAACCTAACATCTCGCATGTAACATTTGACAACATTCCAGGCGTGTCGGTCCCTACGTCTCGGTGGTAACATTACATGCGTCTATAACGTTATATATCCTAACCTAAGGCAACCTAACATCTCGGATGTAACATTTGACAACATTCCAGGCGTGTCGGTCCCTACGTCTCGGTGGTAACATTACATGCGTCTATAACGTTACAAATCCTAACCTAAGGCAACCTAACATCTCGGATACAATATTTGACAACATTCCTGGCCTGTCGAACCCTACTTCTCGGTGGGAACATTATATGCGTCTATAACGGTATGTATCATAATCTAAGCCAACCTAACATCTCGGATGCAATATTTGACAACATTCCTGGCCTGTCGAACCCTACTTCTCGGAGGGAAAAGTATATACGTCTGTAACGTCATATACCCTAACCTAAGGCAACCTAACATTTCGGATGTAACATTTGACAACATTCCAGGCGTGTCGGTCCCTACGTCTCGGTGGTAGCATTACATGCGTCTATAACGTTATATATCCTAACCTAAGGCGACCTAACATCTCGGATGCAATATTTGACAACATTCCTGGCCCGTCGAACCCTACTTCTCGGAGGGAACCGTATATACGTCTATAACGTCATATATCCTAACCTGAGGCAACCTAACATCTCGGATGTAACATGTGACAACATTCCAGGCGTGTCGGACCCTACTTCTCGGTGGGAATATTATATGCGTCTATCACGTTGTATATCCTAATCTAAGGCAACCTAACATCTCGGATGCAATATTTGACAACATTCCTGGCCTGTCGAACCCTACTTCTCGGAGGGAACAGTATATACGTCTATAACGGTATATATCATAATCTAAGGCAACCTAACATCTCGGATGCAATATTTGACAACATTCCTGGCCTGTCGAACCCTACTTCTCGGAGGGAACAGTATGTACGTCTATAACGTTATATATCCTAACCTAAGGCAACCTAACATCTCGGATGTAATATTCTACAACCTTCCAGGCGTGTCGGACCCTACTTCTCGGTGGGAACATTATATGCGTCTATAACGTTGCATATCCTAATCTACGGCAACCTAACATCTCGGATGCAATATTTGACAACATTCCTGGCCTGTCGAACCCTACTTCTCGGAGGGAACAGCATATACATCTATAACGTCATATATCCTAGCCTAAGGCAGCCTAACATCTCGGATGTAACATTTGACAACATTCCAGGCGTGTCGGTCCCTACGTCTCGGTGGTAACATTACATGCGTCTATAACGGTATATATCCTAATTTTAGGCAACCTAACATCTCGGATGTAACATTTTACCACATTCCAGGCGTGTCGGTCCCTACGTCTCGGTGGTAACATTACATGCGTCTATAGCGGTATATATCCTAATCTTAGGCAACCTAACATCTCGGATGCAATACTTGACAACATTCCTGGCCTGTCGAACCCTACATCTCGGAGGGAACAGTACATACGTCTATAACGTCATATATCCTAACCTAAGGCAACCTGACATCTCGGATGTAATATTCTACAACCTTCCAGGCGTGTCGGACCCTACTTCTCGGTGGGAACATTATATGCGTCTATAACGGTATATATCATAATCTAAGGCAACCTAACATCTCGGATGCAATATCTGACAACATTCCTGGCCTGTCGAACCCTACTTCTCGGAGGGAACAGTATATACGTCTGTAACGTCATATATCTTAACCTAAGGCAACCTAACATCTCGGATGTAACATTTGACAACATTCCAGGCGTGTCGGTCCCTACGTCTCGGTGGTAACATTACATGCGTCTATAACGTTATATATCCTAACCTAAGGCGACATAACACCTCGGATGCAATATTTGACAACATTCCTGGCCCGTCGAACCCTACTTCTCGGAGGGAACAGTATATACGTCTGTAACGTCATATATACTAACCTAAGGCAACCTAACATCTCGGATGTAACATTTGACAACATTCCAGGCGTGTCGGTCCCTACGTCTCGGTGGTAACATTACATGCGTCTATAACGTTACATATCCTAACCTAAGGCAACCTAACATCTCGGATACAATATTTGACAACATTCCTGGCCTGTCGAACCCTACTTCTCGGAGGGAACTGTATATATGTCTATAACGGTATATATCCTAATCTAAGGCAACCTAACATCTCGGATGCAATATTTGACAACATTCCTGGCCCGTCGAACCCTACTTCTCGGAGGGAACAGTATATACGTCTGTAACGTCATATATCCTAACCTAAGGCAACCTAACATCTCGCATGTAACATTTGACAACATTCCAGGCGTGTCGGTCCCTACGTCTCGGTGGTAACATTACATGCGTCTATAACGTTACATATCCTAACCTAAGGCAACCTAACATCTCGGATACAATATTTGACAACATTCCTGGCCTGTCGAACCCTACTTCTCGGAGGGAACAGTATATATGTCTATAACGGTATATATCCTAATCTAAGGCAACCTAACATCTCGGATGCAATATTTGACAACATTCCTGGCCTGTCGAACCCTACTTCTCGGAGGGAACAGTATATACGTCTGTAACGTCATATATCCTAACCTAAGGCAACCTAACATCTCGGATGTAACATTTGACAACATTCCAGGCGTGTCGGTCCCTACGTCTCGGTGGTAACATTACATGCGTCTATAACGTTATATATCCTAACCTAAGGCAACCTAACATCTCGGATGCAATATTTGGCAACATTCCTGGCCTGTCGAACCCTACTTCTCGGAGGGAACAGTATATACGTCTATAACGTCATATATCCTTACCTGAGGCAACCAAACATCTCGGATGCAATATTTGACAACATTCCTGGCCTGTCGAACCCTACTTCTCGGAGGGAACAGTATATACGTCTATAACGGTATATATCCTAATCTAAGGCAACCTAACATCTCGGATGCAATATTTGACAACATTCCTGGCCCGTCGAACCCTACTTCTCGGAGGGAACAGTATACACGTCTATAACGTCATATATCCTAACCTGAGGCAACCTAACATCTCGGATGTAACATTTGACAACATTCCAGGCGTGTCGGTCCCTACGTCTCGGTGGTAACATTACATGCGTCTATAACGGTATATATCCTAATCTAAGGCAACCTAACATCTCGGATGCAATATTTGACAACATTCCTGGCCTGTCGAACACTACTTCTCGGAGGGAACAGTATATACGTCTGTAACGTCATATATCCTAACCTAAGGCAACCTGACATCTCGGATGCAATATTTGACAACATTCCTGGCCCGTCGAACCCTACTTTTCGGAGGGAACAGTATATACGTCTATAACGTCATATATCCTAACCTGAGGCAACCTAACATCTCGGATGTAACATTTGACAACATTCCAGGCGTGTCGGTCCCTACGTCTCGGTGGTAACATTACATGCGTCTATAACGTTATATATCCTAACCTAAGGCGACATAACACCTCGGATGCAATATTTGACAACATTCCTGGCCCGTCGAACCCTACTTCTCGGAGGGAACAGTATATACGTCTGTAACGTCATATATACTAACCTAAGGCAACCTAACATCTCGGATGTAACATTTGACAACATTCCAGGCGTGTCGGTCCCTACGTCTCGGTGGTAACATTACATGCGTCTATAACGTTACATATCCTAACCTAAGGCAACCTAACATCTCGGATACAATATTTGACAACATTCCTGGCCTGTCGAACCCTACTTCTCGGAGGGAACTGTATATATGTCTATAACGGTATATATCCTAATCTAAGGCAACCTAACATCTCGGATGCAATATTTGACAACATTCCTGGCCCGTCGAACCCTACTTCTCGGAGGGAACAGTATATACGTCTGTAACGTCATATATCCTAACCTAAGGCAACCTAACATCTCGCATGTAACATTTGACAACATTCCAGGCGTGTCGGTCCCTACGTCTCGGTGGTAACATTACATGCGTCTATAACGTTATATATCCTAACCTAAGGCAACCTAACATCTCGGATGTAACATTTGACAACATTCCAGGCGTGTCGGTCCCTACGTCTCGGTGGTAACATTACATGCGTCTATAACGTTACAAATCCTAACCTAAGGCAACCTAACATCTCGGATACAATATTTGACAACATTCCTGGCCTGTCGAACCCTACTTCTCGGTGGGAACATTATATGCGTCTATAACGGTATGTATCATAATCTAAGCCAACCTAACATCTCGGATGCAATATTTGACAACATTCCTGGCCTGTCGAACCCTACTTCTCGGAGGGAAAAGTATATACGTCTGTAACGTCATATACCCTAACCTAAGGCAACCTAACATTTCGGATGTAACATTTGACAACATTCCAGGCGTGTCGGTCCCTACGTCTCGGTGGTAGCATTACATGCGTCTATAACGTTATATATCCTAACCTAAGGCGACCTAACATCTCGGATGCAATATTTGACAACATTCCTGGCCCGTCGAACCCTACTTCTCGGAGGGAACCGTATATACGTCTATAACGTCATATATCCTAACCTGAGGCAACCTAACATCTCGGATGTAACATGTGACAACATTCCAGGCGTGTCGGACCCTACTTCTCGGTGGGAATATTATATGCGTCTATCACGTTGTATATCCTAATCTAAGGCAACCTAACATCTCGGATGCAATATTTGACAACATTCCTGGCCTGTCGAACCCTACTTCTCGGAGGGAACAGTATATACGTCTATAACGGTATATATCATAATCTAAGGCAACCTAACATCTCGGATGCAATATTTGACAACATTCCTGGCCTGTCGAACCCTACTTCTCGGAGGGAACAGTATGTACGTCTATAACGTTATATATCCTAACCTAAGGCAACCTAACATCTCGGATGTAATATTCTACAACCTTCCAGGCGTGTCGGACCCTACTTCTCGGTGGGAACATTATATGCGTCTATAACGTTGCATATCCTAATCTACGGCAACCTAACATCTCGGATGCAATATTTGACAACATTCCTGGCCTGTCGAACCCTACTTCTCGGAGGGAACAGCATATACATCTATAACGTCATATATCCTAGCCTAAGGCAGCCTAACATCTCGGATGTAACATTTGACAACATTCCAGGCGTGTCGGTCCCTACGTCTCGGTGGTAACATTACATGCGTCTATAACGGTATATATCCTAATTTTAGGCAACCTAACATCTCGGATGTAACATTTTACCACATTCCAGGCGTGTCGGTCCCTACGTCTCGGTGGTAACATTACATGCGTCTATAGCGGTATATATCCTAATCTTAGGCAACCTAACATCTCGGATGCAATACTTGACAACATTCCTGGCCTGTCGAACCCTACATCTCGGAGGGAACAGTACATACGTCTATAACGTCATATATCCTAACCTAAGGCAACCTGACATCTCGGATGTAATATTCTACAACCTTCCAGGCGTGTCGGACCCTACTTCTCGGTGGGAACATTATATGCGTCTATAACGGTATATATCATAATCTAAGGCAACCTAACATCTCGGATGCAATATCTGACAACATTCCTGGCCTGTCGAACCCTACTTCTCGGAGGGAACAGTATATACGTCTGTAACGTCATATATCTTAACCTAAGGCAACCTAACATCTCGGATGTAACATTTGACAACATTCCAGGCGTGTCGGTCCCTACGTCTCGGTGGTAACATTACATGCGTCTATAACGTTATATATCCTAACCTAAGGCGACATAACACCTCGGATGCAATATTTGACAACATTCCTGGCCCGTCGAACCCTACTTCTCGGAGGGAACAGTATATACGTCTGTAACGTCATATATACTAACCTAAGGCAACCTAACATCTCGGATGTAACATTTGACAACATTCCAGGCGTGTCGGTCCCTACGTCTCGGTGGTAACATTACATGCGTCTATAACGTTACATATCCTAACCTAAGGCAACCTAACATCTCGGATACAATATTTGACAACATTCCTGGCCTGTCGAACCCTACTTCTCGGAGGGAACTGTATATATGTCTATAACGGTATATATCCTAATCTAAGGCAACCTAACATCTCGGATGCAATATTTGACAACATTCCTGGCCCGTCGAACCCTACTTCTCGGAGGGAACAGTATATACGTCTGTAACGTCATATATCCTAACCTAAGGCAACCTAACATCTCGCATGTAACATTTGACAACATTCCAGGCGTGTCGGTCCCTACGTCTCGGTGGTAACATTACATGCGTCTATAACGTTACATATCCTAACCTAAGGCAACCTAACATCTCGGATACAATATTTGACAACATTCCTGGCCTGTCGAACCCTACTTCTCGGAGGGAACAGTATATATGTCTATAACGGTATATATCCTAATCTAAGGCAACCTAACATCTCGGATGCAATATTTGACAACATTCCTGGCCTGTCGAACCCTACTTCTCGGAGGGAACAGTATATACGTCTGTAACGTCATATATCCTAACCTAAGGCAACCTAACATCTCGGATGTAACATTTGACAACATTCCAGGCGTGTCGGTCCCTACGTCTCGGTGGTAACATTACATGCGTCTATAACGTTATATATCCTAACCTAAGGCAACCTAACATCTCGGATGCAATATTTGGCAACATTCCTGGCCTGTCGAACCCTACTTCTCGGAGGGAACAGTATATACGTCTATAACGTCATATATCCTTACCTGAGGCAACCAAACATCTCGGATGCAATATTTGACAACATTCCTGGCCTGTCGAACCCTACTTCTCGGAGGGAACAGTATATACGTCTATAACGGTATATATCCTAATCTAAGGCAACCTAACATCTCGGATGCAATATTTGACAACATTCCTGGCCCGTCGAACCCTACTTCTCGGAGGGAACAGTATACACGTCTATAACGTCATATATCCTAACCTGAGGCAACCTAACATCTCGGATGTAACATTTGACAACATTCCAGGCGTGTCGGTCCCTACGTCTCGGTGGTAACATTACATGCGTCTATAACGGTATATATCCTAATCTAAGGCAACCTAACATCTCGGATGCAATATTTGACAACATTCCTGGCCTGTCGAACACTACTTCTCGGAGGGAACAGTATATACGTCTGTAACGTCATATATCCTAACCTAAGGCAACCTGACATCTCGGATGCAATATTTGACAACATTCCTGGCCCGTCGAACCCTACTTTTCGGAGGGAACAGTATATACGTCTATAACGTCATATATCCTAACCTGAGGCAACCTAACATCTCGGATGTAACATTTGACAACATTCCAGGCGTGTCGGTCCCTACGTCTCGGTGGTAACATTATATACGTCTGTAACGTCATATATCCTAACCTAAGGCAACCTAACATCTCGGATGTAACATTTGACAACATTCCAGGCGTGTCGGTCCCTACGTCTCGGTGGTAACATTACATGCGTCTATAACCTTACATATCCTAACCTAAGGCAACCTAACATCTCGGATACAATATTTGACAACATTCCTGGCCTGTCGAACCCTACTTCTCGGAGGGAACTGTATATACGTCTATAACGGTATATATCCTAATCTAAGGCAACCTAACATCTCGGATGCAATATTTGACAACATTCCTGGCCCGTCGAACCCTACTTCTCGGAGGGAACAGTATATACGTCTGTAACGTCATATATCCTAACCTAAGGCAACCTAACATCTCGGATGTAACATTTGACAACATTCCAGGCGTGTCGGTCCCTACGTCTCGGTGGTAACATTACATGCGACTATAACGTTATATATCCTAACCTAAGGCAACCTAACATCTCGGATGCAATATTTGGCAACATTCCTGGCCTGTCGAACCCTACTTCTCGGAGGGAACAGTATATACGTCTATAACGTCATATATCCTTACCTGAGGCAACCAAACATCTCGGATGCAATATTTGACAACATTCCTGGCCTGTCGAACCCTACTTCTCGGAGGGAACAGTATATACGTCTATAACGGTATATATCCTAATCTAAGGCAACCTAACATCTCGGATGCAATATTTGACAACATTCCTGGTCCGTCGAACCCTACTTCTCGGAGGGAACAGTATATACGTCTAGAACGTTATATATCCTAACCTAAGGCAACCTGACATCTCGGATGTAGTATTCTACAACATTCCAGGCGTGTCGGACCCTACTTCTCGGTGGGAACATTATATGCGTCTATAACGGTATATATCATAATCTAAGGCAACCTAACATCTCGGATGCAATATCTGACAACATTCCTGGCCTGTCGAACCCTACTTCTCGGAGGGAACAGTATATACGTCTGTAACGTCATATATCCTAACCTAAGGCAACCTAACATGTCGGATGTAACATTTGACAACATTCCAGGCGTGTCGGTCCCTGCGTCTCGGCGGTAACTTTACATGCGTCTATAACGTTATATATCCTAACCTAAGGCAATCTAACATCTCGGATGCAATATTTGACAACATTCCTGGCCTGTCGAACCCTACTTCTCGGAGGGATCAGTATATATGTCTATAACGGTGTATATCCTAACCTAAGGCAACCTGACATTACGGATGTAATATTCTACAACCTTCCAGGCGTGTCGGACCCTACTACTCGGTGGGAACATTATATGCGTCTATAACGATATATATCCTAACCTTAGGCAGCCTAACATCTCGGATGTCACATTTGACAACATTCAAGGCGTGTCGGTCCCTACGTCTCGGTGGTAACATTACATGCGTCTATAACGTTATATATCCTAACCTAAGGCAACCTAACATCTCGGATGCAATATTTGACAACATTCCTGGCCTGTCGAACACTACTTCTCGGAGGGAACAGTATATACGTCTGTAACGTCATATATCCTAACCTAAGGCAACCTAACATCTCGGATGTAACATTTGACAACATTCCAGGCGTGTCGGTCCCTACGTCTCGGTGGTAACATTACATGCGTCTATAACGTTATATATCCTAACCTAAGGCGACATAACACCTCGGATGCAATATTTGACAACATTCCTGGCCCGTCGAACCCTACTTCTCGGAGGGAACAGTATATACGTCTATAACGTCATATATCCTAACCTAAGGCAACCTAACATCTCGGATGTAACATTTGACAACATTCCAGGCGTGTCGGTCCCTACGTCTCGGTGGTAACATTACATGCGTCTATAACGTTACATATCCTAACCTAAGGCAACCTAACATCTCGGATGCAATATTTGACAACATTCCTGGCCTGTCGAACCCTACTTCTCGGAGGGAACAGTATATATGTCTATAACGGTATATATCCTAACCTAAGGCAACCTGACATCTCGGATGTAATATTCTACAACCTTCCAGGCGTGTCGGACCCTACTACTCGGTGGGAACATTATATGCGTCTATAACGGTATATATCATAATCTAAGGCAACCTAACATCTCGGATGCAATAATTGACAACATTCCTGGCCTGTCGAACCCAACTTCCTGCAGGGAACAGTATATACGTCTGTAACGTCATATATCCTAACCTAAGGCAACCTAACATCTCGGATGTAACATTTGACAACATTCCTGGCCTGTCGAACACTACTTCTCGGAGGGAACAGTATATACGTCTGTAACGTCATATATCCTAACCTAAGGCAACCTAACATCTCGGATGTAACATTTGACAACATTCCAGGCGTGTCGGTCCCTACGTCTCGGTGGTAACATTACATGCGTCTATAACGTTATATATCCTAACCTAAGGCGACATAACACCTCGGATGCAATATTTGACAACATTCCTGGCCCGTCGAACCCTACTTCTCGGAGGGAACAGTATATACGTCTGTAACGTCATATATACTAACCTAAGGCAACCTAACATCTCGGATGTAACATTTGACAACATTCCAGGCGTGTCGGTCCCTACGTCTCGGTGGTAACATTACATGCGTCTATAACGTTACATATCCTAACCTAAGGCAACCTAACATCTCGGATACAATATTTGACAACATTCCTGGCCTGTCGAACCCTACTTCTCGGAGGGAACTGTATATATGTCTATAACGGTATATATCCTAATCTAAGGCAACCTAACATCTCGGATGCAATATTTGACAACATTCCTGGCCCGTCGAACCCTACTTCTCGGAGGGAACAGTATATACGTATGTAACGTCATATATCCTAACCTAAGGCAACCTAACATCTCGCATGTAACATTTGACAACATTCCAGGCGTGTCGGTCCCTACGTCTCGGTGGTAACATTACATGCGTCTATAACGTTATATATCCTAACCTAAGGCAACCTAACATCTCGGATGTAACATTTGACAACATTCCAGGCGTGTCGGTCCCTACGTCTCGGTGGTAACATTACATGCGTCTATAACGTTACAAATCCTAACCTAAGGCAACCTAACATCTCGGATACAATATTTGACAACATTCCTGGCCTGTCGAACCCTACTTCTCGGAGGGAACAGTATATATGTCTATAACGGTATATATCCTAACCTAAGGCAACCTAACATCTCGGATGCAATATTTGACAACATTCCTGGCCTGTCGAACCCTACTTCTCGGAGGGAACAGTATATACGTCTGTAACGTCATATATCCTAACCTAAGGCAACCTAACATCTCGGATGTAACATTTGACAACATTCCAGGCGTGTCGGTCCCTACGTCTCGGTGGTAACATTACATGCGTCTATAACCTTATATATCCTAACCTAAGGCGACCTAACATCTCGGATGCAATATTTGACAACATTCCTGGCCCGTCGAACCCTAATTCTCGGAGGGAACAGTATATACGTCTATCACGTCATATATCCTAACCTAAGGCAACCTAACATCTCGGATGTAACATTTGACAACATTCCAGGCGTGTCGGTCCCTACGTCTCGGTGGTAACATTACATGCGTCTATAACGTTATATATCCTAACCTAAGGCAACCTAACATCTCGGATGCAATATTTGACAACATTCCTGGCCTGTCGAACCCTACTTCTTGGAGGGAACAGTATATATGTCTATAACGGTTTATATCCTAACCTAAGGCAACCTGACATCTCGGATGTAATATTCTACAACCTTTCAGGCGTGTCGGACCCTACTTCTCGGTGGGAACATTATATGCGTCTATAACGGTATGTATCATAATCTAAGCCAACCTAACATCTCGGATGCAATATTTGACAACATTCCTGGCCTGTCGAACCCTACTTCTCGGAGGGAAAAGTATATACGTCTGTAACGTCATATACCCTAACCTAAGGCAACCTAACATTTCGGATGTAACATTTGACAACATTCCAGGCGTGTCGGTCCCTACGTCTCGGTGGTAACATTACATGCGTCTATAACGTTATATATCCTAACCTAAGGCGACCTAACATCTCGGATGCAATATTTGACAACATTCCTGGCCCGTCGAACCCTACTTCTCGGAGGGAACCGTATATACGTCTATAACGTCATATATCCTAACCTGAGGCAACCTAACATCTCGGATGTAACATGTGACAACATTCCAGGCGTGTCGGACCCTACTTCTCGGTGGGAATATTATATGCGTCTATCACGTTGTATATCCTAATCTAAGGCAACCTAACATCTCGGATGCAATATTTGACAACATTCCTGGCCTGTCGAACCCTACTTCTCGGAGGGAACAGTATATACGTCTATAACGGTATATATCATAATCTAAGGCAACCTAACATCTCGGATGCAATATTTGACAACATTCCTGGCCTGTCGAACCCTACTTCTCGGAGGGAACAGTATGTACGTCTATAACGTTATATATCCTAACCTAAAGCAACCTAACATCTCGGATGTAATATTCTACAACCTTCTAGGCGTGTCGGACCCTACTTCTCGGTGGGAACATTATATGCGTCTATAACGTTGCATATCCTAATCTACGGCAACCTAACATCTCGGATGCAATATTTGACAACATTCCTGGCCTGTCGAACCCTACTTCTCGGAGGGAACAGCATATACATCTATAACGTCATATATCCTAGCCTAAGGCAGCCTAACATCTCGGATGTAACATTTGACAACATTCCAGGCGTGTCGGTCCCTACGTCTCGGTGGTAACATTACATGCGTCTATAACGGTATATATCCTAATTTTAGGCAACCTAACATCTCGGATGTAACATTTTACCACATTCCAGGCGTGTCGGTCCCTACGTCTCGGTGGTAATATTACATGCGTCTATAACGTTATATATCCTAACCTAAGGCCACCTAACATCTCGTATGTAATATTTGATAACATTCCTGGCGTGTCGGTCCCTACGTCTCGGTGGTAACATTACATGCGTCTATAGCGGTATATATCCTAATCTTAGGCAACCTAACATCTCGGATGCAATATCTGACAACATTCCTGGCCTGTCGAACCCTACTTCTCGGAGGGAACAGTATATACGTCTGTAACGTCATATATCTTAACCTAAGGCAACCTAACATCTCGGATGTAACATTTGACAACATTCCAGGCTTGTCGGTCCCTACGTCTCGGTGGTAACATTACATGCGTCTATAACGTTATATATCCTAACCTAAGGCAACCTAACATCTCGGATGCAATATTTGACAACATTCCTGGCCTGTCGAACCCTACTTCTCGGAGGGAACATTATATACGTCTATAACGTCATTTATCCTTACCTGAGGCAACCTAACATCTCGGATGCAATATTTGACAACATTCCTGGCCTGTCGAACCCTACTTCTCGGAGGGAACAGTATATACGTCTATAACGTTATATATCCTAACCTAAGGCAACCTAACATCTCGGATGCAATATTTGACAACATTCCTGGCCTGTCGAACCCTACTTCTTGGAGGGAACAGTATATATGTCTATAACGGTATATATCCTAACCTAAGGCAACCTGACATCTCGGATGTAATATTCTACAACCTTCCAGGCGTGTCGGACCCTACTTCTCGGTGGGAACATTATATGCGTCTATAACGGTATATATCATAATCTAAGGCAACCTAACATCTCGGATGCAATAATTGACAACATTCCTGGCCTGTCGAACCCAACTTCCTGCAGGGAACAGTATATACGTCTGTAACGTCATATATCCTAACCTAAGGCAACCTAACATCTCGGATGTAACATTTGACAACATTCCAGGCGTGTCGGTCCCTACGTCTCGGTGGTAACATTACATGCGTCTATAACGTTATATATCCTAACCTAAGGCGACCTAACATCTCGGATGCAATATTTGACAACATTCCTGGCCCGTCGAACCCTACTTCTCGGAGGGAACAGTATATACGTCTATCACGTCATATATCCTAACCTAAGGCAACCTAACATCTCGGATGTAACATTTGACAACATTCCAGGCGTGTCGGTCCCTACGTCTCGGTGGTAACATTACATGCGTCTATAACGTTATATATCCTAACCTAAGGCAACCTAACATCTCGGATGCAATATTTGACAACATTCCTGGCCTGTCGAACCCTACTTCTTGGAGGGTACAGTATATATGTCTATAACGGTTTATATCCTAACCTAAGGCAACCTGACATCTCGGATGTAATATTCTACAACCTTTCAGGCGTGTCGGACCCTACTTCTCGGTGGGAACATTATATGCGTCTATAACGGTATGTATCATAATCTAAGCCAACCTAACATCTCGGATGCAATAGTTGACAACATTCCTGGCCTGTCGAACCCTACTTCTCGGAGGGAAAAGTATATACGTCTGTAACGTCATATACCCTAACCTAAGGCAACCTAACATTTCGGATGTAACATTTGACAACATTCCAGGCGTGTCGGTCCCTACGTCTCGGTGGTAACATTACATGCGTCTGTAACGTCATATATCTTAACCTAAGGCAACCTAACATCTCGGATGTAACATTTGACAACATTCCAGGCTTGTCGGTCCCTACGTCTCGGTGGTAACATTACATGCGTCTATAACGTTATATATCCTAACCTAAGGCAACCTAACATCTCGGATGCAATATTTGACAACATTCCTGGCCTGTCGAACCCTACTTCTCGGAGGGAACATTATATACGTCTATAACGTCATTTATCCTTACCTGAGGCAACCTAACATCTCGGATGCAATATTTGACAACATTCCTGGCCTGTCGAACCCTACTTCTCGGAGGGAACAGTATATACGTCTATAACGTTATATATCCTAACCTAAGGCAACCTAACATCTCGGATGCAATATTTGACAACATTCCTGGCCTGTCGAACCCTACTTCTTGGAGGGAACAGTATATATGTCTATAACGGTATATATCCTAACCTAAGGCAACCTGACATCTCGGATGTAATATTCTACAACCTTCCAGGCGTGTCGGACCCTACTTCTCGGTGGGAACATTATATGCGTCTATAACGGTATATATCATAATCTAAGGCAACCTAACATCTCGGATGCAATAATTGACAACATTCCTGGCCTGTCGAACCCTACTTCTCGGAGGGAACAGTATATACGTCTATAACGGTATATATCCTAATCTAAGGCAACCTAACATCTCGGATGCAATATTTGACAACATTCCTGGTCCGTCGAACCCTACTTCTCGGAGGGAACAGTATATACGTCTATAACGTTATATATCCTAACCTAAGGCAACCTGACATCTCGGATGTAGTATTCTACAACATTCCAGGCGTGTCGGACCCTACTTCTCGGTGGGAACATTATATGCGTCTATAACGGTATATATCATAATCTAAGGCAATCTAACATCTCGGATGCAATATTTGACAACATTCCTGGCCTGTCGAACCCTACTTCTCGGAGGGATCAGTATATATGTCTATAACGGTGTATATCCTAACCTAAGGCAACCTGACATTACGGATGTAATATTCTACAACCTTCCAGGCGTGTCGGACCCTACTACTCGGTGGGAACATTATATGCGTCTATAACGATATATATCCTAACCTTAGGCAGCCTAACATCTCGGATGTCACATTTGACAACATTCAAGGCGTGTCGGTCCCTACGTCTCGGTGGTAACATTACATGCGTCTATAACGTTATATATCCTAACCTAAGGCAACCTAACATCTCGGATGCAATATTTGACAACATTCCTGGCCTGTCGAACACTACTTCTCGGAGGGAACAGTATATACGTCTGTAACGTCATATATCCTAACCTAAGGCAACCTAACATCTCGGATGTAACATTTGACAACATTCCAGGCGTGTCGGTCCCTACGTCTCGGTGGTAACATTACATGCGTCTATAACGTTATATATAACGTTATATCCTAACCTAAGGCGACATAACACCTCGGATGCAATATTTGACAACATTCCTGGCCCGTCGAACCCTACTTCTCGGAGGGAACAGTATATATGTCTATAACGGTATATATCCTAACCTAAGGCAACCTGACATCTCGGATGTAATATTCTACAACCTTCCAGGCGTGTCGGACCCTACTACTCGGTGGGAACATTATATGCGTCTATAACGGTATATATCATAATCTAAGGCAACCTAACATCTCGGATGCAATAATTGACAACATTCCTGGCCTGTCGAACCCAACTTCCTGCAGGGAACAGTATATACGTCTGTAACGTCATATATCCTAACCTAAGGCAACCTAACATCTCGGATGTAACATTTGACAACATTCCTGGCCTGTCGAACACTACTTCTCGGAGGGAACAGTATATACGTCTGTAACGTCATATATCCTAACCTAAGGCAACCTAACATCTCGGATGTAACATTTGACAACATTCCAGGCGTGTCGGTCCCTACGTCTCGGTGGTAACATTACATGCGTCTATAACGTTATATATCCTAACCTAAGGCGACATAACACCTCGGATGCAATATTTGACAACATTCCTGGCCCGTCGAACCCTACTTCTCGGAGGGAACAGTATATACGTCTGTAACGTCATATATACTAACCTAAGGCAACCTAACATCTCGGATGTAACATTTGACAACATTCCAGGCGTGTCGGTCCCTACGTCTCGGTGGTAACATTACATGCGTCTATAACGTTACATATCCTAACCTAAGGCAACCTAACATCTCGGATACAATATTTGACAACATTCCTGGCCTGTCGAACCCTACTTCTCGGAGGGAACTGTATATATGTCTATAACGGTATATATCCTAATCTAAGGCAACCTAACATCTCGGATGCAATATTTGACAACATTCCTGGCCCGTCGAACCCTACTTCTCGGAGGGAACAGTATATACGTCTGTAACGTCATATATCCTAACCTAAGGCAACCTAACATCTCGCATGTAACATTTGACAACATTCCAGGCGTGTCGGTCCCTACGTCTCGGTGGTAACATTACATGCGTCTATAACGTTATATATCCTAACCTAAGGCAACCTAACATCTCGGATGTAACATTTGACAACATTCCAGGCGTGTCGGTCCCTACGTCTCGGTGGTAACATTACATGCGTCTATAACGTTACAAATCCTAACCTAAGGCAACCTAACATCTCGGATACAATATTTGACAACATTCCTGGCCTGTCGAACCCTACTTCTCGGTGGGAACATTATATGCGTCTATAACGGTATGTATCATAATCTAAGCCAACCTAACATCTCGGATGCAATATTTGACAACATTCCTGGCCTGTCGAACCCTACTTCTCGGAGGGAAAAGTATATACGTCTGTAACGTCATATACCCTAACCTAAGGCAACCTAACATTTCGGATGTAACATTTGACAACATTCCAGGCGTGTCGGTCCCTACGTCTCGGTGGTAGCATTACATGCGTCTATAACGTTATATATCCTAACCTAAGGCGACCTAACATCTCGGATGCAATATTTGACAACATTCCTGGCCCGTCGAACCCTACTTCTCGGAGGGAACCGTATATACGTCTATAACGTCATATATCCTAACCTGAGGCAACCTAACATCTCGGATGTAACATGTGACAACATTCCAGGCGTGTCGGACCCTACTTCTCGGTGGGAATATTATATGCGTCTATCACGTTGTATATCCTAATCTAAGGCAACCTAACATCTCGGATGCAATATTTGACAACATTCCTGGCCTGTCGAACCCTACTTCTCGGAGGGAACAGTATATACGTCTATAACGGTATATATCATAATCTAAGGCAACCTAACATCTCGGATGCAATATTTGACAACATTCCTGGCCTGTCGAACCCTACTTCTCGGAGGGAACAGTATGTACGTCTATAACGTTATATATCCTAACCTAAGGCAACCTAACATCTCGGATGTAATATTCTACAACCTTCCAGGCGTGTCGGACCCTACTTCTCGGTGGGAACATTATATGCGTCTATAACGTTGCATATCCTAATCTACGGCAACCTAACATCTCGGATGCAATATTTGACAACATTCCTGGCCTGTCGAACCCTACTTCTCGGAGGGAACAGCATATACATCTATAACGTCATATATCCTAGCCTAAGGCAGCCTAACATCTCGGATGTAACATTTGACAACATTCCAGGCGTGTCGGTCCCTACGTCTCGGTGGTAACATTACATGCGTCTATAACGGTATATATCCTAATTTTAGGCAACCTAACATCTCGGATGTAACATTTTACCACATTCCAGGCGTGTCGGTCCCTACGTCTCGGTGGTAACATTACATGCGTCTATAGCGGTATATATCCTAATCTTAGGCAACCTAACATCTCGGATGCAATACTTGACAACATTCCTGGCCTGTCGAACCCTACTTCTCGGAGGGAACAGTACATACGTCTATAACGTCATATATCCTAACCTAAGGCAACCTGACATCTCGGATGTAATATTCTACAACCTTCCAGGCGTGTCGGACCCTACTTCTCGGTGGGAACATTATATGCGTCTATAACGGTATATATCATAATCTAAGGCAACCTAACATCTCGGATGCATTATCTGACAACATTCCTGGCCTGTCGAACCCTACTTCTCGGAGGGAACAGTATATACGTCTGTAACGTCATATATCTTAACCTAAGGCAACCTAACATCTCGGATGTAACATTTGACAACATTCCAGGCGTGTCGGTCCCTACGTCTCGGTGGTAACATTACATGCGTCTATAACGTTATATATCCTAACCTAAGGCGACATAACACCTCGGATGCAATATTTGACAACATTCCTGGCCCGTCGAACCCTACTTCTCGGAGGGAACAGTATATACGTCTGTAACGTCATATATACTAACCTAAGGCAACCTAACATCTCGGATGTAACATTTGACAACATTCCAGGCGTGTCGGTCCCTACGTCTCGGTGGTAACATTACATGCGTCTATAACGTTACATATCCTAACCTAAGGCAACCTAACATCTCGGATACAATATTTGACAACATTCCTGGCCTGTCGAACCCTACTTCTCGGAGGGAACTGTATATATGTCTATAACGGTATATATCCTAATCTAAGGCAACCTAACATCTCGGATGCAATATTTGACAACATTCCTGGCCCGTCGAACCCTACTTCTCGGAGGGAACAGTATATACGTCTGTAACGTCATATATCCTAACCTAAGGCAACCTAACATCTCGCATGTAACATTTGACAACATTCCAGGCGTGTCGGTCCCTACGTCTCGGTGGTAACATTACATGCGTCTATAACGTTATATATCCTAACCTAAGGCAACCTAACATCTCGGATGTAACATTTGACAACATTCCAGGCGTGTCGGTCCCTGCGTCTCGGTGGTAACATTACATGCGTCTATAACGTTACAAATCCTAACCTAAGGCAACCTAACATCTCGGATACAATATTTGACAACATTCCTGGCCTGTCGAACCCTACTTCTCGGAGGGAACAGTATATATGTCTATAACGGTATATATCCTAACCTAAGGCAACCTAACATCTCGGATGCAATATTTGACAACATTCCTGGCCTGTCGAACCCTACTTCTCGGAGGGAACAGTATATACGTCTGTAACGTCATATATCCTAACCTAAGGCAACCTAACATCTCGGATGTAACATTTGACAACATTCCAGGCGTGTCGGTCCCTACGTCTCGGTGGTAACATTACATGCGTCTATAACGTTATATATCCTAACCTAAGGCGACCTAACATCTCGGATGCAATATTTGACAACATTCCTGGCCCGTCGAACCCTACTTCTCGGAGGGAACAGTATATACGTCTATCACGTCATATATCCTAACCTAAGGCAACCTAACATCTCGGATGTAACATTTGACAACATTCCAGGCGTGTCGGTCCCTACGTCTCGGTGGTAACATTACATGCGTCTATAACGTTATATATCCTAACCTAAGGCAACCTAACATCTCGGATGCAATATTTGACAACATTCCTGGCCTGTCGAACCCTACTTCTTGGAGGGAACAGTATATATGTCTATAACGGCTTATATCCTAACCTAAGGCAACCTGACATCTCGGATGTAATATTCTACAACCTTTCAGGCGTGTCGGACCCTACTTCTCGGTGGGAACATTATATGCGTCTATAACGGTATGTATCATAATCTAAGCCAACCTAACATCTCGGATGCAATATTTGACAACATTCCTGGCCTGTCGAACCCTACTTCTCGGAGGGAAAAGTATATACGTCTGTAACGTCATATACCCTAACCTAAGGCAACCTAACATTTCGGATGTAACATTTGACAACATTCCAGGCGTGTCGGTCCCTACGTCTCGGTGGTAACATTACATGCGTCTATAACGTTATATATCCTAACCTAAGGCGACCTAACATCTCGGATGCAATATTTGACAACATTCCTGGCCCGTCGAACCCTACTTCTCGGAGGGGACCGTATATACGTCTATAACGTCATATATCCTAACCTGAGGCAACCTAACATCTCGGATGTAACATGTGACAACATTCCAGGCGTGTCGGACCCTACTTCTCGGTGGGAATATTATATGCGTCTATCACGTTGTATATCCTAATCTAAGGCAACCTAACATCTCGGATGCAATATTTGACAACATTCCTGGCCTGTCGAACCCTACTTCTCGGAGGGAACAGTATATACGTCTATAACGGTATATATCATAATCTAAGGCAACCTAACATCTCGGATGCAATATTTGACAACATTCCTGGCCTGTCGAACCCTACTTCTCGGAGGGAACAGTATGTACGTCTATAACGTTATATATCCTAACCTAAGGCAACCTAACATCTCGGATGTAATATTCTACAACCTTCCAGGCGTGTCGGACCCTACTTCTCGGTGGGAACATTATATGCGTCTATAACGTTGCATATCCTAATCTACGGCAACCTAACATTTGACAACATTCCAGGCGTGTCGGTCCCTACGTCTCGGTGGTAACATTACATGCGTCTATAACGGTATATATCCTAATTTTAGGCAAGCTAACATCTCGGATGTAACATTTTACCACATTCCAGGCGTGTCGGTCCCTACGTCTCGGTGGTAATATTACATGCGTCTATAACGTTATATATCCTAACCTAAGGCCACCTAACATCTCGTATGTAATATTTGATAACATTCCTGGCGTGTCGGTCCCTACGTCTCGGTGGTAACATTACATGCGTCTATAGCGGTATATATCCTAATCTTAGGCAACCTAACTACTCGGATGCAATACTTGACAACATTCCTGGCCTGTCGAACCCTACTTCTTGGAGGGAACAGTATATATGTCTATAACGGTTTATATCCTAACCTAAGGCAACCTGACATCTCGGATGTAATATTCTACAACCTTTCAGGCGTGTCGGACCCTACTTCTCGGTGGGAACATTATATGCGTCTATAACGGTATGTATCATAATCTAAGCCAACCTAACATCTCGGATGCAATAGTTGACAACATTCCTGGCCTGTCGAACCCTACTTCTCGGAGGGAAAAGTATATACGTCTGTAACGTCATATACCCTAACCTAAGGCAACCTAACATTTCGGATGTAACATTTGACAACATTCCAGGCGTGTCGGTCCCTACGTCTCGGTGGTAACATTACATGCGTCTATAACGTTATATATCCTAACCTAAGGCGACCTAACATCTCGGATGCAATATTTGACAACATTCCTGGCCTGTCGAACCCTACTTCTCGGAGGGAACATTATATACGTCTATAACGTCATTTATCCTTACCTGAGGCAACCTAACATCTCGGATGCAATATTTGACAACATTCCTGGCCTGTCGAACCCTACTTCTCGGAGGGAACAGTATATACGTCTATAACGTTATATATCCTAACCTAAGGCAACCTAACATCTCGGATGCAATATTTGACAACATTCCTGGCCTGTCGAACCCTACTTCTTGGAGGGAACAGTATATATGTCTATAACGGTATATATCCTAACCTAAGGCAACCTGACATCTCGGATGTAATATTCTACAACCTTCCAGGCGTGTCGGACCCTACTTCTCGGTGGGAACATTATATGCGTCTATAACGGTATATATCATAATCTAAGGCAACCTAACATCTCGGATGCAATAATTGACAACATTCCTGGCCTGTCGAACCCAACTTCCTGCAGGGAACAGTATATACGTCTGTAACGTCATATATCCTAACCTAAGGCAACCTAACATCTCGGATGTAACATTTGACAACATTCCAGGCGTGTCGGTCCCTACGTCTCGGTGGTAACATTACATGCGTCTATAATGTTATATATCCTAACCTAAGGCGACCTAACATCTCGGATGCAATATTTGACAACATTCCTGGCCCGTCGAACCCTACTTCTCGGAGGGAACAGTATATACGTCTATCACGTCATATATCCTAACCTAAGGCAACCTAACATCTCGGATGTAACATTTGACAACATTCCAGGCGTGTCGGTCCCTACGTCTCGGTGGTAACATTACATGCGTCTATAACGTTATATATCCTAACCTAAGGCAACCTAACATCTCGGATGCAATATTTGACAACATTCCTGGCCTGTCGAACCCTACTTCTTGGAGGGAACAGTATATATGTCTATAACGGTTTATATCCTAACCTAAGGCAACCTGACATCTCGGATGTAATATTCTACAACCTTTCAGGCGTGTCGGACCCTACTTCTCGGTGGGAACATTATATGCGTCTATAACGGTATGTATCATAATCTAAGCCAACCTAACATCTCGGATGCAATAGTTGACAACATTCCTGGCCTGTCGAACCCTACTTCTCGGAGGGAAAAGTATATACGTCTGTAACGTCATATACCCTAACCTAAGGCAACCTAACATTTCGGATGTAACATTTGACAACATTCCAGGCGTGTCGGTCGCTACGTCTCGGTGGTAACATTACATGCGTCTATAACGTTATATATCCTAACCTAAGGCGACCTAACATCTCGGATGCAATATTTGACAACATTCCTGGCCTGTCGAACCCTACTTCTCGGAGGGAACATTATATACGTCTATAACGTCATTTATCCTTACCTGAGGCAACCTAACATCTCGGATGCAATATTTGACAACATTCCTGGCCTGTCGAACCCTACTTCTCGGAGGGAGCAGTATATACGTCTATAACGTTATATATCCTAACCTAAGGCAACCTAACATCTCGGATGCAATATTTGACAACATTCCTGGCCTGTCGAACCCTACTTCTTGGAGGGAACAGTATATATGTCTATAACGGTATATATCCTAACCTAAGGCAACCTGACATCTCGGATGTAATATTCTACAACCTTCCAGGCGTGTCGGACCCTACTTCTCGGTGGGAACATTATATGCGTCTATAACGGTATATATCATAATCTAAGGCAACCTAACATCTCGGATGCAATAATTGACAACATTCCTGGCCTGTCGAACCCAACTTCCTGCAGGGAACAGTATATACGTCTGTAACGTCATATATCCTAACCTAAGGCAACCTAACATCTCGGATGTAACATTTGACAACATTCCAGGCGTGTCGGTCCCTACGTCTCGGTGGTAACATTACATGCGTCTATAACGTTATATATCCTAACCTAAGGCGACCTAACATCTCGGATGCAATATTTGACAACATTCCTGGCCCGTCGAACCCTACTTCTCGGAGGGAACAGTATATACGTCTATCACGTCATATATCCTAACCTAAGGCAACCTAACATCTCGGATGTAACATTTGACAACATTCCAGGCGTGTCGGTCCCTACGTCTCGGTGGTAACATTACATGCGTCTATAACGTTATATATCCTAACTTAAGGCAACCTAACATCTCGGATGCAATATTTGACAACATTCCTGGCCTGTCGAACCCTACTTCTTGGAGGGAACAGTATATATGTCTATAACGGTTTATATCCTAACCTAAGGCAACCTGACATCTCGGATGTAATATTCTACAACCTTTCAGGCGTGTCGGACCCTACTTCTCGGTGGGAACATTATATGCGTCTATAACGGTATGTATCATAATCTAAGCCAACCTAACATCTCGGATGCAATAGTTGACAACATTCCTGGCCTGTCGAACCCTACTTCTCGGAGGGAAAAGTATATACGTCTGTAACGTCATATACCCTAACCTAAGGCAACCTAACATTTCGGATGTAACATTTGACAACATTCCAGGCGTGTCGGTCCCTACGTCTCGGTGGTAACATTACATGCGTCTATAACGTTATATATCCTAACCTAAGGCGACCTAACATCTCGGATGCAATATTTGACAACATTCCTGGCCTGTCGAACCCTACTTCTCGGAGGGAACATTATATACGTCTATAACGTCATTTATCCTTACCTGAGGCAACCTAACATCTCGGATGCAATATTTGACAACATTCCTGGCCTGTCGAACCCTACTTCTCGGAGGGAACAGTATATACGTCTATAACGTTATATATCCTAACCTAAGGCAACCTAACATCTCGGATGCAATATTTGACAACATTCCTGGCCTGTCGAACCCTACTTCTTGGAGGGAACAGTATATATGTCTATAACGGTATATATCCTAACCTAAGGCAACCTGACATCTCGGATGTAATATTCTACAACCTTCCAGGCGTGTCGGACCCTACTTCTCGGTGGGAACATTATATGCGTCTATAACGGTATATATCATAATCTAAGGCAACCTAACATCTCGGATGCAATAATTGACAACATTCCTGGCCTGTCGAACCCAACTTCCTGCAGGGAACAGTATATACTTCTGTAACGTCATATATCCTAACCTAAGGCAACCTAACATCTCGGATGTAACATTTGACAACATTCCAGGCGTGTCGGTCCCTACGTCTCGGTGGTAACATTACATGCGTCTATAACGTTATATATCCTAACCTAAGGCGACCTAACATCTCGGATGCAATATTTGACAACATTCCTGGCCCGTCGAACCCTACTTCTCGGAGGGAACAGTATATACGTCTATCACGTCATATATCCTAACCTAAGGCAACCTAACATCTCGGATGTAACATTTGACAACATTCCAGGCGTGTCGGTCCCTACGTCTCGGTGGTAACATTACATGCGTCTATAACGTTATATATCCTAACCTAAGGCAACCTAACATCTCGGATGCAATATTTGACAACATTCCTGGCCTGTCGAACCCTACTTCTTGGAGGGAACAGTATATATGTCTATAACGGTTTATATCCTAACCTAAGGCAACCTGACATCTCGGATGTAATATTCTACAACCTTTCAGGCGTGTCGGACCCTACTTCTCGGTGGGAACATTATATGCGTCTATAACGGTATGTATCATAATCTAAGCCAACCTAACATCTCGGATGCAATAGTTGACAACATTCCTGGCCTGTCGAACCCTACTTCTCGGAGGGAAAAGTATATACGTCTGTAACGTCATATACCCTAACCTAAGGCAACCTAACATTTCGGATGTAACATTTGACAACATTCCAGGCGTGTCGGTCCCTACGTCTCGGTGGTAACATTACATGCGTCTATAACGTTATATATCCTAACCTAAGGCGACCTAACATCTCGGATGCAATATTTGACAACATTCCTGGCCTGTCGAACCCTACTTCTCGGAGGGAACATTATATACGTCTATAACGTCATTTATCCTTACCTGAGGCAACCTAACATCTCGGATGCAATATTTGACAACATTCCTGGCCTGTCGAACCCTACTTCTCGGAGGGAACAGTATATACGTCTATAACGTTATATATCCTAACCTAAGGCAACCTAACATCTCGGATGCAATATTTGACAACATTCCTGGCCTGTCGAACCCTACTTCTTGGAGGGAACAGTATATATGTCTATAACGGTATATATCATAATCTAAGGCAACCTAACATCTCGGATGCAATATTTGACAACATTCCTGGCCTGTCGAACCCTACTTCTCGGAGGGAACATTATATACGTCTATAACGTCATTTATCCTTACCTGAGGCAACCTAACATCTCGGATGCAATATTTGACAACATTCCTGGCCTGTCGAACCCTACTTCTCGGAGGGAACAGTATATACGTCTATAACGGTATATATCCTAATCTAAGGCAACCTAACATCTCGGATGCAATATTTGACAACATTCCTGGCCTGTCGAACACTACTTCTCGGAGGGAACAGTATATACTTCTGTAACGTCATATATCCTAACCTAAGGCAACCTAACATCTCGGATGTAACATTTGACAACATTCCAGGCGTGTCGGTCCCTACGTCTCGTTGGTAACATTACATGCGTCTATAACGTTATATATCCTAACCTAAGGCGACCTAACATCTCGGATGCAATATTTGACAACATTCCTGGCCTGTCGAACTCTACTTCTCGGAGGGAACAGTATATATGTCTATAACGGTATATATCCTAACCTAAGGCAACCTGACATCTCGGATGTAATATTCTACAACCTTCTAGGCGTGTCGGACCCTACTTCTCGGTGGGAACATTATATGCGTCTATAACGGTATATATCATAATCTAAGGCAACCTAACATCTCGGATGCAATATCTGACAACATTCCTGGCCTGTCGAACCCTACTTCTCGGAGGGAACAGTATATACGTCTGTAACGTCATATATCCTAACCTAAGGCAACCTAACATCTCGGATGTAACATTTGACAACATACCAGGCATGTCGGTCCCTACGTCTCGGTGGTAACATTACATGCGTCTATAACGTTATATATCCCAACCTAAGGCAACCTAACATCTCGTATGTAATATTTGATAACATTCCTGGCGTGTCGGTCCCTACGTCTCGGTGGTAACATTACATGCGTCTATAGCGGTATATATCCTAATCTTAGGCAACCTAACATCTCGGATGCAATACTTGACAACATTCCTGGCCTGTCGAACCCTACTTCTCGGAGGGAACAGTATATACGTCTATAACGTCATATATCCTAACCTAAGGCAACCTGACATCTCGGATGTAATATTCTACAACCTTCCAGGCGTGTCGGACCCTACTTCTCGGAGGGAACAGTATATACGTCTATAACGTCATATATCCTAACCTAAGGCAACCTGACATCTCGGATGTAATATTCTACAACCTTCCAGGCGTGTCGGACCCTACTTCTCGGTGGGAACATTATATGCGTCTATAACGGTATATATCATAATCTAAGGCAACCTAACATCTCGGATGCAATATCTGACAACATTCCTGGCCTGTCGAACCCTACTTCTCGGAGGGAACAGTATATACGTCTGTAACGTCATATATCTTAACCTAAGGCAACCTAACATCTCGGATGTAACATTTGACAACATTCCAGGCTTGTCGGTCCCTACGTCTCGGTGGTAACATTACATGCGTCTATAACGTTATATATCCTAACCTAAGGCAACCTAACATCTCGGATGCAATATTTGACAACATTCCTGGCCTGTCGAACCCTGCTTCTCGGAGGGAACATTATATACGTCTATAACGTCATATATCCTTACCTGAGGCAACCTAACATCTCGGATGCAATATTTGACAACATTCCTGGCCTGTCGAACCCTACTGCTCGGAGGGAACAGTATATACGTCTATAACGTTATATATCCTAACCTAAGGCAACCTAACATCTCGGATGCAATATTTGACAACATTCCTGGCCTGTCGAACCCTACTTCTTGGAGGGAACAGTATATATGTCTATAACGGTATATATCCTAACCTAAGGCAACCTGACATCTCGGATGTAATATTCTACAACCTTTCAGGCGTGTCGGACCCTACTTCTCGGTGGGAACATTATATGCGTCTATAACGGTATGTATCATAATCTAAGCCAACCTAACATCTCGGATGCAATATTTGACAACATTCCTGGCCTGTCGAACCCTACTTCTCGGAGGGAAAAGTATATACGTCTGTAACGTCATATACCCTCACCTAAGGCAACCTAACATTTCGGATGTAACATTTGACAACATTGCAGGCGTGTCGGTCCCTACGTCTCGGTGGTAACATTACATGCGTCTATAACGTTATATATCCTAACCTAAGGCGACCTAACATCTCGGATGCAATATTTGACAACATTCCTGGCCCGTCGAACCCTACTTCTCGGAGGGAACCGTATATACGTCTATAACGTCATATATCCTAACCTGAGGCAACCTAACATCTCGGATGTAACATGTGACAACATTCCAGGCGTGTCGGACCCTACTTCTCGGTGGGAATATTATATGCGTCTATCACGTTGTATATCCTAATCTAAGGCAACCTAACATCTCGCATGCAATATTTGACAACATTCCTGGCCTGTCGAACCCTACTTCTCGGAGGGAACAGTATATACGTCTATAACGGTATATATCATAATCTAAGGCAACCTAACATCTCGGATGCAATATTTGACAACATTCCTGGCCTGTCGAACCCTACTTCTCGGAGGGAACAGTATGTACGTCTATAACGTTATATATCCTAACCTAAGGCAACCTAACATCTCGGATGTAATATTCTACAACCTTCCAGGCGTGTCGGACCCTACTTCTCGGTGGGAACATTATATGCGTCTATAACGTTGCATATCCTAATCTAAGGCAACCTAACATCTCGGATGCAATATTTGACAACATTCCTGGCCTGTCGAACCCTACTTCGCGGAGGGAACAGCATATACATCTATAACGTCATATATCCTAGCCTAAGGCAGCCTAACATCTCGGATGTAACATTTGACAACATTCCAGGCGTGTCGGTCTCTACGTCTCGGTGGTAACATTACATGCGTCTATAACGGTATATATCCTAATTTTAGGCAACCTAACATCTCGGATGTAACATGTGACAACATTCCAGGCGTGTCGGACCCTACTTCTCGGTGGGAATATTATATGCGTCTATCACGTTGTATATCCTAATCTAAGGCAACCTAACATCTCGCATGCAATATTTGACAACATTCCTGGCCTGTCGAACCCTACTTCTCGGAGGGAACAGTATATACGTCTATAACGGTATATATCATAATCTAAGGCAACCTAACATCTCGGATGCAATATTTGACAACATTCCTGGCCTGTCGAACCCTACTTCTCGGAGGGAACAGTATGTACGTCTATAACGTCATATATCCTAACCTAAGGCAACCTGACATCTCGGATGTATTATTCTACAACATTCCAGGCGTGTCGGACCCCACTTCTCGGTGGGGAACATTATATGCGTCTATAACGTTGTATATCCTAATCTAAGGCAACCTAACATCTCGGATGCAATATTTGACAACATTCCTGTCCTGTCGAACCCTACTTCCCGGAGGGAACAGTATATACGTCTATAACGGTATATATCATAATCTAAGGCAACCTAACATCTCGGATGCAATATTTGACAACATTCCTGGCCTGTCGAACTCTACTTCTCGGAGGGAACAGTATATATGTCTATAACGGTATATATCCTAACCTAAGGCAACCTGACATCTCGGATGTAATATTCTACAACCTTCCAGGCGTGTCGGACCCTACTTCTCGGTGGGAACATTATATGCGTCTATAACGGTATATATCATAATCTAAGGCAACCTAACATCTCGGATGCAATATCTGACAACATTCCTGGCCTGTCGAACCCTACTTCTCGGAGGGAACAGTATATACGTCTGTAACGTCATATATCTTAACCTAAGGCAACCTAACATCTCGGATGTAACATTTGACAACATTCCAGGCTTGTCGGTCCCTACGTCTCGGTGGTAACATTACATGCGTCTATAACGTTATATATCCTAACCTAAGGCAACCTAACATCTCGGATGCAATATTTGACAACATTCCTGGCCCGTCGAACCCCACTTCTCGAAGGGAACAGTATATACGTCTATCACGTCATATATCCTAACCTAAGGCAACCTAACATCTCGGATGTAACATTTGACAACATTCCAGGCGTGTCGGTCCCTACGTCTCGGTGGTAACATTACATGCGTCTATAACGTTATATATCCTGACCTAAGGCGACCTAACATCTCGGATGCAATATTTGACAACATTCCTGGCCCGTCGAACCCTACTTCTCGGAGGGAACCGTATATACGTCTATAACGTCATATATCCTAACCTGAGGCAACCTAACATCTCGGATGTAACATGTGACAACATTCCAGGCGTGTCGGACCCTACTTCTCGGTGGGAATATTATATGCGTCTATCACGTTGTATATCCTAATCTAAGGCAACCTAACATCTCGCATGCAATATTTGACAACATTCCTGGCCTGTCGAACCCTACTTCTCGGAGGGAACAGTATATACGTCTATAACGGTATATATCATAATCTAAGGCAACCTAACATCTCGGATGCAATATTTGACAACATTCCTGGCCTGTCGAACCCTACTTCTCGGAGGGAACAGTATGTACGTCTATAACGTTATATATCCTAACCTAAGGCAACCTAACATCTCGGATGTAATATTCTACAACCTTCCAGGCGTGTCGGACCCTACTTCTCGGTGGGAACATTATATGCGTCTATAACGTTGAATATCCTAATCTAAGGCAACCTAACATCTCGGATGCAATATTTGACAACATTCCTGGCCTGTCGAACCCTACTTCGCGGAGGGAACAGCATATACATCTATAACGTCATATATCCTAGCCTAAGGCAGCCTAACATCTCGGATGTAACATTTGACAACATTCCAGGCGTGTCGGTCTCTACGTCTCGGTGGTAACATTACATGCGTCTATAACGGTATATATCCTAATTTTAGGCAACCTAACATCTCGGATGTAACATTTTACCACATTCCAGGCGTGTCGGTCCCTACGTCTCGGTGGTAACATTACATGCGTCTATAACGTTATATATCCTAACCTAAGGCCACCTAACTTCTCGTATGTAATATTTGATAACATTCCTGGCGTGTCGGTCCCTACGTCTCGGTGGTAACATTACATGCGTCTATAGCGGTATATATCCTAATCTTAGGCAACCTAACATCTCGGATGCAATATTTGACAACATTCCTGGCCTGTCGAACCCTACTTCTCGGAGGGAACAGTATATACGTCTATAACGTCATATATCCTAACCTAAGGCAACCTGACATCTCGGATGTATTATTCTACAACATTCCAGGCGTGTCGGACCCCACTTCTCGGTGGGGAACATTATATGCGTCTATAACGTTGTATATCCTAATCTAAGGCAACCTAACATCTCGGATGCAATATTTGACAACATTCCTGTCCTGTCGAACCCTACTTCCCGGAGGGAACAGTATATACGTCTATAACGGTATATATCATAATCTAAGGCAACCTAACATCTCGGATGCAATATTTGACAACATTCCTGGCCTGTCGAACTCTACTTCTCGGAGGGAACAGTATATATGTCTATAACGGTATATATCCTAACCTAAGGCAACCTGACATCTCGGATGTAATATTCTACAACCTTCCAGGCGTGTCGGACCCTACTTCTCGGTGGGAACATTATATGCGTCTATAACGGTATATATCATAATCTAAGGCAACCTAACATCTCGGATGCAATATCTGACAACATTCCTGGCCTGTCGAACCCTACTTCTCGGAGGGAACAGTATATACGTCTGTAACGTCATATATCTTAACCTAAGGCAACCTAACATCTCGGATGTAACATTTGACAACATTCCAGGCTTGTCGGTCCCTACGTCTCGGTGGTAACATTACATGCGTCTATAACGTTATATATCCTAACCTAAGGCAACCTAACATCTCGGATGCAATATTTGACAACATTCCTGGCCTGTCGAACCCTACTTCTCGGAGGGAACATTATATACGTCTATAACGTCATATATCCTTACCTGAGGCAACCTAACATCTCGGATGCAATATTTGACAACATTCCTGGCCTGTCGAACCCTACTTCTCGGAGGGAACAGTATATACGTCTATAACGGTATATATCCTAATCTAAGGCAACCTAACATCTCGGATGCAATATTTGACAACATTCCTGGCCTGTCGAACACTACTTCTCGGAGGGAACAGTATATACTTCTGTAACGTCATATATCCTAACCTAAGGCAACCTAACATCTCGGATGTAACATTTGACAACATTCCAGGCGTGTCGGTCCCTACGTCTCGTTGGTAACATTACATGCGTCTATAACGTTATATATCCTAACCTAAGGCGACCTAACATCTCGGATGCAATATTTGACAACATTCCTGGCCCGTCGAACCCTACTTCTCGAAGGGAACAGTATATACGTCTATCACGTCATATATCCTAACCTAAGGCAACCTAACATCTCGGATGTAACATTTGACAACATTCCAGGCGTGTCGGTCCCTACGTCTCGGTGGTAACATTACATGCGTCTATAACGTTATATATCCTAACCTAAGGCAACCTAACATCTCGGATGCAATATTTGACAACATTCCTGGCCTGTCGAACCCTACTTCTCGGAGGGAACAGTATATACGTCTATAACGGTATATATCCTAATCTAAGGCAACCTAACATCTCGGATGCAATATTTGACAACATTCCTGGCCCGTCGAACCCTACTTCTCGGAGGGAACAGTATATACGTCTATAACGTCATATATCCTAACCTGAGGCAACCTAACATCTCGGATGTAACATTTGACAACATTCCAGGCGTGTCGGTCCCTACGTCTCGGCGGTAACTTTACATGCGTCTATATCGTTATATATCCTAACCTAAGGCAATCTAACATCTCGGATGCAATATTTGACAACATTCCTGGCCTGTCGAACCCTACTTCTCGGAGGGAACAGTATATATGTCTATAACGGTGTATATCCCAACCTAAGGCAACCTGACATCTCGGATGTAATATTCTACAACCTTCCAGGCAAGTCGGACCCTACTACTCGGTGGGAACATTATATGCGCCTATAACGATATATATCCTAACCTAAGGCAGCCTAACATCTCGGATGTCACATTTGACAACATTCAAGGCGTGTCGGTCCCTACGTCTCGGTGGTAACATTACATGCTTCTATAACGTTATATATCCTAACCTAAGGCAACCTAACATCTCGGGTGCAATATTTGACAACATTCCTGGCCTGTCGAACCCTACTTCTCGGAGGGAACTGAATATACGTCTATAACGTCATATATTCTTACCTGAGGCAACCTAACATCTCGGATGCAATATTTGACAACATTCTTGGCCTGTCGAACCGTACTTCTCGGAGGTAACATTACATGCGTCTATAACGTTATATATCCTAACCTAAGGCAACCTAACATCTCGGATGCAATATTTGACAACATTCCTGGCCTGTCGAACACTACTTCTCGGAGGGAACAGTATATACTTCTGTAACGTCATATATCCTAACCTAAGGCAACCTAACATCTCGGATGTAACATTTGACAACATTCCAGGCGTGTCGGTCCCTACGTCTCGTTGGTAACATTACATGCGTCTATAACGTTATATATCCTAACCTAAGGCGACCTAACATCTCGGATGCAATATTTGACAACATTCCTGGCCTGTCGAACTCTACTTCTCGGAGGGAACAGTATATATGTCTATAACGGTATATATCCTAACCTAAGGCAACCTGACATCTCGGATGTAATATTCTACAACCTTCTAGGCGTGTCGGACCCTACTTCTCGGTGGGAACATTATATGCGTCTATAACGGTATATATCATAATCTAAGGCAACCTAACATCTCGGATGCAATATCTGACAACATTCCTGGCCTGTCGAACCCTACTTCTCGGAGGGAACAGTATATACGTCTGTAACGTCATATATCCTAACCTAAGGCAACCTAACATCTCGGATGTAACATTTGACAACATTCCAGGCATGTCGGTCCCTACGTCTCGGTGGTAACATTACATGCGTCTATAACGTTATATATCCCAACCTAAGGCAACCTAACATCTCGTATGTAATATTTGATAACATTCCTGGCGTGTCGGTCCCTACGTCTCGGTGGTAACATTACATGCGTCTATAGCGGTATATATCCTAATCTTAGGCAACCTAACATCTCGGATGCAATACTTGACAACATTCCTGGCCTGTCGAACCCTACTTCTCGGAGGGAACAGTATATATGTCTATAACGTCATATATCCTAACCTAAGGCAACCTGACATCTCGGATGTAATATTCTACAACCTTCCAGGCGTGTCGGACCCTACTTCTCGGAGGGAACAGTATATACGTCTATAACGTCATATATCCTAACCTAAGGCAACCTGACATCTCGGATGTAATATTCTACAACCTTCCAGGCGTGTCGGACCCTACTTCTCGGTGGGAACATTATATGCGTCTATAACGGTATATATCATAATCTAAGGCAACCTAACATCTCGGATGCAATATCTGACAACATTCCTGGCCTGTCGAACCCTACTTCTCGGAGGGAACAGTATATACGTCTGTAACGTCATATATCTTAACCTAAGGCAACCTAACATCTCGGATGTAACATTTGACAACATTCCAGGCTTGTCGGTCCCTACGTCTCGGTGGTAACATTACATGCGTCTATAACGTTATATATCCTAACCTAAGGCAACCTAACATCTCGGATGCAATATTTGACAACATTCCTGGCCTGTCGAACCCTGCTTCTCGGAGGGAACATTATATACGTCTATAACGTCATATATCCTTACCTGAGGCAACCTAACATCTCGGATGCAATATTTGACAACATTCCTGGCCTGTCGAACCCTACTTCTCGGAGGGAACAGTATATACGTCTATAACGTTATATATCCTAACCTAAGGCAACCTAACATCTCGGATGCAATATTTGACAACATTCCTGGCCTGTCGAACCCTACTTCTTGGAGGGAACAGTATATATGTCTATAACGGTATATATCCTAACCTAAGGCAACCTGACATCTCGGATGTAATATTCTACAACCTTTCAGGCGTGTCGGACCCTACTTCTCGGTGGGAACATTATATGCGTCTATAACGGTATGTATCATAATCTAAGCCAACCTAACATCTCGGATGCAATATTTGACAACATTCCTGGCCTGTCGAACCCTACTTCTCGGAAGGAAAAGTATATACGTCTGTAACGTCATATACCCTCACCTAAGGCAACCTAACATTTCGGATGTAACATTTGACAACATTGCAGGCGTGTCGGTCCCTACGTCTCGGTGGTAACATTACATGCGTCTATAACGTTATATATCCTAACCTAAGGCGACCTAACATCTCGGATGCAATATTTGACAACATTCCTGGCCCGTCGAACCCTACTTCTCGGAGGGAACCGTATATACGTCTATAACGTCATATATCCTAACCTGAGGCAACCTAACATCTCGGATGTAACATGTGACAACATTCCAGGCGTGTCGGACCCTACTTCTCGGTGGGAATATTATATGCGTCTATCACGTTGTATATCCTAATCTAAGGCAACCTAACATCTCGCATGCAATATTTGACAACATTCCTGGCCTGTCGAACCCTACTTCTCGGAGGGAACAGTATATACGTCTATAACGGTATATATCATAATCTAAGGCAACCTAACATCTCGGATGCAATATTTGACAACATTCCTGGCCTGTCGAACCCTACTTCTCGGAGGGAACAGTATGTACGTCTATAACGTTATATATCCTAACCTAAGGCAACCTAACATCTCGGATGTAATATTCTACAACCTTCCAGGCGTGTCGGACCCTACTTCTCGGTGGGAACATTATATGCGTCTATAACGTTGCATATCCTAATCTAAGGCAACCTAACATCTCGGATGCAATATTTGACAACATTCCTGGCCTGTCGAACCCTACTTCGCGGAGGGAACAGCATATACATCTATAACGTCATATATCCTAGCCTAAGGCAGCCTAACATCTCGGATGTAACATTTGACAACATTCCAGGCGTGTCGGTCTCTACGTCTCGGTGGTAACAGTATATACGTCTATAACGGTATATATCATAATCTAAGGCAACCTAACATCTCGGATGCAATATTTGACAACATTCCTGGCCTGTCGAACTCTACTTCTCGGAGGGAACAGTATATATGTCTATAACGGTATATATCCTAACCTAAGGCAACCTGACATCTCGGATGTAATATTCTACAACCTTCCAGGCGTGTCGGACCCTACTTCTCGGTGGGAACATTATATGCGTCTATAGCGGTATATATCATAATCTAAGGCAACCTAACATCTCGGATGCAATATTTGACAACATTCCTGGCCTGTCGAACCCTACTTCTCGGAGGGAACAGTATATACGTCTATAACGTCATATATCCTAACCTAAGGCAACCTGACATCTCGGATGTATTATTCTACAACATTCCAGGCGTGTCGGACCCCACTTCTCGGTGGGGAACATTATATGCGTCTATAACGTTGCATATCCTAATCTAAGGCAACCTAACATCTCGGATGCAATATTTGACAACATTCCTGGCCTGTCGAACCCTACTTCTCGGAGGGAACATTATATACGTCTATAACGTCATATATCCTTACCTGAGGCAACCTAACATCTCGGATGCAATATTTGACAACATTCCTGGCCTGTCGAACCCTACTTCTCGGAGGGAACAGTATATACGTCTATAACGGTATATATCCTAATCTAAGGCAACCTAACATCTAGGATGCAATATTTGACAACATTCCTGGCCTGTCGAACATTACTTCTCGGAGGGAACAGTATATACTTCTGTAACGTCATATATCCTAACCTAAGGCAACCTAACATCTCGGATGTAACATTTGACAACATTCCAGGCGTGTCGGTCCCTACGTCTCGTTGGTAACATTACATGCGTCTATAACGTTATATATCCTAACCTAAGGCGACCTAACATCTCGGATGCAATATTTGACAACATTCCTGGCCCGTCGAACCCTACTTCTCGAAGGGAACAGTATATACGTCTATCACGTCATATATCCTAACCTAAGGCAACCTAACATCTCGGATGTAACATTTGACAACATTCCAGGCGTGTCGGTCCCTACGTCTCGGTGGTAACATTACATGCGTCTATAACGTTATATATCCTAACCTAAGGCGACCTAACATCTCGGATGCAATATTTGACAACATTCCTGGCCCGTCGAACCCTACTTCTCGGAGGGAACCGTATATACGTCTATAACGTCATATATCCTAACCTGAGGCAACCTAACATCTCGGATGTAACATGTGACAACATTCCAGGCGTGTCGGACCCTACTTCTCGGTGGGAATATTATATGCGTCTATCACGTTGTATATCCTAATCTAAGGCAACCTAACATCTCGCATGCAATATTTGACAACATTCCTGGCCTGTCGAACCCTACATCTCGGAGGGAACAGTATATACGTCTATAACGGTATATATCATAATCTAAGGCAACCTAACATCTCGGATGCAATATTTGACAACATTCCTGGCCTGTCGAACCCTACTTCTCGGAGGGAACAGTATGTACGTCTATAACGTTATATATCCTAACCTAAGGCAACCTAACATCTCGGATGTAATATTCTACAACCTTCCAGGCGTGTCGGACCCTACTTCTCGGTGGGAACATTATATGCGTCTATAACGTTGTATATCCTAATCTAAGGCAACCTAACATCTCGGATGCAATATTTGACAACATTCCTGTCCTGTCGAACCCTACTTCCCGGAGGGAACAGTATATACGTCTATAACGGTATATATCATAATCTAAGGCAACCTGACATCTCGGATGTATTATTCTACAACATTCCAGGCGTGTCGGACCCCACTTCTCGGTGGGGAACATTATATGCGTCTATAACGTTGTATATCCTAATCTAAGGCAACCTAACATCTCGGATGCAATATTTGACAACATTCCTGTCCTGTCGAACCCTACTTCCCGGAGGGAACAGTATATACGTCTATAACGGTATATATCATAATCTAAGGCAACCTAACATCTCGGATGCAATATTTGACAACATTCCTGGCCTGTCGAACTCTACTTCTCGGAGGGAACAGTATATATGTCTATAACGGTATATATCCTAACCTAAGGCAACCTGACATCTCGGATGTAATATTCTACAACCTTCCAGGCGTGTCGGACCCTACTTCTCGGTGGGAACATTATATGCGTCTATAACGGTATATATCATAATCTAAGGCAACCTAACATCTCGGATGCAATATCTGACAACATTCCTGGCCTGTCGAACCCTACTTCTCGGAGGGAACAGTATATACGTCTGTAACGTCATATATCTTAACCTAAGGCAACCTAACATCTCGGATGTAACATTTGACAACATTCCAGGCTTGTCGGTCCCTACGTCTCGGTGGTAACATTACATGCGTCTATAACGTTATATATCCTAACCTAAGGCAACCTAACATCTCGGATGCAATATTTGACAACATTCCTGGCCTGTCGAACCCTACTTCTCGGAGGGAACATTATATACGTCTATAACGTCATATATCCTTACCTGAGGCAACCTAACATCTCGGATGCAATATTTGACAACATTCCTGGCCTGTCGAACCCTACTTCTCGGAGGGAACAGTATATACGTCTATCACGTCATATATCCTAACCTAAGGCAACCTAACATCTCGGATGTAACATTTGACAACATTCCAGGCGTGTCGGTCCCTACGTCTCGGTGGTAACATTACATGCGTCTATAACGTTATATATCCTAACCTAAGGCGACCTAACATCTCGGATGCAATATTTGACAACATTCCTGGCCCGTCGAACCCTACTTCTCGGAGGGAACCGTATATACGTCTATAACGTCATATATCCTAACCTGAGGCAACCTAACATCTCGGATGTAACATGTGACAACATTCCAGGCGTGTCGGACCCTACTTCTCGGTGGGAATATTATATGCGTCTATCACGTTGTATATCCTAATCTAAGGCAACCTAACATCTCGCATGCAATATTTGACAACATTCCTGGCCTGTCGAACCCTACATCTCGGAGGGAACAGTATATACGTCTATAACGGTATATATCATAATCTAAGGCAACCTAACATCTCGGATGCAATATTTGACAACATTCCTGGCCTGTCGAACCCTACTTCTCGGAGGGAACAGTATGTACGTCTATAACGTTATATATCCTAACCTAAGGCAACCTAACATCTCGGATGTAATATTCTACAACCTTCCAGGCGTGTCGGACCCTACTTCTCGGTGGGAACATTATATGCGTCTATAACGTTGCATATCCTAATCTAAGGCAACCCAACATCTCGGATGCAATATTTGACAACATTCCTGGCCTGTCGAACCCTACTTCGCGGAGGGAACAGCATATACATCTATAACGTCATATATCCTAGCCTAAGGCAGCCTAACATCTCGGATGTAACATTTGACAACATTCCAGGCGTGTCGGTCTCTACGTCTCGGTGGTAACATTACATGCGTCTATAACGGTATATATCCTAATTTTAGGCAACCTAACATCTCGGATGTAACATTTTACCACATTCCAGGCGTGTCGGTCCCTACGTCTCGGTGGTAACATTACATGCGTCTATAACGTTATATATCCTAACCTAAGGCCACCTAACTTCTCGTATGTAATATTTGATAACATTCCTGGCGTGTCGGTCCCTACGTCTCGGTGGTAACATTACATGCGTCTATAGCGGTATATATCCTAATCTTAGGCAACCTAACATCTCGGATGCAATATTTGACAACATTCCTGGCCTGTCGAACCCTACTTCTCGGAGGGAACAGTATATACGTCTATAACGTCATATATCCTAACCTAAGGCAACCTGACATCTCGGATGTATTATTCTACAACATTCCAGGCGTGTCGGACCCCACTTCTCGGTGGGGAACATTATATGCGTCTATAACGTTGTATATCCTAATCTAAGGCAACCTAACATCTCGGATGCAATATTTGACAACATTCCTGTCCTGTCGAACCCTACTTCCCGGAGGGAACAGTATATACGTCTATAACGGTATATATCATAATCTAAGGCAACCTAACATCTCGGATGCAATATTTGACAACATTCCTGGCCTGTCGAACTCTACTTCTCGGAGGGAACAGTATATATGTCTATAACGGTATATATCCTAACCTAAGGCAACCTGACATCTCGGATGTAATATTCTACAACCTTCCAGGCGTGTCGGACCCTACTTCTCGGTGGGAACATTATATGCGTCTATAACGGTATATATCATAATCTAAGGCAACCTAACATCTCGGATGCAATATCTGACAACATTCCTGGCCTGTCGAACCCTACTTCTCGGAGGGAACAGTATATACGTCTGTAACGTCATATATCTTAACCTAAGGCAACCTAACATCTCGGATGTAACATTTGACAACATTCCAGGCTTGTCGGTCCCTACGTCTCGGTGGTAACATTACATGCGTCTATAACGTTATATATCCTAACCTAAGGCAACCTAACATCTCGGATGCAATATTTGACAACATTCCTGGCCTGTCGAACCCTACTTCTCGGAGGGAACAGTATATACGTCTGTAACGTCATATATCTTAACCTAAGGCAACCTAACATCTCGGATGTAACATTTGACAACATTCCAGGCTTGTCGGTCCCTACGTCTCGGTGGTAACATTACATGCGTCTATAACGTTATATATCCTAACCTAAGGCAACCTAACATCTCGGATGCAATATTTGACAACATTCCTGGCCTGTCGAACCCTACTTCTCGGAGGGAACATTATATACGTCTATAACGTCATATATCCTTACCTGAGGCAACCTAACATCTCGGATGCAATATTTGACAACATTCCTGGCCTGTCGAACCCTACTTCTCGGAGGGAACAGTATATACGTCTATAACGGTATATATCCTAATCTAAGGCAACCTAACATCTCGGATGCAATATTTGACAACATTCCTGGCCTGTCGAACACTACTTCTCGGAGGGAACAGTATATACTTCTGTAACGTCATATATCCTAACCTAAGGCAACCTAACATCTCGGATGTAACATTTGACAACATTCCAGGCGTGTCGGTCCCTACGTCTCGTTGGTAACATTACATGCGTCTATAACGTTATATATCCTAACCTAAGGCGACCTAACATCTCGGATGCAATATTTGACAACATTCCTGGCCCGTCGAACCCTACTTCTCGAAGGGAACAGTATATACGTCTATCACGTCATATATCCTAACCTAAGGCAACCTA
This sequence comes from Xylocopa violacea, assembly GCA_963969225.1. Lineage (NCBI taxonomy): Eukaryota > Metazoa > Arthropoda > Insecta > Hymenoptera > Apidae > Xylocopa > Xylocopa violacea. The sequence goes on along the minus strand of CAXAJV010000004.1, from coordinate 8,328,412 downwards.
ACATCTCGGATGTAACATTTGACAACATTCCAGGCGTGTCGGTCCCTACGTCTCGGTGGTAACATTACATGCGTCTATAACGTTATATATCCTAACCTAAGGCAACCTAACATCTCGGATGCAATATTTGACAACATTCCTGGCCTGTCGAACCCTACTTCTCGGAGGGAACAGTATATACGTCTATAACGGTATATATCCTAATCTAAGGCAACCTAACATCTCGGATGCAATATTTGACAACATTCCTGGCCCGTCGAACCCTACTTCTCGGAGGGAACAGTATATACGTCTATAACGTCATATATCCTAACCTGAGGCAACCTAACATCTCGGATGTAACATTTGACAACATTCCAGGCGTGTCGGTCCCTACGTCTCGGCGGTAACTTTACATGCGTCTATATCGTTATATATCCTAACCTAAGGCAATCTAACATCTCGGATGCAATATTTGACAACATTCCTGGCCTGTCGAACCCTACTTCTCGGAGGGAACAGTATATATGTCTATAACGGTGTATATCCCAACCTAAGGCAACCTGACATCTCGGATGTAATATTCTACAACCTTCCAGGCAAGTCGGACCCTACTACTCGGTGGGAACATTATATGCGCCTATAACGATATATATCCTAACCTAAGGCAGCCTAACATCTCGGATGTCACATTTGACAACATTCAAGGCGTGTCGGTCCCTACGTCTCGGTGGTAACATTACATGCTTCTATAACGTTATATATCCTAACCTAAGGCAACCTAACATCTCGGGTGCAATATTTGACAACATTCCTGGCCTGTCGAACCCTACTTCTCGGAGGGAACTGAATATACGTCTATAACGTCATATATTCTTACCTGAGGCAACCTAACATCTCGGATGCAATATTTGACAACATTCTTGGCCTGTCGAACCGTACTTCTCGGAGGTAACATTACATGCGTCTATAACGTTATATATCCTAACCTAAGGCAACCTAACATCTCGGATGCAATATTTGACAACATTCCTGGCCTGTCGAACACTACTTCTCGGAGGGAACAGTATATACGTCTGTAACGTCATATATCCTAACCTAAGGCAACCTAACATCTCGGATGTAACATTTGACAACATTCCAGGCGTGTCGGTCCCTACGTCTCGGTGGGAACATTACATGCGTCTATAACGTTATATATCCTAACCTAAGGCGACATAACACCTCGGATGCAATATTTGACAACATTCCTGGCCCGTCGAACCCTACTTCTCGGAGGGAACAGTATACACGTCTATAACGTCATATATCCTTACCTGAGGCAACCAAACATCTCGGATGCAATATTTGACAACATTCCTGGCCCGTCGAACCCTACTTCTCGGAGGGAACAGTATATACGTCTATAACGTCATATATCCTAACCTGAGGCAACCTAACATCTCGGATGTAACATTTGACAACATTCCAGGCGTGTCGGTCCCTACGTCTCGGTGGTAACATTACATGCGTCTATAACGGTATATATCCTAATCTAAGGCAACCTAACATCTCGGATGCAATATTTGACAACATTCCTGGCCTGTCGAACCCTACTTCTCGGAGGGAACAGTATATACGTCTATAACGTTATATATCCTAACCTAAGGCAACCTGACATCTCCGATGTATTATTCTACAACATTCCATGCGTGTCGGACCCTACTTCTCGGTGGTAACATTACATGCGTCTATAACGTTATATATCCTAACCTAAGGCAACCTAACATCTCGGATGCAATATTTGACAACATTCCTGGCCTGTCGAACCCCACTTCTTGGAGGGAACAGTATATATGTCTATAACGGTATATATCCTAACCTAAGGCAACCTGACATCTCGGATGTAATATTCTACAACCTTTCAGGCGTGTCGGACCCTACTTCTCGGTGGGAACATTATATGCGTCTATAACGGTATGTATCATAATCTAAGCCAACCTAACATCTCGGATGCAATATTTGACAACATTCCTGGCCTGTCGAACCCTACTTCTCGGAGGGAAAAGTATATACGTCTGTAACGTCATATACCCTAACCTAAGGCAACCTAACATTTCGGATGTTACATTTGACAACATTCCAGGCGTGTCGGTCCCTACGTCTCGGTGGTAACATTACATGCGTCTATAACGTTATATATCCTAACCTAAGGCGACCTAACATCTCGGATGCAATATTTGACAACATTCCAGGCGTGTCGGACTCTACTTCTCGGTGGGAACAGTATATACGTCTGTAGCGTCATATATCCTAACATAAGGCAACCTAACATCTCGGATGTAACATTTGACAACATTCCAGGCGTGTCGGTCCCTACGTGTAGGAGGTAACATTACATGCGTCTATAACGTTATATATCCTAACCTGAGGCAACCTAACATCTCGGATGCAATATTTGACAACATTCCTGGCCTGTCGAACCCTACCTCTCGGAGGGAAGAGTATATACGTCTATAACGTCATATACCCTCACCTGAGGCAACATAACATCTCGGATGTAACATTTGACAACATTCCAGGCGTGTCGGTCCCTACGTCTCGGTGGTAACATTACATGCGTCTATAACGGTATATATCCTAATCTAAGGCAACCTAACATCTCGGATGAAATATTTGACAACATTCCTGGCCTGTCGAACCCTACTTCTCGGAGGGAACAGTATATATGTCTATAACGTTATATATCCTAACCTAAGGCAACCTGACATCTCGGATGTATTATTCTACAACATTCCAGGCGTGTCGGACTCTACTTCTCGGTGGGAACAGTATATACGTCTGTAGCGTCATATATCCTAACATAAGGCAACCTAACATCTCGGATGTAACATTTGACAACATTCCAGGCGTGTCGGTCCCTACGTGTAGGAGGTAACATTACATGCGTCTATAACGTTATATATCCTAACCTGAGGCAACCTAACATCTCGGATGCAATATTTGACAACATTCCTGGCCTGTCGAACCCTACTTCTCGGAGGGAACATTATATACGTCTATAACGTCATATATCCTTACCTGAGGCAACCTAACATCTCGGATGCAATATTTGACAACATTCCTGGCCTGTCGAACACTACTTCTCGGAGGGAACAGTATATACTTCTGTAACGTCATATATCCTAACCTAAGGCAATCTAACATCTCGGATGTAACATTTGACAACATTCCAGGCGTGTCGGTCCCTACGTCTCGGTGGTAACATTACATGCGTCTATAACGTTATATATCCTAACCTAAGGCTACCTTACATCTCGGATGCAATATTTGACAACATTCCTGGCCTGTCGAACCCTACTTCTCGGAGGGAACAGTATATACGTCTATAACGTTATATATCCTAACCTAAGGCAACCTGACATCTCCGATGTATTATTCTACAACATTCCATGCGTGTCGGACCCTACTTCTCGGTGGTAACATTACATGCGTCTATAACGTTATATATCCTAACCTAAGGCAACCTAACATCTCGGATGCAATATTTGACAACATTCCTGGCCTGTCGAACCCCACTTCTTGGAGGGAACAGTATATATGTCTATAACGGTATATATCCTAACCTAAGGCAACCTGACATCTCGGATGTAATATTCTACAACCTTTCAGGCGTGTCGGACCCTACTTCTCGGTGGGAACATTATATGCGTCTATAACGGTATGTATCATAATCTAAGCCAACCTAACATCTCGGATGCAATATTTGACAACATTCCTGGCCTGTCGAACCCTACTTCTCGGAGGGAAAAGTATATACGTCTGTAACGTCATATACCCTAACCTAAGGCAACCTAACATTTCGGATGTTACATTTGACAACATTCCAGGCGTGTCGGTCCCTACGTCTCGGTGGTAACATTACATGCGTCTATAACGTTATATATCCTAACCTAAGGCGACCTAACATCTCGGATGCAATATTTGACAACATTCCTGGCCTGTCGAACACTACTTCTCGGAGGGAACAGTATATACTTCTGTAACGTCATATATCCTAACCTAAGGCAATCTAACATCTCGGATGTAACATTTGACAACATTCCAGGCGTGTCGGTCCCTACGTCTCGGTGGTAACATTACATGCGTCTATAACGTTATATATCCTATCCTAAGGCAACCTAACATCTCGGATGCAATATTTGACAACATTCCTGGCCTGTCGAACTCTACTTCTCGGAGGGAACAGTATATATGTCTATAACGGTATATATCCTAACCTAAGGCAACCTGACATCTCGGATGTAATATTCTACAACCTTCCAGGCGTGTCGGACCCTACTTCTCGGTGGGAACATTATATGCGTCTATAACGTTATATATCCTAACCTAAGGCAACCTAACATCTCGGATGCAATATTTGACAACATTCCTGGCCTGTCGAACCCTACCTCTCGGAGGGAACAGTATATACGTCTATAACGTTATATATCCTAACCTAAGGCAACCTGACATCTCGGATGTATTATTCTACAACATTCCAGGCGTGTCGGACTCTACTTCTCGGTGGGAACAGTATATACGTCTGTAGCGTCATATATCCTAACATAAGGCAACCTAACATCTCGGATGTAACATTTGACAACATTCCAGGCGTGTCGGTCCCTACGTGTAGGAGGTAACATTACATGCGTCTATAACGTTATATATCCTAACCTGAGGCAACCTAACATCTCGGATGCAATATTTGACAACATTCCTGGCCTGTCGAACCCTACTTCTCGGAGGGAACATTATATACGTCTATAACGTCATATATCCTTACCTGAGGCAACCTAACATCTCGGAAGTAACATTTGACAACATTCCAGGCGTGTCGGTCCCTACGTCTCGGTGTTAACATTACATGCGTCTATAACGGTATATATCCTAATCTAAGGCAACCTAACATCTCGGATGAAATATTTGACAACATTCCTGGCCTGTCGAACCCTACTTCTCGGAGGGAACAGTATATATGTCTATAACGTTATATATCATAACCTAAGGTAACCTGACATCTCGGATGTATTATTCTACAACATTCCAGGCGTGTCGGACTCTACTTCTCGGTGGGAACAGTATATACGTCTGTAGCGTCATATATCCTAACATAAGGCAACCTAACATCTCGGATGTAACATTTGACAACATTCCAGGCGTGTCGGTCCCTACGTGTAGGAGGTAACATTACATGCGTCTATAACGTTATATATCCTAACCTAAGGCAACCTAACATCTCGGATGCAATATTTGACAACATTCCTGGCCTGTCGAACCCTACCTCTCGGAGGGAAGAGTATATACGTCTATAACGTCATATACCCTCACCTGAGGCAACCTAACATCTCGGATGTAACATTTGACAACATTCCAGGCGTGTCGGACCCTACGTCTCGGTGGTAACATTACATGCGTCTATAACGGTATATATCCTAATCTAAGGCAACCTAACATCTCGGATGAAATATTTGACAACATTCCTGGCCTGTCGAACCCTACTTCTCGGAGGGAACAGTATATATGTCTATAACGTTATATATCCTAACCTAAGGCAACCTGACATCTCGGATGTATTATTCTACAACATTCCAGGCGTGTCGGACTCTACTTCTCGGTGGGAACAGTATATACGTCTGTAGCGTCATATATCCTAACATAAGGCAACCTAACATCTCGGATGTAACATTTGACAACATTCCAGGCGTGTCGGTCCCTACGTGTAGGAGGTAACATTACATGCGTCTATAACGTTATATATCCTAACCTGAGGCAACCTAACATCTCGGATGCAATATTTGACAACATTCCTGGCCTGTCGAAACCTACTTCTCGGAGGGAACATTATATACGTCTATAACGTCATATATCCTTACCTGAGGCAACCTAACATCTCGGATGCAATATTTGACAACATTCCTGGCCTGTCGAACACTACTTCTCGGAGGGAACAGTATATACTTCTGTAACGTCATATATCCTAACCTAAGGCAATCTAACATCTCGGATGTAACATTTGACAACATTCCAGGCGTGTCGGTCCCTACGTCTCGGTGGTAACATTACATGCGTCTATAACGTTATATATCCTAACCTAAGGCTACCTAACATCTCGGATGCAATATTTGACAACATTCCTGGCCTGTCGAACTCTACTTCTCGCAGGGAACAGTATATATGTCTATAACGGTGTATATCCTAACCTAAGGCAACCTGACATCTGGGATGTAATATTCTACAACCTTCCAGGCGTGTCGGACCCTACTTCTCGGTGGGAACATTATATGCGTCTATAACGGTATATATCATAATCTAAGGCAACCTAACATCTCGGATGCAATATCTGACAACATTCCTGGCCTGTCGAACCCTACTTCTCGGAGGGAACAGTATATACGTCTGTAACGTCATATATCCTAACCTAAGGCAACCTAACATCTCGGATGTAACATTTGACAACATTCCAGGCGTGTCGGTCCCTACGTCTCGGTGGTAACATTACATGCGTCTATAACGGTATATATCCTAATCTAAGGCCACCTAACATCTCGGATGCAATATTTGACAACATTCCTGGCCTGTCGAACCCTACTTCTCGGAGGGAACAGTATATACGTCTATAACGTTATATATCCCAACCTAAGGCAACCTGACATCTCGGATGTATTATTCTACAACATTCCAGGCGTGTCGGACCCTACTTCTCGGTGGGAACATTATATGCGTCTATAACGTTGTATATCCTAATCGAAGGCAACCTAACATCTCGGATGCAATATTTGACAACATTCCTGGCCTGTCGAACCCTACTTCTCGGAGGGAACAGTATATACGTCTGTAGCGTCATATATCCTAACATAAACCAACCTAACATCTCGGATGTAACATTTGACAACATTCCAGGCGTGTCGGTCCCTACGTGTCGGAGGTAAAGTTACATGCGTCTATAACGTTATATATCCTAACCTAAGGCAACCTAACATCTCGGATGCAATATTTGACAACATTCCTGGCCTGTCGAACCCTACTTCTCGGAGGGAACAGTATATATGTCTATAACGTTATATATCATAACCTAAGGTAACCTGACATCTCGGATGTATTATTCTACAACATTCCAGGCGTGTCGGACTCTACTTCTCGGTGGGAACAGTATATACGTCTGTAGCGTCATATATCCTAACATAAGGCAACCTAACATCTCGGATGTAACATTTGACAACATTCCAGGCGTGTCGGTCCCTACGTGTAGGAGGTAACATTACATGCGTCTATAACGTTATATATCCTAACCTAAGGCAACCTAACATCTCGGATGCAATATTTGACAACATTCCTTGCCTGTCGAACCCTACCTCTCGGAGGGAACAGTATATACGTCTATAACGTCATATATCCTAACCTGAGGCAACCTAACATCTCGGATGTAACATTTCACAACATTCCAGGCGTGTCGGTCCCTACGTCTCGGTGGTAACATTACATGCGTCTATAACGGTATATATCCTACTCTAAGGCAACCTAACATCTCGGATGAAATATTTGACAACATTCCTCGCCTGTCGAACCCTACTTCTCGGAGGGAACAGTATATACGTCTATAACGTTATATATCCTAACCTAAGGCAACCTGACATCTCGGATGTATTATTCTACAACATTCCAGGCGTGTCGGACCGTACTTCTCGGTGGAAAATTATATGCGTCTATAACGTTGTATATCCTAATCTAAGGCAACCTAACATCTCGGATGCAATATTTGACAACATTCCTGGCCTGTCGAACTCTACTTCTCGGAGGGAACAGTATATATGTGTATAACGGTATAAATCCTAACCTAAGGCAACCTGACATCTGGGATGTAATATTCTACATCCTTCCAGGCGTGTCGGACACTACTTCTCGGTGGGAATATTATATGCGTCTATAACGGTATATATCATAATCTAAGGCAACCTAACATCTCCGATGCAATATCTGACAACATTCCTGGCCTGTCGAACCCTACTTCTCGGAGGGAACAGTATATATGTCTATAACGGTATAAATCCTAACCTAAGGCAACCTGACATCTCGGATGTAATATTCTACAACCTTCCAGGCGTGTCGGACCCTACTTCTCGGTGGGAACATTATATGCGTCTATAACGGTATATATCATAATCTAAGGCAACCTAACATCTCCGATGCAATATCTGACAACATTCCTGGCCTGTCGAACCCTACTTCTCGGAGGGAACAGTATATACGTCTGTAACGTCATATATCTTAACCTAAGGCAACCTAACATCTCGGATATAACATTTGACAACATTCCAGGCGTGTCGGTCCCTACGTCTCGGTGGTAACATTACATGCGTCTATAACGTTATATATCCTAACCTAAGGCAACCTAACATCTCGGATGCAATATTTGACAACATTCCTGGCCTGTCGAACCCTACTTCTCGGAGGGAACATTATATACGTCTATAACGTCATATATCCTTACCTGAGGCAACCTAACATCTCGGATGCAATATTTGACAACATTCCTGGCCTGTCGAACCCTACTTCCCGGAGGGAACAGTATATACGTCTATAACGGTATATATCCTAATCTAAGGCAACCTAACATCTCGGATGCAATATTTGACAACATTCCTGGCCTGTCGAACACTACTTCTCGGAGGGAACAGTATATACTTCTGTAACGTCATATATCCTAACCTAAGGCAATCTAACATCTCGGATGTAACATTTGACAACATTCCAGGCGTGTCGGTCCCTACGTCTCGGTGGTAACATTACATGCGTCTATAACGTTATATATCCTAACCTAAGGCAACCTAACATCTCGGATGCAATATTTGACAACATTCCTTGCCTGTCGAACCCTACCTCTCGGAGGGAACAGTATATACGTCTATAACGTCATATATCCTAACCTGCGGCAACCTAACATCTCGGATGTAACATTTCACCACATTCCAGGCGTGTCGGTCCCTACGTCTCGGTGGTAACATTACATGCGTCTATAACGGTATATATCCTTACCTGAGGCAACCTAACATCTCGGATGCAATATTTGACAACATTCCTGGCCTGTCGAACCCTACTTCTCGGAGGGAACAGTATATACGTCTATAACGGTATATATCCTAATCTAAGGCAACCTAACATCTCGGATGCAATATTTGACAACATTCCTGGCCTGTCGAACCCTACTTCTCGGAGGGAAAAGTATATACGTCTGTAGCGTCATATATCCTAACATAAACCAACCTAACATCTCGGATGTAACATTTGACAACATTCCAGGCGTGTCGGTCCCTACGTGTCGGAGGTAAAGTTACATGCGTCTATAACGTTATATATCCTAACCTAAGGCAACCTAACATCTCGGATGAAATATTTGACAACATTCCTGGCCTGTCGAACCCTACTTCTCGGAGGGAACAGTATATATGTCTATAACGTTATATATCCTAACCTAAGGCAACCTGACATCTCGGATGTATTATTCTACAACATTCCAGGCGTGTCGGACTCTACTTCTCGGTGGGAACAGTATATACGTCTGTAGCGTCATATATCCTAACATAAGGCAACCTAACATCTCGGATGTAACATTTGACAACATTCCAGGCGTGTCGGTCCCTACGTGTAGGAGGTAACATTACATGCGTCTATAACGTTATATATCCTAACCTAAGGCAACCTAACATCTCGGATGCAATATTTGACAACATTCCTGGCCTGTCGAACCCTACTTCTCGGAGGGAACATTATATACGTCTATAACGTCATATATCCTTACCTGAGGCAACCTAACATCTCGGATGCAATATTTGACAACATTCCTGGCCTGTCGAACCCTACTTCTCGGAGGGAACAGGATATACGTCTATAACGGTATATATCCTAATCTAAGGCAACCTAACATCTCGGATGCAATATTTGACAACATTCCTGGCCTGTCGAACACTACTTCTCGGAGGGAACAGTATATACTTCTGTAACGTCATATATCCTAACCTAAGGCAACCTAACATCTCGGATGTAACATTTGACAACATTCCAGGCGTGTCGGTCCCTACGTCTCGGTGGTAACATTACATGCGTCTATAACGTTATATATCCTAACCTAAGGCAACCTAACATCTCGGATGCAATATTTGACAACATTCCTGGCCTGTCGAACTCTACATCTCGCAGGGAACAGTATATATGTCTATAACGGTATATATCCTAACCTAAGGCAACCTGACATCTGGGATGTAATATTCTACAACCTTCCAGGCGTGTCGGACCCTACTTCTCGGTGGGAACATTATATGCGTCTATAACGGTATATATCATAATCTAAGGCAACCTAACATCTCGGATGCAATATCTGACAACATTCCTGGCCTGTCGAACCCTACTTCTCGGAGGGAACAGTATATACGTCTGTAACGTCATATATCCTAACCTAAGGCAACCTAACATCTCGGATGTAACATTTGACAACATTCCAGGCGTGTCGGTCCCTACGTCTCGGTGGTAACATTACATGCGTCTATAACGGTATATATCCTAATCTAAGGCCACCTAACATCTCGGATGCAATATTTGACAACATTCCTGGCCTGTCGAACCCTACTTCTCGGAGGGAACAGTATATACGTCTATAACGTTTTATATCCTAACCTAAGGCAACCTGACATCTCGGATGTATTATTCTACAACATTCCAGGCGTGTCGGACCCTACTTCTCGGTGGGAACATTATATGCGTCTATAACGTTGTATATCCTAATCGAAGGCAACCTAACATCTCGGATGCAATATTTGACAACATTCCTGGCCTGTCGAACCCTACTTCTCGGTGGGAACAGTATATACGTCTGTAGCGTCATATATCCTAACATAAGGCCACCTAACATCTCGGATGTAACATTTGACAACATTCCAGGCGTGTCGGTCCCTACGTGTAGGAGGTAACATTACATGCGTCTATAACGTTATATATCCTAACCTAAGGCAACCTAACATCTCGGATGCAATATTTGACAACATTCCTTGCCTGTCGAACCCTACCTCTCGGAGGGAACAGTATATACGTCTATAACGTCATATATCCTAACCTGCGGCAACCTAACATCTCGGATGTAACATTTCACCACATTCCAGGCGTGTCGGTCCCTACGTCTCGGTGGTAACATTACATGCGTCTATAACGGTATATATCCTTACCTGAGGCAACCTAACATCTCGGATGCAATATTTGACAACATTCCTGGCCTGTCGAACCCTACTTCTCGGAGGGAACAGTATATACGTCTATAACGGTATATATCCTAATCTAAGGCAACCTAACATCTCGGATGCAATATTTGACAACATTCCTGGCCTGTCGAACCCTACTTCTCGGAGGGAAAAGTATATACGTCTGTAGCGTCATATATCCTAACATAAACCAACCTAACATCTCGGATGTAACATTTGACAACATTCCAGGCGTGTCGGTCCCTACGTGTCGGAGGTAAAGTTACATGCGTCTATAACGTTATATATCCTAACCTAAGGCAACCTAACATCTCGGATGCAATATTTGGCAACATTCCTGGCCTGTCGAACCCTACCTCTCGGAGGGAAGAGTATATACGTCTATAACGTCATATATCCTAACCTGAGGCAACCTAACATCTCGGATGTAACATTTGACAACATTCCAGGCGTGTCGGTCCCTACGTCTCGGTGGTAACATTACATGCGTCTATAACGGTATATATCCTAATCTAAGGCAACCTAACATCTCGGATGAAATATTTGACAACATTCCTGGCCTGTCGAACCCTACTTCTCGGAGGGAACAGTATATATGTCTATAACGTTATATATCCTAACCTAAGGCAACCTGACATCTCGGATGTATTATTCTACAACATTCCAGGCGTGTCGGACTCTACTTCTCGGTGGGAACAGTATATACGTCTGTAGCGTCATATATCCTAACATAAGGCAACCTAACATCTCGGATGTAACATTTGACAACATTCCAGGCGTGTCGGTCCCTACGTGTAGGAGGTAACATTACATGCGTCTATAACGTTATATATCCTAACCTAAGGCAACCTAACATCTCGGATGCAATATTTGACAACATTCCTGGCCTGTCGAACCCTACTTCTCGGAGGGAACATTATATACGTCTATAACGTCATATATCCTTACCTGAGGCAACCTAACATCTCGGATGCAATATTTGACAACATTCCTGGCCTGTCGAACCCTACTTCTCGGAGGGAACAGGATATACGTCTATAACGGTATATATCCTAATCTAAGGCAACCTAACATCTCGGATGCAATATTTGACAACATTCCTGGCCTGTCGAACACTACTTCTCGGAGGGAAGAGTATATACTTCTGTAACGTCATATATCCTAACCTAAGGCAATCTAACATCTCGGATGTAACATTTGACAACATTCCAGGCGTGTCGGTCCCTACGTCTCGGTGGTAACATTACATGCGTCTATAACGTTATATATCCTAACCTAAGGCAACCTAACATCTCGGATGCAATATTTGACAACATTCCTGGCCTGTCGAACTCTACTTCTCGCAGGGAACAGTATATATGTCTATAACGGTATATATCCTAACCTAAGGCAACCTGACATCTGGGATGTAATATTCTACAACCTTCCAGGCGTGTCGGACCCTACTTCTCGGTGGGAACATTATATGCGTCTATAACGGTATATATCATAATCTAAGGCAACCTAACATCTCGGATGCAATATCTGACAACATTCCTGGCCTGTCGAACCCTACTTCTCGGAGGGAACAGTATATACGTCTGTAACGTCATATATCCTAACCTAAGGCAACCTAACATCTCGGATGTAACATTTGACAACATTCCAGGCGTGTCGGTCCCTACGTCTCGGTGGTAACATTACATGCGTCTATAACGTTATATATCCTAATCTAAGGCCACCTAACATCTCGGATGCAATATTTGACAACATTCCTGGCCTGTCGAACCCTACTTCTCGGAGGGAACAGTATATACGTCTATAACGTTATATATCCTAACCTAAGGCAACCTGACATCTCGGATGTATTATTCTACAACATTCCAGGCGTGTCGGACCCTACTTCTCGGTGGGAACATTATATGCGTCTATAACGTTGTATATCCTAATCGAAGGCAACCTAACATCTCGGATGCAATATTTGACAACATTCCTGGCCTGTCGAACCCTACTTCTCGGAGGGAACAGTATGTACGTCTGTAGCGTCATATATCCTAACATAAACCAACCTAACATCTCGGATGTAACATTTGACAACATTCCAGGCGTGTCGGTCCCTACGTGTCGGAGGTAAAGTTACATGCGTCTATAACGTTATATATCCTAACCTAAGGCAACCTAACATCTCGGATGCAATATTTGACAACATTCCTGGCCTGTCGAACCCTACCTCTCGGAGGGAACAGTATATACGTCTATAACGTCATATATCCTAACCTGAGGCAACCTAACATCTCGGAAGTAACATTTGACAACATTCCAGGCGTGTCGGTCCCTACGTCTCGGTGTTAACATTACATGCGTCTATAACGGTATATATCCTAATCTAAGGCAACCTAACATCTCGGATGAAATATTTGACAACATTCCTGGCCTGTCGAACCCTACTTCTCGGAGGGAACAGTATATATGTCTATAACGTTATACATCATAACCTAAGGTAACCTGACATCTCGGATGTATTATTCTACAACATTCCAGGCGTGTCGGACTCTACTTCTCGGTGGGAACAGTATATACGTCTGTAGCGTCATATATCCTAACATAAGGCAACCTAACATCTCGGATGTAACATTTGACAACATTCCAGGCGTGTCGGTCCCTACGTGTAGGAGGTAACATTACATGCGTCTATAACGTTATATATCCTAACCTAAGGCAACCTAACATCTCGGATGCAATATTTGACAACATTCCTTGCCTGTCGAACCCTACCTCTCGGAGGGAACAGTATATACGTCTATAACGTCATATATCCTAACCTGAGGCAACCTAACATCTCGGATGTAACATTTCACAACATTCCAGGCGTGTCGGTCCCTACGTCTCGGTGGTAACATTACATGCGTCTATAACGGTATATATCCTAATCTAAGGCAACCTAACATCTCGGATGAAATATTTGACAACATTCCTCGCCTGTCGAACCCTACTTCTCGGAGGGAACAGTATATACGTCTATAACGTTATATATCCTAACCTAAGGCAACCTGACATCTCGGATGTATTATTCTACAACATTCCAGGCGTGTCGGACCGTACTTCTCGGTGGAAAATTATATGCGTCTATAACGTTGTATATCCTAATCTAAGGCAACCTAACATCTCGGATGCAATATTTGACAACATTCCTGGCCTGTCGAACTCTACTTCTCGGAGGGAACAGTATATATGTCTATAACGGTATAAATCCTAACCTAAGGCAACCTGACATCTGGGATGTAATATTCTACAACCTTCCAGGCGTGTCGGACACTACTTCTCGGTGGGAACATTATATGCGTCTATAACGGTATATATCATAATCTAAGGCAACCTAACATCTCGGATGCAATATCTGACAACATTCCTGGCCTGTCGAACTCTACTTCTCGGAGGGAAAAGTATATATGTCTATAACGGTATATATCCTAACCTAAGGCAACCTGACATCTCGGATGTAATATTCTACAACCTTCCAGGCGTGTCGGTCCCTACGTCTCGGTGGTAACATTACATGCGTCTATAACGTTATATATCCTAACCTAAGGCAACCTAACATCTCGGATGCAATATTTGACAACATTCCTGGCCTGTCGAACCCTACTTCTCGGAGGGAACAGTATATACGTCTGTAACGTCATATATCCTAACCTAAGGCAACCTAACATCTCGGATGTAACATTTGACAACATTCCAGGCGTGTCGGTCCCTACGTCTCGGTGGTAACATTACATGCGTCTATAACGGTATATATCCTAATCTAAGGCCACCTAACATCTCGGATGCAATATTTGACAACATTCCTGGCCTGTCGAACCCTACTTCTCGCAGGGAACAGTATATACGTCTATAACGTTATATATCCTAACCTAAGGCAACCTGACATCTCGGATGTATTATTCTACAACATTCCAGGCGTGTCGGACCCTACTTCTCGGTGGGAACATTATATGCGTCTATAACGTTGTATATCCTAGTCGAAGGCAACCTAAAATCTCGGATGCAATATTTGACAACATTCCTGGCCTGTCGAACCCTACTTCTCGGAGGGAACAGTATATACGTCTGTAGCGTCATATATCCTAACATAAACCAACCTAACATCTCGGATGTAACATTTGACAACATTCCAGGCGTGTCGGTCCCTACGTCTCGGTGGTAACATTACATGCGTCTATAACGGTATATATCCTAATCTAAGGCCACCTAACATCTCGGATGCAATATTTGACAACATTCCTGGCCTGTCGAACCCTACTTCTCGGAGGGAACAGTATATACGTCTATAACGTTATATATCCTAACCTAAGGCAACCTGACATCTCGGATGTATTATTCTACAACATTCCAGGCGTGTCGGACCCTACTTCTCGGTGGGAACATTATATGCGTCTATAACGTTGAATATCCTAATCGAAGGCAACCTAACATCTCGGATGCAATATTTGACAACATTCCTGGCCTGTCGAACCCTACTTCTCGGAGGGAACAGTATATACGTCTGTAGCGTCATATATCCTAACATAAACCAACCTAACATCTCGGATGTAACATTTGACAACATTCCAGGCGTGTCGGTCCCTACGTGTCGGAGGTAAAGTTACATGCGTCTATAACGTTATATATCCTAACCTAAGGCAACCTAACATCTCGGATGCAATATTTGACAACATTCCTGGCCTGTCGAACCCTACCTCTCGGAGGGAACAGTATATACGTCTATAACGTCATATATCCTAACATGAGGCAACCTAACATCTCGGAAGTAACATTTGACAACATTCCAGGCGTGTCGGTCCCTACGTCTCGGTGTTAACATTACATGCGTCTATAACGGTATATATCCTAATCTAAGGCAACCTAACATCTCGGATGAAATATTTGACAACATTCCTGGCCTGTCGAACCCTACTTCTCGGAGGGAACAGTATATATGTCTATAACGTTATATATCATAACCTAAGGTAACCTGACATCTCGGATGTATTATTCTACAACATTCCAGGCGTGTCGGACTCTACTTCTCGGTGGGAACAGTATATACGTCTGTAGCGTCATATATCCTAACATAAGGCAACCTAACATCTC
Source organism: Xylocopa violacea (assembly GCA_963969225.1). Lineage (NCBI taxonomy): Eukaryota > Metazoa > Arthropoda > Insecta > Hymenoptera > Apidae > Xylocopa > Xylocopa violacea. The sequence goes on along the minus strand of CAXAJV010000004.1, from coordinate 8,312,057 downwards.
GGATGTTACATTTGACAACATTCCAGGCGTGTCGGTCCCTACGTGTAGGAGGTAACATTACATGCGTCTATAACGTTATATATCCTAACCTAAGGCAACCTAACATCTCGGATGCAATATTTGACAACATTCCTTGCCTGTCGAACCCTACCTCTCGGAGGGAACAGTATATACGTCTATAACGTCATATATCCTAACCTGAGGCAACCTAACATCTCGGATGTAACATTTCACAACATTCCAGGCGTGTCGGTCCCTACGTCTCGGTGGTAACATTACATGCGTCTATAACGGTATATATCCTAATCTAAGGTCACCTAACATCTCGGATGCAATATTTGACAACATTCCTGGCCTGTCGAACCCTACTTCTCGCAGGGAACAGTATATACGTCTATAACGTTATATATCCTAACCTAAGGCAACCTGACATCTCGGATGTATTATTCTACAACATTCCAGGCGTGTCGGACCGTACTTCTCGGTGGAAAATTATATGCGTCTATAACGTTGTATATCCTAATCTAAGGCAACCTAACATCTCGGATGCAATATTTGACAACATTCCTGGCCTGTCGAACTCTACTTCTCGGAGGGAACAGTATATATGTCTATAACGGTATAAATCCTAACCTAAGGCAACCTGACATCTGGGATGTAATATTCTACAACCTTCCAGGCGTGTCGGACACTACTTCTCGGTGGGAACATTATATGCGTCTATAACGGTATATATCATAATCTAAGGCAACCTAACATCTCGGATGCAATATCTGACAACATTCCTGGCCTGTCGAACTCTACTTCTCGGAGGGAAAAGTATATATGTCTATAACGGTATATATCCTAACCTAAGGCAACCTGACATCTCGGATGTAATATTCTACAACCTTCCAGGCGTGTCGGTCCCTACGTCTCGGTGGTAACATTACATGCGTCTATAACGTTATATATCCTAACCTAAGGCAACCTAACATCTCGGATGCAATATTTGACAACATTCCTGGCCTGTCGAACCCTACTTCTCGGAGGGAACAGTATATACGTCTGTAACGTCATATATCCTAACCTAAGGCAACCTAACATCTCGGATGTAACATTTGACAACATTCCAGGCGTGTCGGTCCCTACGTCTCGGTGGTAACATTACATGCGTCTATAACGGTATATATCCTAATCTAAGGCCACCTAACATCTCGGATGCAATATTTGACAACATTCCTGGCCTGTCGAACCCTACTTCTCGCAGGGAACAGTATATACGTCTATAACGTTATATATCCTAACCTAAGGCAACCTGACATCTCGGATGTATTATTCTACAACATTCCAGGCGTGTCGGACCCTACTTCTCGGTGGGAACATTATATGCGTCTATAACGTTGTATATCCTAGTCGAAGGCAACCTAACATCTCGGATGCAATATTTGACAACATTCCTGGCCTGTCGAACCCTACTTCTCGGAGGGAACAGTATATACGTCTGTAGCGTCATATATCCTAACATAAACCAACCTAACATCTCGGATGTAACATTTGACAACATTCCAGGCGTGTCGGTCCCTACGTCTCGGTGGTAACGTTACATGCGTCTATAACGGTATATATCCTAATCTAAGGCCACCTAACATCTCGGATGCAGTATTTGACAACATTCCTGGCCTGTCGAACCCTACTTCTCGGAGGGAACAGTATATACGTCTATAACGTTATATATCCTAACCTAAGGCAACCTGACATCTCGGATGTATTATTCTACAACATTCCAGGCGTGTCGGACCCTACTTCTCGGTGGGAACATTATATGCGTCTATAACGTTGTATATCCTAGTCGAAGGCAACCTAACATCTCGGATGCAATATTTGACAACATTCCTGGCCTGTCGAACCCTACTTCTCGGAGGGAACAGTATATACGTCTGTAGCGTCATATATCCTAACATAAACCAACCTAACATCTCGGATGTAACATTTGACAACATTCCAGGCGTGTCGGTCCCTACGTCTCGGTGGTAACGTTACATGCGTCTATAACGGTATATATCCTAATCTAAGGCCACCTAACATCTCGGATGCAGTATTTGACAACATTCCTGGCCTGTCGAACCCTACTTCTCGGAGGGAACAGTATATACGTCTATAACGTTATATATCCTAACCTAAGGCAACCTGACATCTCGGATGTATTATTCTACAACATTCCAGGCGTGTCGGACCCTACTTCTCAGTGGGAACATTATATGCGTCTATAACGTTGTATATCCTAATCTAAGGCAACCTAACATCTCGGATGCAATATTTGACAACATTCCTGGCCTGTCGAACCCTACTTCTCGGAGGGAACTGTATATACGTCTATAACGTTATATATCCTAACCTAAGGCAACCTGACATCTCGGATGTATTATTCTACAACATTCCAGGCCTGTCGGACCCTACTTCTCGGTGGGAACATTATATGCGTCTATAACGCTGTATATCCTAATCTAAGGCAACCTAACATCTCGGATGCTATATTTGACAACATTCCTGGCCTGTCGAACCCTACTTCTCGGAGGGAACAGTATATACGTCTGTAGCGTCATATATCCTAACATAAGGCAACCTAACATCTCGGATGTAACATTTGACAACATTCCAGGCGTGTCGGTCCCTACGTGTCGGAGGTAACGTTACATGCGTCTATAACGTTATATATCCTAACCTAAGGCAACCTAACATCTCGGATGCAATATTTGACAACATTCCTGGCCTGTCGAACCGTACCTCTCGGTGGGAACAGTATATACGTCTATAACGATATATATCCTAACCTAAGGCAAGCTAACATCTCGGATGTCACATTTGACAACATTCCAGGCGTGTCGGTCCCTACGTGTCGGAGGTAAAATTACATGCGTCTATAAAGTTATATATCGTAACCTAAGGCAACCTAACATCTCGGATGCAATATTTGACAACATTCCTTGCCTGTCGAACCCTACTTCTCGGAGGGAACAGTATATACGTCTATAACGTTATATATCCTAACCTAAGGCAACCTGACATCTCAGATGTATTATTGTACAACATTCCAGGCCTGTCGGACCCTACTTCTCGGTGGGAACATTATATGCGTCTATAACGTTGTATATCCTAATCTAAGGCAACCTAACATCTCGGATGCAATATTTGACAACATTCCCGGCCTGTCGAACCCTACTTCTCGGAGGGAACAGTATATACGTCTGTAGCGTCATATATCCTAACATAAGGCAACCTAACATCTCGGATGTAACACTTGACAACATTCCAGGCGTGTCGGTGCCTACGTGTCGGAGGTAACGTTACATGCGTCTATAACGTTATATATCCTAACCTAAGGCAACCTAACATCTCGGATGCAATATTTGACAACATTCCTGGCCTGTCGAACCCTACTTCTCGGAGGGAACAGTATATACGTCTATAACGTTATATATCCTAACCTAAGGCAACCTGACATCTCGGATGTATTATTCTACAACATTCCAGGCGTGTCGGACCCTACTTCTCAGTGGGAACATTATATGCGTCTATAACGTTGTATATCCTAATCTAAGGCAACCTAACATCTCGGATGCAATATTTGACAACATTCCTGGCCTGTCGAACCCTACTTCTCGGAGGGAACAGTATATACGTCTGTAGCGTCATACATCCTAACATAAGGCAACCTAACATCTCGGATGTAACATTTGACAACATTCCAGGCGTGTCGGTGCCTACGTGTCGGAGGTAACGTTACATGCGTCTATAACGTTATATATCCTAATCTAAGGCCACCTAACATCTCGGATGCAATATTTGACAACATTCCTGGCCTGTCGAACCCTACTTCTCGGAGGGAACAGTATATACGTCTATAACGTTATATATCCTAACCTAAGGCAACCTGACATCTCGGATGTATTATTCTACAACATTCCAGGCGTGTCGGACCCTACTTCTCGGTGGGAACATTATATGCGTCTATAACGTTGTATATCCTAATCGAAGGCAACCTAACATCTCGGATGCAATATTTGACAACATTCCTGGCCTGTCGAAACCTACTTCTCGGAGGGAACAGTATATACGCCTGTAGCGTCATATATCCTAACATAAACCAACCTAACATCTCGGATGTCACATTTGACAACATTCCAGGCGTGTCGGTCCCTACGTCTCGGTGGTAACATTACATGCGTCTATAACGGTATATATCCTAATCTAAGGCAACCTAACATCTCGGATGAAATATTTGACAACATTCCTGGCCTGTCGAACCCTACTTCTCGGAGGGAACAATATATACGTCTATAACGGTATATATCATAATCTAAGGCAACCTAACATCTCGGATGCAATATTTGACAACATTCCTGGCCTGTCGAACTCTACTTCTCGGAGGGAACAGTATATATGTCTATAACGGTATATATCCTAACCTAAGGCAACCTGACATCTGGGATGTAATATTCTACAACCTTCCAGGCGTGTCGGACCCTACTTCTCGGTGGGAACATTATATGCGTCTATAACGGTATATATCATAATCTAAGGCAACCTAACATCTCGGATGCAATATCTGACAACATTCCTGGCCTGTCGAACTCTACTTCTCGGAGGGAACAGTATATATGTCTATAACGGTATATATCCTAACCTAAGGCAACCTGACATCTCGGATGTAATATTCTACAACCTTCCAGGCGTGTCGGACCCTACTTCTCGGTGGGAACATTACATGCGTCTATAACGGTATATATCATAATCTAAGGCAACCTAACATCTCGGATGCAATATCTGACAACATTCCTGGCCTGTCGAACCCTACTTCTCGGACGGAACAGTATATACGTCTGTAACGTCATATATCCTAACCTAAGGCAACCTAACATCTCGGATGTAACATTTGACAACATTCCAGGCGTGTCGGTCCCTACGTCTCGGTGGTAACATTACATGCGTCTATAACGTTATATATCCTAACCTAAGGCAACCTAACATCTCGGATGCAATATTTGACAACATTCCTGGCCCGTCGAATCCTACTTCTCGGAGGGAACAGTATATACGTCTATAACGTCATATATCCTAACCTGAGGCAACCTAACATCTCGGATGTAACATTTGACAACATTGCAGGCGTGTCGGTCCCTACGTCTCGGTGGTAACATTACATGCGTCTATAACGGTATATATCCTAATCTAAGGCAACCTAACATCTCGGGTGCAATATTTGACAACATTCCTGGCCTGTCGAACCCTACTTCTCAGAGGGAATAGTATAAACGTCTATATCGTTATATATCCTAACCTAAGGCAACCTGACATCTCGAATGCAATATTTGACAACATTCCTGGCCTGTCGAACCGTACTTCTCGGAGGGAACAGTATACACGTCTATAACGTCATATATCCTAACCTGAGGCAACCTAAATCTCGGATGTAACATTTGACCACATTCCAGGCGTGTCGGTCCCTACGTCTCGGTGGTAACATTACATGCGTCTATAACGTTATATATCCTAACCTAAGGCAACCTAACATCTCGGATGCAATATTTGACAACATTCCTGGCCTGTCGAACCCTACTTCTCGGAGGGAACTGTATATACGTCTATAACGTTATATATCCTAACCTAAGGCAACCTGACATCTCGGATGTATTATTCTACAACATTCCAGGCCTGTCGGACCCTACTTCTCGGTGGGAACATTATATGCGTCTATAACGCTGTATATCCTAATCTAAGGCAACCTAACATCTCGGATGCTATATTTGACAACATTCCTGGCCTGTCGAACCCTACTTCTCGGAGGGAACAGTATATACGTCTGTAGCGTCATATATCCTAACATAAGGCAACCTAACATCTCGGATGTAACATTTGACAACATTCCAGGCGTGTCGGTCCCTACGTGTCGGAGGTAACGTTACATGCGTCTATAACGTTATATATCCTAACCTAAGGCAACCTAACATCTCGGATGCAATATTTGACAACATTCCTGGCCTGTCGAACCGTACCTCTCGGTGGGAACAGTATATACGTCTATAACGATATATATCCTAACCTAAGGCAAGCTAACATCTCGGATGTCACATTTGACAACATTCCAGGCGTGTCGGTCCCTACGTGTCGGAGGTAAAATTACATGCGTCTATAAAGTTATATATCGTAACCTAAGGCAACCTAACATCTCGGATGCAATATTTGACAACATTCCTTGCCTGTCGAACCCTACTTCTCGGAGGGAACAGTATATACGTCTATAACGTTATATATCCTAACCTAAGGCAACCTGACATCTCAGATGTATTATTGTACAACATTCCAGGCCTGTCGGACCCTACTTCTCGGTGGGAACATTATATGCGTCTATAACGTTGTATATCCTAATCTAAGGCAACCTAACATCTCGGATGCAATATTTGACAACATTCCCGGCCTGTCGAACCCTACTTCTCGGAGGGAACAGTATATACGTCTGTAGCGTCATATATCCTAACATAAGGCAACCTAACATCTCGGATGTAACATTTGACAACATTCCAGGCGTGTCGGTCCCTACGTGTCGGAGGTAACGTTACATGCGTCTATAACGTTATATATCCTAACCTAAGGCAACCTAACATCTCGGATGCAATATTTGACAACATTCCTGGCCTGTCGAACCGTACCTCTCGGTGGGAACAGTATATACGTCTATAACGATATATATCCTAACCTAAGGCAACCTAACATCTCGGATGTCACATTTGACAACATTCCAGGCGTGTCGGTCCCTACGTGTCGGAGGTAAAATTACATGCGTCTATAACGTTATATATCCTAACCTAAGGCAACCTAACATCTCGGATGCAATATTTGACAACATTCCTGGCCTGTCGAACCCTACTTCTCGGAGGGAACTGTATATACGTCTATAACGTTATATATCCTAACCTAAGGCAACCTGACATCTCGGATGTATTATTCTACAACATTCCAGGCCTGTCGGACCCTACTTCTCGGTGGGAACATTATATGCGTCTATAACGTTGTATATCCTAATCTAAGGCAACCTAACATCTCGGATGCAATATTTGACAACATTCCTGGCCTGTCGAACCCTACTTCTCGGAGGGAACAGTATATACGTCTGTAGCGTCATATATCCTAACATAAGGCAACCTAACATCTCGGATGTAACATTTGACAACATTCCAGGCGTGTCGGTCCCTACGTCTCGGTGGTAACATTAATGCGTCTATAACGGCAACGTAACAACTCGGATGTAATATTTGACAACATTCCTGCCGTTTCGGACCCTACATCTCGGTGGGAACAGTATATACGTCCATAACGTTATATATCCTAACCTAAGGCAACCTTACATCTCGGATGTAATATTCTACAACATTCCAGGCGTGTCGGACCTACTTCTCGGTGGGAACATTATATGCGTCTATAACGTTGTATATCCTAATCTAAGGCCACCTAACATCTCGAATGCAATATTTGCAAACATTCCTGGCCTGTCGAACCCTACTTCTCGGAGGGAACAGTATATACGTCTATAACGTTATATATCCTAACCTAAGGCAACCTGACATCTCGGATGTATTATTCTACAACATTCCAGGCGTGTCGGACCCTACTTCTCGGTGGGAACATTATATGCGTCTATAACGTTGTATATCCTAATCTAAGGCAACCTAACATCTCGGATGCAATATTTGACAACATTCCTGGCCTGTCGAACCCTACCTCTCGGTGGGAACAGTATATACGTCTATAACGATATATATCCTAACCTAAGGCAACCTAACATCTCGGATGTAACATTTGACAACATTCCAGGCGTGTCGGTCCCTACGTGTAGGAGGTAACGTTACATGCGTCTATAACGTTATATATCCTAACCTAAGGCAACCTAACATCTCGGATGCAATATTTGACAACATTCCTGGCCTGTCGAACCCTACCTCTCGGTGGGAACAGTATATACGTCTATAACGATATATATCCTAACCTAAGGCAACCTAACATCTCGGATGTCACATTTGACAACATTCCAGGCGTGTCGGTCTCTACGTCTCGGTGGTAACATTAATGCGTCTATAACGGCAACGTAACAACTCGGATGTAATATTTGACAACATTCCTGCCGTTTCGGACCCTACTTCTCGGTGCGAACAGTATATTCGTCCATAACGTTATATATCCTAACCTAAGGCAACCTTACATCTCGGATGTATTATTCTACAACATTCCAGGCGTGTCGGACCTACTTCTCGGTGGGAACATTATATGCGTCTATAACGTTGTATATCCTAATCTAAGGCCACCTAACATCTAGGATGCAATATTTGCAAACATTCCTGGCCTGTCGAACCCTACTTCTCGGAGGGAACAGTATATACGTCTATAACGTTATATATCCTAACCTAAGGCAACCTGACATCTCAGATGTATTATTGTACAACATTCCAGGCCTGTCGGACCCTACTTCTCGGTGGGAACATTATATGCGTCTATAACGTTGTATATCCTAATCTAAGGCAACCTAACATCTCGGATGCAATATTTGACAACATTCCTGGCCTGTCGAACCCTACTTCTCGGAGGGAACATTCTATACGTCTGTAACGTCATATATCCTAACCTAAGACAACCTAACATCTCGGATGTAACATTTGACAACATTCCAGGCGTGTCGGTCCCTACGTGTCGGAGGTAAAATTACATGCGTCTATAACGTTATATATCCTAACCTAAGGCAACCTAACATCTCGGATGCAATATTTGACAACATTCCTTGCCTGTCGAACCCTACTTCTCGGAGGGAACAGTATATACGTCTATAATGTTATATATCCTAACCTAAGGCAACCTGACATCTCAGATGTATTATTGTACAACATTCCAGGCCTGTCGGACCCTACTTCCCGGTGGGAACATTATATGCGTCTATAACGTTGTATATCCTAATCTAAGGCAACCTAACATCTCGGATGCAATATTTGACAACATTCCTGGCCTGTCGAACCCTACTTCTCGGAGGGAACAGTATATACGTCTGTAGCGTCATATATCCTAACATAAGGCAACCTAACATCTCGGATGTAACATTTGACAACATTCCAGGCGTGTCGGTCCCTACGTCTCGGTGGTAACATTAATGCGTCTATAACGGCAACGTAACAACTCGGATGTAATATTTGACAACATTCCTGCCGTTTCGGACCCTACATCTCGGTGGGAACAGTATATACGTCCATAACGTTATATATCCTAACCTAAGGCAACCTTACATCTCGGATGTAATATTCTACAACATTCCAGGCGTGTCGGACCTACTTCTCGGTGGGAACATTATATGCGTCTATAACGTTGTATATCCTAATCTAAGGCCACCTAACATCTCGAATGCAATATTTGCAAACATTCCTGGCCTGTCGAACCCTACTTCTCGGAGGGAACAGTATATACTTCTATAACGTTATATATCCTAACCTAAGGCAACCTGACATCTCGGATGTATTATTCTACAACATTCCAGGCGTGTCGGACCCTACTTCTCGGTGGGAACATTATATGCGTCTATAACGTTGTATATCATAATCTAAGGCAACCTAACATCTCGGATGCAATATTTGACAACATTCCTGGCCTGTCGAACCCTACCTCTCGGTGGGAACAGTATATACGTCTATAACGATATATATCCTAACCTAAGGCAACCTAACATCTCGGATGTAACATTTGACAACATTCCAGGCGTGTCGGTCCCTACGTGTAGGAGGTAACGTTACATGCGTCTATAACGTTATATATCCTAACCTAAGGCAACCTAACATCTCGGATGCAATATTTGACAACATTCCTGGCCTGTCGAACCCTACCTCTCGGTGGGAACAGTATATACGTCTATAACGATATATATCCTAACCTAAGGCAACCTAACATCTCGGATGTCACATTTGACAACATTCCAGGCGTGTCGGTCTCTACGTCTCGGTGGTAACATTAATGCGTCTATAACGGCAACGTAACAACTCGGATGTAATATTTGACAACATTCCTGCCGTTTCGGACCCTACTTCTCGGTGGGAACAGTATATTCGTCCATAACGTTATATATCCTAACCTAAGGCAACCTTACATCTCGGATGTATTATTCTACAACATTCCAGGCGTGTCGGACCTACTTCTCGGTGGGAACATTATATGCGTCTATAACGTTGTATATCCTAATCTAAGGCCACCTAACATCTCGGATGCAATATTTGCAAACATTCCTGGCCTGTCGAACCCTACTTCTCGGAGGGAACAGTATATACGTCTATAACGTTATATATCCTAACCTAAGGCAACCTGACATCTCAGATGTATTATTGTACAACATTCCAGGCCTGTCGGACCCTACTTCTCGGTGGGAACATTATATGCGTCTATAACGTTGTATATCCTAATCTAAGGCAACCTAACATCTCGGATGCAATATTTGACAACATTCCTGGCCTGTCGAACCCTACTTCTCGGAGGGAACATTCTATACGTCTGTAACGTCATATATCCTAACCTAATACAACCTAACATCTCGGATGTAACATTTGACAACATTCCAGGCGTGTCGGTCCCTACGTGTCGGAGGTAAAATTACATGCGTCTATAACGTTATATATCCTAACCTAAGGCAACCTAACATCTCGGATGCAATATTTGACAACATTCCTTGCCTGTCGAACCCTACCTCTCGGTGGGAACAGTATATACGTCTATAACGATATATATCCTAACCTAAGGCAACCTAACATCTCGGATGTCACATTTGACAACATTCCAGGCGTGTCGGTCTCTACGTCTCGGTGGTAACATTAATGCGTCTATAACGGCAACGTAACAACTCGGATGTAATATTTGACAACATTCCTGCCGTTTCGGACCCTACTTCTCGGTGGGAACAGTATATTCGTCCATAACGTTATATATCCTAACCTAAGGCAACCTTACATCTCGGATGTATAATTCTACAACATTCCAGGCGTGTCGGACCTACTTCTCGGTGGGAACATTATATGCGTCTATAACGTTGTATATCCTAATCTAAGGCCACCTAACATCTCGGATGCAATATTTGCAAACATTCCTGGCCTGTCGAACCCTACTTCTCGGAGGGAACAGTATATACGTCTATAACGTTATATATCCTAACCTAAGGCAACCTGACATCTCAGATGTATTATTGTACAACATTCCAGGCCTGTCGGACCCTACTTCTCGGTGGGAACATTATATGCGTCTATAACGTTGTATATCCTAATCTAAGGCAACCTAACATCTCGGATGCAATATTTGACAACATTCCTGGCCTGTCGAACCCTACTTCTCGGAGGGAACATTCTATACGTCTGTAACGTCATATATCCTAACCTAAGACAACCTAACATCTCGGATGTAACATTTGACAACATTCCAGGCGTGTCGGTCCCTACGTGTCGGAGGTAAAATTACATGCGTCTATAACGTTATATATCCTAACCTAAGGCAACCTAACATCTCGGATGCAATATTTGACAACATTCCTGGCCTGTCGAACCCTACTTCTCGGAGGGAACTGTATATACGTCTATAACGTTATATATCCTAACCTAAGGCAACCTGACATCTCGGATGTATTATTCTACAACATTCCAGGCCTGTCGGACCCTACTTCTCGGTGGGAACATTATATGCGTCTATAACGTTGTATATCCTAATCTAAGGCAACCTAACATCTCGGATGCAATATTTGACAACATTCCTGGCCTGTCGAACCCTACTTCTCGGAGGGAACAGTATATACGTCTGTAGCGTCATATATCCTAACATAAGGCAACCTAACATCTCGGATGTAACATTTGACAACATTCCAGGCGTGTCGGTCCCTACGTCTCGGTGGTAACATTAATGCGTCTATAACGGCAACGTAACAACTCGGATGTAATATTTGACAACATTCCTGCCGTTTCGGACCCTACATCTCGGTGGGAACAGTATATACGTCCATAACGTTATATATCCTAACCTAAGGCAACCTTACATCTCGGATGTAATATTCTACAACATTCCAGGCGTGTCGGACCTACTTCTCGGTGGGAACATTATATGCGTCTATAACGTTGTATATCCTAATCTAAGGCCACCTAACATCTCGGATGCAATATTTGCAAACATTCCTGGCCTGTCGAACCCTACTTCTCGGAGGGAACAGTATATACGTCTATAACGTTATATATCCTAACCTAAGGCAACCTGACATCTCAGATGTATTATTGTACAACATTCCAGGCCTGTCGGACCCTACTTCTCGGTGGGAACATTATATGCGTCTATAACGTTGTATATCCTAATCTAAGGCAACCTAACATCTCGGATGGAATATTTGACAACATTCCTTGCCTGTCGAACCCTACCTCTCGGTGGGAACAGTATATACGTCTATAACGATATATATCCTAACCTAAGGCAACCTAACATCTCGGATGTCACATTTGACAACATTCCAGGCGTGTCGGTCCCTACGTCTCGGTGGTAACATTAATGCGTCTATGACGGCAACGTAACAACTCGGATGTAATATTTTACAACATTCCGGGCGTTTCGGACCCTACTTCTCGGTGGGAACAGTATACACGTCCATAACGTCATATATCCTAACCTAAGGCAACCTTATATCTCGGATGTAATATTCTACAACATTCCAGGCGTGTCGGACCCTACTTCTCGGTGGGAACATTATATGCGTCTATAACGTTGTATATCCTAATCTGAGGCAACCTAACATCTTGGATGCAATATTTGACAACATTCCTGGCCTGTCGAACCCTACTTCTCGGAGGGAACAGTATATACGTCTATAACGGTATATATCATAATCTAAGGCAACCTAACATCTCGGATGCAATATTTGACAACATTCCTGGCCTGTCGAACCCTACTTCCCGGAGGGAACAGTATATACGTCTGTAACGTCATATATCCTAACCTAAGGCAACCTAACATCTCGGATGGAATATTTGACAACATTCCTGGCCTGTCGAACCCTACCTCTCGGTGGGAACAGTATATACGTCTATAACGATATATATCCTAACCTAAGGCAACCTAACATCTCGGATGTAACATTTGACAACATTCCAGGCGTGTCGGTCCCTACGTGTAGGAGGTAACGTTACATGCGTCTATAACGTTATATATCCTAACCTAAGGCAACCTAACATCTCGGATGCAATATTTGACAACATTCCTGGCCTGTCGAACCGTACCTCTCGGTGGGAACAGTATATACGTCTATAACGATATATATCCTAACCTAAGGCAACCTAACATCTCGGATGTCACATTTGACAACATTCCAGGCGTGTCGGTCTCTACGTCTCGGTGGTAACATTAATGCGTCTATAACGGCAACGTAACAACTCGGATGTAATATTTGACAACATTCCTGCCGTTTCGGACCCTACTTCTCGGTGGGAACAGTATATTCGTCCATAACGTTATATATCCTAACCTAAGGCAACCTTACATCTCGGATGTATTATTCTACAACATTCCAGGCGTGTCGGACCTACTTCTCGGTGGGAACATTATATGCGTCTATAACGTTGTATATCCTAATCTAAGGCCACCTAACATCTCGGATGCAATATTTGCAAACATTCCTGGCCTGTCGAACCCTACTTCTCGGAGGGAACAGTATATACGTCTATAACGTTATATATCCTAACCTAAGGCAACCTGACATCTCAGATGTATTATTGTACAACATTCCAGGCCTGTCGGACCCTACTTCTCGGTGGGAACATTATATGCGTCTATAACGTTGTATATCCTAATCTAAGGCAACCTAACATCTCGGATGCAATATTTGACAACATTCCTGGCCTGTCGAACCCTACTTCTCGGAGGGAACATTCTATACGTCTGTAACGTCATATATCCTAACCTAAGACAACCTAACATCTCGGATGTAACATTTGACAACATTCCAGGCGTGTCGGTCCCTACGTGTCGGAGGTAAAATTACATGCGTCTATAACGTTATATATCCTAACCTAAGGCAACCTAACATCTCGGATGCAATATTTGACAACATTCCTGGCCTGTCGAACCCTACTTCTCGGAGGGAACTGTATATACGTCTATAACGTTATATATCCTAACCTAAGGCAACCTGACATCTCGGATGTATTATTCTACAACATTCCAGGCCTGTCGGACCCTACTTCTCGGTGGGAACATTATATGCGTCTATAACGTTGTATATCCTAATCTAAGGCAACCTAACATCTCGGATGCAATATTTGACAACATTCCTGGCCTGTCGAACCCTACTTCTCGGAGGGAACAGTATATACGTCTGTAGCGTCATATATCCTAACATAAGGCAACCTAACATCTCGGATGTAACATTTGACAACATTCCAGGCGTGTCGGTCCCTACGTCTCGGTGGTAACATTAATGCGTCTATAACGGCAACGTAACAACTCGGATGTAATATTTGACAACATTCCTGCCGTTTCGGACCCTACATCTCGGTGGGAACAGTATATACGTCCATAACGTTATATATCCTAACCTAAGGCAACCTTACATCTCGGATGTAATATTCTACAACATTCCAGGCGTGTCGGACCTACTTCTCGGTGGGAACATTATATGCGTCTATAACGTTGTATATCCTAATCTAAGGCCACCTAACATCTCGGATGCAATATTTGCAAACATTCCTGGCCTGTCGAACCCTACTTCTCGGAGGGAACAGTATATACGTCTATAACGTTATATATCCTAACCTAAGGCAACCTGACATCTCAGATGTATTATTGTACAACATTCCAGGCCTGTCGGACCCTACTTCTCGGTGGGAACATTATATGCGTCTATAACGTTGTATATCCTAATCTAAGGCAACCTAACATCTCGGATGGAATATTTGACAACATTCCTTGCCTGTCGAACCCTACCTCTCGGTGGGAACAGTATATACGTCTATAACGATATATATCCTAACCTAAGGCAACCTAACATCTCGGATGTCACATTTGACAACATTCCAGGCGTGTCGGTCCCTACGTCTCGGTGGTAACATTAATGCGTCTATGACGGCAACGTAACAACTCGGATGTAATATTTTACAACATTCCGGGCGTTTCGGACCCTACTTCTCGGTGGGAACAGTATACACGTCCATAACGTCATATATCCTAACCTAAGGCAACCTTATATCTCGGATGTAATATTCTACAACATTCCAGGCGTGTCGGACCCTACTTCTCGGTGGGAACATTATATGCGTCTATAACGTTGTATATCCTAATCTGAGGCAACCTAACATCTTGGATGCAATATTTGACAACATTCCTGGCCTGTCGAACCCTACTTCTCGGAGGGAACAGTATATACGTCTATAACGGTATATATCATAATCTAAGGCAACCTAACATCTCGGATGCAATATTTGACAACATTCCTGGCCTGTCGAACCCTACTTCCCGGAGGGAACAGTATATACGTCTGTAACGTCATATATCCTAACCTAAGGCAACCTAACATCTCGGATGGAATATTTGACAACATTCCTGGCCTGTCGAACCCTACCTCTCGGTGGGAACAGTATATACGTCTATAACGATATATATCCTAACCTAAGGCAACCTAACATCTCGGATGTAACATTTGACAACATTCCAGGCGTGTCGGTCCCTACGTGTAGGAGGTAACGTTACATGCGTCTATAACGTTATATATCCTAACCTAAGGCAACCTAACATCTCGGATGCAATATTTGACAACATTCCTGGCCTGTCGAACCGTACCTCTCGGTGGGAACAGTATATACGTCTATAACGATATATATCCTAACCTAAGGCAACCTAACATCTCGGATGTCACATTTGACAACATTCCAGGCGTGTCGGTCTCTACGTCTCGGTGGTAACATTAATGCGTCTATAACGGCAACGTAACAACTCGGATGTAATATTTGACAACATTCCTGCCGTTTCGGACCCTACTTCTCGGTGGGAACAGTATATTCGTCCATAACGTTATATATCCTAACCTAAGGCAACCTTACATCTCGGATGTATTATTCTACAACATTCCAGGCGTGTCGGACCTACTTCTCGGTGGGAACATTATATGCGTCTATAACGTTGTATATCCTAATCTAAGGCCACCTAACATCTCGGATGCAATATTTGCAAACATTCCTGGCCTGTCGAACCCTACTTCTCGGAGGGAACAGTATATACGTCTATAACGTTATATATCCTAACCTAAGGCAACCTGACAACTCAGATGTATTATTGTACAACATTCCAGGCCTGTCGGACCCTACTTCTCGGTGGGAACATTATATGCGTCTATAACGTTGTATATCCTAATCTAAGGCAACCTAACATCTCGGATGCAATATTTGACAACATTCCTGGCCTGTCGAACCCTACTTCTCGGAGGGAACATTCTATACGTCTGTAACGTCATATATCCTAACCTAAGACAACCTAACATCTCGGATGTAACATTTGACAACATTCCAGGCGTGTCGGACCCTACTTCTCGGTGGGAACATTATATGCGTCTATAACGTTGTATATCCTAATCTAAGGCAACCTAACATCTCGGATGCAATATTTGACAACATTCCTGGCCTGTCGAACCCTACCTCTCGGTGGGAACAGTATATACGTCTATAACGATATATATCCTAACCTAAGGCAACCTAACATCTCGGATGTAACATTTGACAACATTCCAGGCGTGTCGGTCCCTACGTGTAGGAGGTAACGTTACATGCGTCTATAACGTTATATATCCTAACCTAAGGCAACCTAACATCTCGGATGCAATATTTGACAACATTCCTGGCCTGTCGAACCCTACCTCTCGGTGGGAACAGTATATACGTCTATAACGATATATATCCTAACCTAAGGCAACCTAACATCTCGGATGTCACATTTGACAACATTCCAGGCGTGTCGGTCTCTACGTCTCGGTGGTAACATTAATGCGTCTATAACGGCAACGTAACAACTCGGATGTAATATTTGACAACATTCCTGCCGTTTCGGACCCTACTTCTCGGTGGGAACAGTATATTCGTCCATAACGTTATATATCCTAACCTAAGGCAACCTTACATCTCGGATGTATTATTCTACAACATTCCAGGCGTGTCGGACCTACTTCTCGGTGGGAACATTATATGCGTCTATAACGTTGTATATCCTAATCTAAGGCCACCTAACATCTCGGATGCAATATTTGCAAACATTCCTGGCCTGTCGAACCCTACTTCTCGGAGGGAACAGTATATACGTCTATAACGTTATATATCCTAACCTAAGGCAACCTGACATCTCAGATGTATTATTGTACAACATTCCAGGCCTGTCGGACCCTACTTCTCGGTGGGAACATTATATGCGTCTATAACGTTGTATATCCTAATCTAAGGCAACCTAACATCTCGGATGCAATATTTGACAACATTCCTGGCCTGTCGAACCCTACTTCTCGGAGGGAACATTCTATACGTCTGTAACGTCATATATCCTATCCTAAGACAACCTAACATCTCGGATGTAACATTTGACAACATTCCAGGCGTGTCGGTCCCTACGTGTCGGAGGTAAAATTACATGCGTCTATAACGTTATATATCCTAACCTAAGGCAACCTAACATCTCGGATGCAATATTTGACAACATTCCTTGCCTGTCGAACCCTACTTCTCGGAGGGAACAGTATATACGTCTATAATGTTATATATCCTAACCTAAGGCAACCTGACATCTCAGATGTATTATTGTACAACATTCCAGGCCTGTCGGACCCTACTTCCCGGTGGGAACATTATATGCGTCTATAACGTTGTATATCCTAATCTAAGGCAACCTAACATCTCGGATGGAATATTTGACAACATTCCTGGCCTGTCGAACCCTACCTCCCGGAGGGAACAGTATATACGTCTGTAACGTCATATATCCTAACCTAAGGCAACCTAGCATGTCGGATGTAACATTTGACAACATTCCAGGCGTGTCGGTCCCTACGTCTCGGTGGTAACATTACATGCGTCTATAACGTTATATATCCTAACCTAAGGCAACCTAACATCTCGGATGCAATATTTGACAACATTCCTGGCCTGTCGAACCGTACTTCTCGGAGGGAACAGTATATACGTCTATAACGTCATATATCCTAACCTGAGGCAACCTAACATCTCGGATGTAACATTTGACAACATTCCAGGCGTGTCGGTCCCTACGTCTCGGTGTTAACATTACATGCGTCTGTAACGTTATATATCCTAACCTAAGGCAACCTAACATCTCGGATGCAATATTTGACAACATTCCTGGCCTGTCGAACCCTACTTCTCGGAGGGAACAGTATATACGTCTATAACGTCATATATCCTTACCTGAGGCAACCTAACACCTCGGATGCAATATTTGACAACATTCCTGGCCCGTCGAACCCTACTTCTCGGAGGGAACATTATATACGTCTATAACGGTATATATCCTAATCTAAGGCAACCTAACATCTCGGATGCAATATTTGACAACATTCCTGGCCCGTCGAACCCTACTTCTCGGAGGGAACAGTATATACGTCTATAACGTCATATATCCTAACCTGAGGCAACCTAACATCTCGGATGTAACATTTGACAACATTCCAGGCGTGTCGGTCCCTACGTCTCGGTGGTAACATTACATACGTCTATAACGGTATATATCCTAATCTAAGGCAACCTAACATCTCGGATGCAATATTTGACAACATTCCTGGCCTGTCGAACCGTACCTCTCGATGGGAACAGTATATACGTCTATAACGATATATATCCTAACCTAAGGCAACCTAACATCTCGGATGTCACATTTGACAACATTCCAGGCGTGTCGGTCCCTACGTGTCGGAGGTAAAATTACTTGCGTCTATAACGTTATATATCCTAACCTAAGGCAACCTAACATCTCGGATGCAATATTTGACAACATTCCTGGCCTGTCGAACCCTACCTCTCGGTGGGAACAGTATATACGTCTATAACGATATATATCCTAACCTAAGGCAACCTAACATCTCGGATGTCACATTTGACAACATTCCAGGCGTGTCGGTCCCTACGTCTCGGTGGTAACATTAATGCGCCTATAACGGCAACGTAACAACTCGGATGTAATATTTTACAACATTCCTGGCGTTTCGCACCCTACTTCTCGGTGGGAACAGTATACACGTCCATAACGTTATATATCCTAACCTAAGGCAACCTTACATCTCGGATGTAATATTCTACAACATTCCAGGCGTGTCGGATCCTACTTCTCGGTGGGAACATTATATGCGTCTATACCGTTGTATATCCTAATCTAAGGCAACCTAACATCTCGGATGCAATATTTGACAACATTCCTGGCCTGTCGAACCCTACTTCTCGGAGGGAACATTCTATACGTCTGTAACGTCATATATCCTAACCTAAGACAACCTAACATCTCGGATGTAACATTTGACAACATTCCAGGCGTGTCGGTCCCTACGTGTCGGAGGTAAAATTACATGCGTCTATAACGTTATATATCCTAACCTAAGGCAACCTAACATCTCGGATGCAATATTTGACAACATTCCTTGCCTGTCGAACCCTACTTCTCGGAGGGAACAGTATATACGTCTATAACGTTATATATCCTAACCTAAGGCAACCTGACATCTCAGATGTATTATTGTACAACAATCCAGGCCTGTCGGACCCTACTTCTCGGTGGGAACATTATATGCGTCTATAACGTTGTATATCCTAATCTAAGGCAACCTAACATCTCGGATGCAATATTTGACAACATTCCTGGCCTGTCGAACCCTACTTCTCGGAGGGAACAGTATATACGTCTGTAGCGTCATATATCCTAACATAAGGCAACCTAACATCTCGGATGTAACATTTGACAACATTCCAGGCGTGTCGGTCCCTACGTCTCGGTGGTAACATTAATGCGTCTATAACGGCAACGTAACAACTCGGATGTAATATTTTACAACATTCCGGGCGTTTCGGACCCTACTTCTCGGTGGGAACAGTATACACGTCCATAACGTCATATATCCTAACCTAAGGCAACCTTATATCTCGGATGCAATATTTGACAACATTCCTGGCCTGTCGAACCCTACTTCCCGGAGGGAACAGTATATACGTCTGTAACGTCATATATCCTAACCTAAGGCAACCTAACATCTCGGATGCAATATTTGACAACATTCCTGGCCTGTCGAACCCTACCTCTCGCTGGGAACAGTATAGACGTCTATAACGATATATATCCTAACCTAAGGCAACCTAACATCTCGGATGTCACATTTGACAACATTCCAGGCGTGTCGGTCCCTACGTCTCGGTGGTAACATTACATGCGTCTATAACGTTATATATCCTAACCTAAGGCAACCTAACATCTCGGATGCAATATTTGACAATATTCCTGGCCTGTCGAACCCTACTTCTCGGAGGGAACAGTATATACGTCTATAACGTTATATATCCTAACCTAAGGCAACTTAACATCTCGGATGTAATATTCTACAACCTTCCAGGCGTGTCGGACCCTACTTCTCGGTGGGAACATTATATGCGTCTATAACGTTGTATATCCTAATCTAAGGCAACCTAACATCTCGGATGCTATATTTGACAACATTCCTGGCCTGTCGAACCCTACTTCTCGGAGGGTACATTATATACGTCTGTAGCGTCATATATCCTAACATAAGGCAACCTAACATCTCGGATGTAACATTTGACAACATTCCAGACGTGTCGGTCCCTACGTCTCGGAGGTAACATTATATGCGTCCATAACGTTGTATATCCTAATCTAAGGCAACCTAACATCTCGGATGTAACATTTGACAGTATTCCAGGCGTGTCGGTCCCTACGTCTCGGTGGTAACATTACATGCGTCTATAACGCTATATATCCTAACCTAAGGCAACCTAACTTCTCGGATGCAATATTTGACAACATTCCTGGCCTGTCGAACCGTACTTCTCGGAGGGAACAGTATATACGTCTATAACGTCATATATCCTAACCTAAGGCAACCTAACATCTCGGATGTAACATTTGACAACATTCCAGGCGTGTCGGTCCCTACGTCTCGGTGGTAACATTACATTCGTCTATAACGGTATATATCCTAATCTAAGGCAACCTGACATCTCGGATGCAATATTTGACAACATTCCTGGCCTGTCGAACCCTACTTCCGGGAGGGAACAGTATATACGTCTGTAACGTCATATATCCTAACCTAAGGCAACCTAACATCTCGGATGTAACATTTGACAACATTCCAGGCGTGTCGGTCCCTACGTCTCGGCGGTAACATTATATGCGTCTATAACGTTATATATCCTAACCTAAGGCAACCTAACATCTCGGATGCAATATTTGACAACATTCATGGCCTGTCGAACCGTACTTCTCGGAGGGAACAGTATATACGTCTATAACGTCATATATCCTAACCTAAGGCAACCTGACATCTCGGATGTATTATTCTACAACATTCCAGGCGTGTCGGACCCTACTTCTCGGTGGGAACATTATATGCGTCTATAACGTTGTATATCCTAATCTAAGGCAACCTAACATCTCGGATGTAACATTTGACAACATTCCAGGCGTGTCGGTCCCTACGTCTCGGTGGTAACATTACATGCGTCTATAACGTTATATATCCTAACCTAAGGCAACCTAACATCTCGGATGCAATATTTGACAACATTCCTGGCCTGCCGAACCGTACTTCTCGGAGGGAACAGTATATATATCTATAACGGTATATATCCTAACCTAAGGCAACCTGACATCTCGGATGTAACATTTGACAACATTCCAGGCGTGTCGGTCCCTACGTCTCGGAGGTAATATTACATGCGTCTATAACGTTATATATCCTAACCTAAGGCAACCTAACATCTCTGATGCAATATTTGACAACATTCCTGGCCTGTCAAACCCTCTCTCTCGATGGGAACAGTACATACGTCTATAACGATATATGTCCTAACCTAAGGCAACATAACATCTCGGATGTAATATTCTACAACCTTCCAGGCGTGTCGGACCCTACTTCTCGGTGGGAAAATTATATGCGTCTATAACGTTGTATATCCTAATCTAAGGCAACCTAACATCTCGGATGCAATATTTGACAACATTCCTGGCCTGTCGAACCCTACTTCTCGGAGGGTACATTATATACGTCTGTAGCGTCATATATCCTAACATAAGGCAACCTAACATCTCGGATGTAACATTTGACAACATTCCAGACGTGTCGGTCCCTACGTCTCGGAGGTAATATTACATGCGTCTATAACGTTATATATCCTAACCTAAGGCAACCTAACATCTCTGATGCAATATTTGACAACATTCCTGGCCTGTCAAACCCTATCTCTCGGTGGGAACAGTACATACGTCTATAACGATATATGTCCTAACCTAAGGCAACATAACATCTCGGATGTAACATTTGACAACATTCCAGGCGTGTCGGTCCCTATGTCTCGGTGGTAACATTACATGCGTCTATAACGCTATATATCCTAACCTAAGGCAACCTAACTTCTCGGATGCAATATTTGACAACATTCCTGGCCTGTCGAACCGTACTTCTCGGAGGGAACGGTATATACGTCTATAACGTCATATATCCTAACCTAAGGCAACCTAACATCTCGGATGTAACATTTGACAACATTCCAGGCGTGTCGGTCCCTACGTCTCGGTGGTAACATTACATTCGTCTATAACGGTATATATCCTAATCTAAGGCAACCTGACGTCTCGGATGCAATATTTGACAACATTCCTGGCCTGTCGAACCCTACCTCTCGGAGGGAACAGTATATACGTCTGTAACGTCATATATCCTAACCTAAGGCAACCTAACATCTCGGATGTAACATTTGACAACATTCCAGGCGTGTCGGTCCCTACGTCTCGGTGGTAACATTACATGCGTCTATAACGTTATATATCCTAACCTAAGGCAACCTAACATCTCGGATGCAATATTTGACAATATTCCTGGCCTGTCGAACCCTACTTCTCGGAGGGAACAGTATATACGTCTATAACGTTATATATCCTAACCTAAGGCAACTTAACATCTCGGATGTAATATTCTACAACCTGCCAGGCGTGTCGTACCCTACTTCTCGGTGGGAACATTATATGCGTCTATAACGTTGTATATCCTAATCTAAGGCAACCTAACATCTCGGATGCAATATTTGACAACATTCCTGGCCTGTCGAACCCTACTTCTCGGAGGGTACATTATATACGTCTGTAGCGTCATATATCCTAACATAAGGCAACCTAACATCTGGGATGTAACATTTGACAACATTCCAGACGTGTCGGTCCCTACGTCTCGGAGGTAACATTATATGCGTCTATAACGTTGTATATCCTAATCTAAGGCAACCTAACATCTCGGATGTAACATTTGACAACATTCCAGGCGTGTCGGTCCCTACGTCTCGGTGGTAACATTACATGCGTCTATAACGCTATATATCCTAACCTAAGGCAACCTAACTTCTCGGATGCAATATTTGACAACATTCCAGGCCTGTCGAACCCTACTTCTCGGAGGGAACAGTATATACGTCTATAACGTTATATATCCTAACCTAAGGCAACTTAACATCTCGGATGTAATATTCTACAACCTTCCAGGCGTGTCGGACCCTACTTCTCGGTGGGAACATTATATGCGTCTATAACGTTGTATATCCTAATCTAAGGCAACCTAACATCTCGGATGCTATATTTGACAACATTCCTGGCCTGTCGAACCCTACTTCTCGGAGGGTACATTATATACGTCTGTAGCGTCATATATCCTAACATAAGGCAACCTAACATCTCGGATGTAACATTTGACAACATTCCAGACGTGTCGGTCCCTACGTTTCGGAGGTAACATTATATGCGTCTATAACGTTGTATATCCTAATCTAAGGCAACCTAACATCTCGGATGTAACATTTGACAACATTCCAGGCGTGTCGGTCCCTACGTCTCGGTGGTAACATTACATGCGTCTATAACGCTATATATCATAACCTAAGGCAACCTAACTTCTCGGATGCAATATTTGACAACATTCCTGGCATGTCGAACCCTACCTCTCGGAGGGAACAGTATATACGTCTGTAACGTCATATATCCTAACCTAAGGCAACCTAACATCTCGGATGTAACATTTGACAACATTCCAGGCGTGTCGGTCCCTACGTCTCGGTGGTAACATTACATTCGTCTATAACGGTATATATCCTAATCTAAGGCAACCTGACATCTCGGATGCAATATTTGACAACATTCCTGGCCTGTCGAACCCTACCTCTCGGAGGGAACAGTATATACGTCTGTAACGTCATATATCCTAACATAAGGCAACCTAACATCTCGGATGTAACATTTGACAACATTCCAGACGTGTCGGTCCCTACGTCTCGGAGGTAACATTATATGCGTCTATAACGTTGTATATCCTAATCTAAGGCAACCTAACATCTCGGATGTAACATTTGACAACATTCCAGGCGTGTCGGTCCCTACGTCTCGGTGGTAACATTACATGCGTCTATAACGCTATATATCCTAACCTAAGGCAACCTAACTTCTCGGATGCAATATTTGACAACATTCCTGGCCTGTCGAACCCTTCTTCTCGGAGGGAACAGTATATATGTCTATAACGATATATATCCTAACCTAAGGCAACCTGACATCTCGGATGTAATATTCTACAACCTTCCAGGCGTGTCGGACCCTACTTCTCGGTGGGAACATTATATGCGTCTATAATGGTATATATCATAATCTAAGGCAACCTAACATCTCGGATGCAATATTTGACAACATTCCTGGCCTGTCGAACCCTACTTCCGGGAGGGAACAGTATATATATCTATAACGGTATATATCCTAACCTAAGGCAACCTGACATCTCGGATGTAACATTTGACAACATTCCAGGCGTGTCGGTCCCTACGTCTCGGAGGTAATATTACATGCGTCTATAACGTTATATATCCTAACCTAAGGCAACCTAACATCTCTGATGCAATATTTGACAACATTCCTGGCCTGTCAAACCCTATCTCTCGGTGGGAACAGTACATACGTCTATAACGATATATGTCCTAACCTAAGGCAACATAACATCTCGGATGTAATATTCTACAACCTTCCAGGCGTGTCGGACCCTACTTCTCCGTGGGAACATTATATGCGTCTATAACGTTGTATATCCTAATCTAAGGCAACCTAACATCTCGGATGCAATATTTGACAACATTCCTGGCCTGTCGAACCCTACTTCTCGGAGGGTACATTATATACGTCTGTAGCGTCATATATCCTAACATAAGGCAACCTAACATCTCGGATGTAACATTTGACAACATTCCAGACGTGTCGGTCCCTACGTCTCGGAGGTAACATTATATGCGTCTATAACGTTGTATATCCTAATCTAAGGCAACCTGACATCTCGGATGCAATATTTGACAACATTCCTGGCATGTCGAACCCTACCTCTCGGAGGGAACAGTATATACGTCTGTAACGTCATATATCCTAACCTAAGGCAACCTAACATCTCGGATGTAACATTTGACAACATTCCAGGCGTGTCGGTCCCTACGTCTCGGTGGTAACATTATATGCGTCTATAACGTTATATATCCTAACCTAAGGCAACCTAACATCTCGGATGCAATATTTGACAACATTCATGGCCTGTCGAACCGTACTTCTCGGAGGGAACATTATATGCGTCTATAACGTTGTATATCCTAATCTAAGGCAACCTGACATCTCGGATGCAATATTTGACAACATTCCAGGCGTGTCGAACCCTACCTCTCGGAGGGAACAGTATATACGTCTGTAACGTCATATATCCTAACCTAAGGCAACCTAACATCTCGGATGTAACATTTGACAACATTCCAGGCGTGTCGGTCCCTACGTCTCGGTGGTAACATTATATGCGTCTATAACGTTATATATCCTAACCTAAGGCAACCTAACATCTCGGATGCAATATTTGACAACATTCATGGCCTGTCGAACCGTACTTCTCGGAGGGAACAGTATATACGTCTATAACGTCATATATCCTAACCTAAGGCAACCTAACATCTCGGATGTAACATTTGACAACATTCCAGGCGTGTCGGTCCCTACGTCTCGGTGGTAACATTACATTCGTCTATAACGGTATATATCCTAATCTAAGGCAACCTAACATCTCGGATGCAATATTTGACAACATTCCTGGCCTGTCGAACCCTACCTCTCGGAGGGAACAGTATATACGTCTATAACGTTATATATCCTAACCTAAGGCAACCTGACATCTCGGATGTATTATTCTACAACATTCCAGGCGTGTCGGACCCTACTTCTCGGTGGGAACATTATATGCGTCTATAACGTTGTATATCCTAATCTAAGGCAACCTAACATCTCGGATGTAACATTTGACAACATTCCAGGCGTGTCGGTCCCTACGTCTCGGTGGTAACATTACATGCGTCTATAACGCTATATATCCTAACCTACGGCAACCTAACATCTCGGATGTAACATTTGACAACATTCCAGACGTGTCGGTCCCTACGTCTCGGAGGTAACATTATATGCGTCTATAACGTTGTATATCCTAATCTAAGGCAACCTGACATCTCGGATGTAACATTTGACAACATTCCAGGCGTGTCGGTCCCTACGTCTCGGAGGTAACATTACATGCGTCTATAACGTTATATATCCTAACCTAAGGCAACCTAACATCTCGGATGCAATATTTGACAATATTCCTGGCCTGTCGAACCCTACTTCTCGGAGGGAACAGTATATACGTCTATAACGTTATATATCCTAACCTAAGGCAACTTAACATCCCGGATGTAATATTCTACAACCTTCCAGGCGTGTCGGACCCTACTTCTCGGTGGGAACATTATATGCGTCTATAACGTTGTGTATCCTAATCTAAGGCAACCTAACATCTCGGATGCAATATTTGACAACATTCCTGGCCTGTCGAACCCTACTTCTCGGAGGGTACATTATATACGTCTGTAGCGTCATATATCCTAACATAAGGCAACCTAACATCTCGGATGTAACATTTGACAACATTCCAGACGTGTCGGTCCCTACGTCTCGGAGGTAACATTATATGCGTCCATAACGTTGTATATCCTAATCTAAGGCAACCTAACATCTCGGATGTAACATTTGACAACATTCCAGGCGTGTCGGTCCCTACGTCTCGGTGGTAACATTACATGCGTCTATAACGCTATATATCCTAACCTAAGGCAACCTAACTTCTCGGATGTAACATTTGACAGCATTCCAGGCGTGTCGGTCCCTACGTCTCGGTGGTAACATTACATTCGTCTATAACGGTATATATCCTAATCTAAGGCAACCTGACATCTCGGATGCAATATTTGACAACATTCCTGGCCTGTCGAACCCTACCTCTCGGAGGGAACAGTATATACGTCTGTAACGTCATATATCCTAACATAAGGCAACCTAACATCTCGGATGTAACATTTGACAACATTCCAGACGTGTCGGTCCCTACGTCTCGGAGGTAACATTATATGCGTCTATAACGTTGTATATCCTAATCTAAGGCAACCTAACATCTCGGATGTAACATTTGACAACATTCCAGGCGTGTCGGTCCCTACGTCTCGGTGGTAACATTACATGCGTCTATAACGCTATATATCCTAACCTAAGGCAACCTAACTTCTCGGATGCAATATTTGACAACATTCCTGGCCTGTCGAACCCTTCTTCTCGGAGGGAACAGTATATATGTCTATAACGATATATATCCTAACCTAAGGCAACCTGACATCTCGGATGTAATATTCTACAACCTTCCAGGCGTGTCGGACCCTACTTCTCGGTGGGAACATTATATGCGTCTATAATGGTATATATCATAATCTAAGGCAACCTAACATCTCGGATGCAATATTTGACAACATTCCTGGCCTGTCGAACCCTACTTCCGGGAGGGAACAGTATATACGTCTGTAACGTCATATATCCTAACCTAAGGCAACCTAACATCTCGGATGTAACATTTGACAACATTCCAGGCGTGTCGGTCCCTACGTCTCGGTGGTAACATTATATGCGTCTATAACGTTATATATCCTAACCTAAGGCAACCTAACATCTCGGATGCAATATTTGACAACATTCATGGCCTGTCGAACCGTACTTCTCGGAGGGAACAGTATATATATCTATAACGGTATATATCCTAACCTAAGGCAACCTGACATCTCGGATGTAACATTTGACAACATTCCAGGCGTGTCGGTCCCTACGTCTCGGAGGTAATATTACATGCGTCTATAACGTTATATATCCTAACCTAAGGCAACCTAACATCTCTGATGCAATATTTGACAACATTCCTGGCCTGTCAAACCCTATCTCTCGGTGGGAACAGTACATACGTCTATAACGATATATGTCCTAACCTAAGGCAACATAACATCTCGGATGTAATATTCTACAACCTTCCAGGCGTGTCGGACCCTACTTCTCGGTGGGAACATTATATGCGTCTATAACGTTGTATATCCTAATCTAAGGCAACCTAACATCTCGGATGCAATATTTGACAACATTCCTGGCCTGTCGAACCCTACTTCTCGGAGGGTACATTATATACGTCTGTAGCGTCATATATCCTAACATAAGGCAACCTAACATCTCGGATGTAACATTTGACAACATTCCAGACGTGTCGGTCCCTACGTCTCGGAGGTAACATTATATGCGTCTATAACGTTGTATATCCTAATCTAAGGCAACCTGACATCTCGGATGCAATATTTGACAACATTCCTGGCATGTCGAACCCTACCTCTCGGAGGGAACACTATATACGTCTGTAACGTCATATATCCTAACCTAAGGCAACCTAACATCTCGGATGTAACATTTGACAACATTCCAGGCGTGTCGGTCCCTACGTCTCGGTGGTAACATTATATGCGTCTATAACGTTATATATCCTAACCTAAGGCAACCTAACATCTCGGATGCAATATTTGACAACATTCATGGCCTGTCGAACCGTACTTCTCGGAGGGAACAGTATATACGTCTATAACGTCATATATCCTAACCTAAGGCAACCTAACATCTCGGATGTAACATTTGACAACATTCCAGGCGTGTCGGTCCCTACGTCTCGGTGGTAACATTACATTCGTCTATAACGGTATATATCCTAATCTAAGGCAACCTAACATCTCGGATGCAATATTTGACAACATTCCTGGCCTGTCGAACCCTACCTCTCGGAGGGAACAGTATATACGTCTATAACGTTATATATCCTAACCTAAGGCAACCTGACATCTCGGATGTATTATTCTACAACATTCCAGGCGTGTCGGACCCTACTTCTCGGTGGGAACATTATATGCGTCTATAACGTTGTATATCCTAATCTAAGGCAACCTAACATCTCGGATGTAACATTTGACAACATTCCAGGCGTGTCGGTCCCTACGTCTCGGTGGTAACATTACATGCGTCTATAACGCTATATATCCTAACCTACGGCAACCTAACTTCTCGGATGCAATATTTGACAACATTCCTGGCCTGTCGAACCCTTCTTCTCGGAGGGAACAGTATATACGTCTATAACGTCATATATCCTAACCTATGGCAACCTGACATCTCGGATGTATTATTCTACAACATTCCAGGCGTGTCGGACCCTACTTCTCGGTGGGAACATTATATGCGTCTATAACGTTGTATATCCTAATCTAAGGCAACCTAACATCTCGGATGTAACATTTGACAACATTCCAGGCGTGTCGGTCCCTACGTCTCGGTGGTAACATTACATGCGTCTATAACGTTATATATCCTAACCTAAGGCAACCTAACATCTCGGATGCAATATTTGACAACATTCCTGGCCTGCCGAACCGTACTTCTCGGAGGGAACAGTATATATATCTATAACGGTATATATCCTAACCTAAGGCAACCTGACATCTCGGATGTAACATTTGACAACATTCCAGGTGTGTCGGTCCCTACGTCTCGGAGGTAACATTACATGCGTCTATAACGTTATATATCCTAACCTAAGGCAACCTAACATCTCGGATGCAATATTTGACAATATTCCTGGCCTGTCGAACCCTACTTCTCGGAGGGAACAGTATATACGTCTATAACGTTATATATCCTAACCTAAGGCAACTTAACATCCCGGATGTAATATTCTACAACCTTCCAGGCGTGTCGGACCCTACTTCTCGGTGGGAACATTATATGCGTCTATAACGTTGTGTATCCTAATCTAAGGCAACCTAACATCTCGGATGCAATATTTGACAACATTCCTGGCCTGTCGAACCCTACTTCTCGGAGGGTACATTATATACGTCTGTAGCGTCATATATCCTAACATAAGGCAACCTAACATCTCGGATGTAACATTTGACAACATTCCAGGCGTGTCGGTCCCTACGTCTCGGTGGTAACATTACATGCGTCTATAACGCTATATATCCTAACCTAAGGCAACCTAACTTCTCGGATGTAACATTTGACAGCATTCCAGGCGTGTCGGTCCCTACGTCTCGGTGGTAACATTACATTCGTCTATAACGGTATATATCCTAATCTAAGGCAACCTGACATCTCGGATGCAATATTTGACAACATTCCTGGCCTGTCGAACCCTACCTCTCGGAGGGAACAGTATATACGTCTGTAACGTCATATATCCTAACATAAGGCAACCTAACATCTCGGAAGTAACATTTGACAACATTCCAGACGTGTCGGTCCCTACGTCTCGGAGGTAACATTATATGCGTCTATAACGTTGTATATCCTAATCTAAGGCAACCTAACATCTCGGATGTAACATTTGACAACATTCCAGGCGTGTCGGTCCCTACGTCTCGGTGGTAACATTACATGCGTCTATAACGCTATATATCCTAACCTAAGGCAACCTAACTTCTCGGATGCAATATTTGACAACATTCCTGGCCTGTCGAACCCTTCTTCTCGGAGGGAACAGTATATATGTCTATAACGGTATATATCCTAACCTAAGGCAACCTGACATCTCGGATGTAATATTCTACAACCTTCCAGGCGTGTCGGACCCTACTTCTCGGTGGGAACATTATATGCGTCTATAATGGTATATATCATAATCTAAGGCAACCTAACATCTCGGATGCAATATTTGACAACATTCCTGGCCTGTCGAACCCTACTTCCGGGAGGGAACAGTATATACGTCTGTAACGTCATATATCCTAACCTAAGGCAACCTAACATCTCGGATGTAACATTTGACAACATTCCAGGCGTGTCGGTCCCTACGTCTCGGTGGTAACATTATATGCGTCTATAACGTTATATATCCTAACCTAAGGCAACCTAACATCTCGGATGCAATATTTGACAACATTCATGGCCTGTCGAACCGTACTTCTCGGAGGGAACAGTATATACGTCTATAACGTCATATATCCTAACCTAAGGCAACCTGACATCTCGGATGTATTATTCTACAACATTCCAGGCGTGTCGGACCCTACTTCTCGGTGGGAACATTATATGCGTCTATAACGTTGTATATCCTAATCTAAGGCAACCTAACATCTCGGATGCAATATTTGACAACATTCCTGGCCTGTCGAACCCTACCTCTCGGAGGGAACAGTATATACGTCTATAACGTTATATATCCTAACCTAAGGCAACCTGACATCTCGGATGTATTATTCTACAACATTCCAGGCGTGTCGGACCCTACTTCTCGGTGGGAACATTATATGCGTCTATAACGTTGTATATCCTAATCTAAGGCAACCTAGCATCTCGGATGTAACATTTGACAACATTCCAGGCGTGTCGGTCCCTACGTCTCGGTGGTAACATTACATGCGTCTATAACGCTATATATCCTAACCTACGGCAACCTAACTTCTCGGATGCAATATTTGACAACATTCCTGGCCTGTCGAACCCTTCTTCTCGGAGGGAACAGTATATATGTCTATAACGTCATATATCCTAACCTAAGGCAACCTGACATCTCGGATGTATTATTCTACAACATTCCAGGCGTGTCGGACCCTACTTCTCGGTGGGAACATTATATGCGTCTATAACGTTGTATATCCTAATCTAAGGCAACCTAACATCTCGGATGTAACATTTGACAACATTCCAGGCGTGTCGGTCCGTACGTCTCGGTGGTAACATTACATGCGTCTATAACGTTATATATCCTAACCTAAGGCAACCTAACATCTCGGATGCAATATTTGACAACATTCCTGGCCTGCCGAACCGTACTTCTCGGAGGGAACAGTATATATATCTATAACGGTATATATCCTAACCTAAGGCAACCTGACATCTCGGATGTAACATTTGACAACATTCCAGGCGTGTCGGTCCCTACGTCTCGGAGGTAATATTACATGCGTCTATAACGTTATATATCCTAACCTAAGGCAACCTAACATCTCGGATGCAATATTTGACAACATTCCTGGCCTGTCAAACCCTATCTCTCGGTGGGAACAGTACATACGTCTATAACGATATATGTCCTAACCTAAGGCAACATAACATCTCGGATGTAATATTCTACAACCTTCCAGGCGTGTCGGACCCTACTTCTCGGTGGGAACATTATATGCGTCTATAACGTTGTATATCCTAATCTAAGGCAACCTAACATCTCGGATGCAATATTTGACAACATTCCTGGCCTGTCGAACCCTACTTCTCGGTGGGAACATTATATGCGTCTATAACGTTGTATATCCTAATCTAAGGCAACCTAACATCTCGGATGCTATATTTGACAACATTCCTGGCCTGTCGAACCCTACTTCTCG
Source organism: Xylocopa violacea (assembly GCA_963969225.1). NCBI lineage: Eukaryota > Metazoa > Arthropoda > Insecta > Hymenoptera > Apidae > Xylocopa > Xylocopa violacea. The sequence continues at coordinate 8,278,947 of CAXAJV010000004.1, read as the reverse complement.
GAGGGTACATTATATACGTCTGTAGCGTCATATATCCTAACATAAGGCAACCTAACATCTCGGATGTAACATTTGACAACATTCCAGACGTGTCGGTCCCTACGTCTCGGAGGTAACATTATATGCGTCCATAACGTTGTATATCCTAATCTAAGGCAACCTAACATCTCGGATGTAACATTTGACAGCATTCCAGGCGTGTCGGTCCCTACGTCTCGGTGGTAACATTACATGCGTCTATAACGCTATATATCCTAACCTAAGGCAACCTAACTTCTCGGATGCAATATTTGACAACATTCCTGGCCTGTCGAACCGTACTTCTCGGAGGGAACAGTATATACGTCTATAACGTCATATATCCTAACCTAAGGCAACCTAACATCTCGGATGTAACATTTGACAACATTCCAGGCGTGTCGGACCCTACTTCTCGGTGGGAACACTATATGCGTCTATAATGGTATATATCATAATCTAAGGCAACCTAACATCTCGGATGCAATATTTGACAACATTCCTGGCCTGTCGAACCCTACTTCCGGGAGGGAACAGTATATACGTCTGTAACGTCATATATCCTAACCTAAGGCAACCTAACATCTCGGATGTAACATTTGACAACATTCCAGGCGTGTCGGTCCCTACGTCTCGGTGGTAACATTATATGCGTCTATAACGTTATATATCCTAACCTAAGGCAACCTAACATCTCGGATGCAATATTTGACAACATTCATGGCCTGTCGAACCGTACTTCTCGGAGGGAACAGTATATACGTCTATAACGTCATATATCCTAACCTAAGGCAACCTGACATCTCGGATGTATTATTCTACAACATTCCAGGCGTGTCGGACCCTACTTCTCGGTGGGAACATTATATGCGTCTATAACGTTGTATATCCTAATCTAAGGCAACCTAACATCTCGGATGTAACATTTGACAACATTCCAGGCGTGTCGGTCCCTACGTCTCGGTGGTAACATTACATGCGTCTATAACGTTATATATCCTAACCTAAGGCAACCTAACATCTCGGATGCAATATTTGACAACATTCCTGGCCTGCCGAACCGTACTTCTCGGAGGGAACAGTATATATATCTATAACGGTATATATCCTAACCTAAGGCAACCTGACATCTCGGATGCAATATTTGACAATATTCCTGGCCTGTCGAACCCTACTTCTCGGAGGGAACAGTATATATATCTATAACGGTATATATCCTAACCTAAGGCAACCTGACATCTCGGATGTAACATTTGACAACATTCCAGGCGTGTCGGTCCCTACGTCTCGGAGGTAACATTACATGCGTCTATAACGTTATATATCCTAACCTAAGGCAACCTAACATCTCGGATGCAATATTTGACAATATTCCTGGCCTGTCGAACCCTACTTCTCGGAGGGAACAGTATATACGTCTATAACGTTATATATCCTAACCTAAGGCAACTTAACATCTCGGATGTAATATTCTACAACCTTCCAGGCGTGTCGGACCCTACTTCTCGGTGGGAACATTATATGCGTCTATAACGTTGTGTATCCTAATCTAAGGCAACCTAACATCTCGGATGCAATATTTGACAACATTCCTGGCCTGTCGAACCCTACTTCTCGGAGGGTACATTATATACGTCTGTAGCGTCATATATCCTAACATAAGGCAACCTAACATCTCGGATGTAACATTTGACAACATTCCAGACGTGTCGGTCCCTACGTCTCGGAGGTAACATTATATGCGTCTATAACGTTGTATATCCTAATCTAAGGCAACCTAACATCTCGGATGTAACATTTGACAACATTCCAGGCGTGTCGGTCCCTACGTCTCGGTGGTAACATTACATGCGTCTATAACGCTATATATCCTAACCTAAGGCAACCTAACTTCTCGGATGTAACATTTGACAGCATCCCAGGCGTGTCGGTCCCTACGTCTCGGTAGTAACATTACATTCGTCTATAACGGTATATATCCTAATCTAAGGCAACCTGACATCTCGGATGCAATATTTGACAACATTCCTGGCCTGTCGAACCCTACCTCTCGGAGGGAACAGTATATACGTCTGTAACGTCATATATCCTAACATAAGGCAACCTAACATCTCGGATGTAACATTTGACAACATTCCAGACGTGTCGGTCCCTACGTCTCGGAGGTAACATTATATGCGTCCATAACGTTGTATATCCTAATCTAAGGCAACCTAACATCTCGGATGTAACATTTGACAACATTCCAGGCGTGTCGGTCCCTACGTCTCGGTGGTAACATTACATGCGTCTATAACGCTATATATCCTAACCTAAGGCAACCTAACTTCTCGGATGCAATATTTGACAACATTCCTGGCCTGCCGAACCGTACTTGTCGGAGGGAACAGTATATATATCTATAACGGTATATATCCTAACCTAAGGCAACCTGACATCTCGGATGTAACATTTGACAACATTCCAGTCGTGTCGGTCCCTACGTCTCGGAGGTAACATTACATGCGTCTATAACGTTATATATCCTAACCTAAGGCAACCTAACATCTCGGATGCAATATTTGACAATATTCCTGGCCTGTCGAACCCTACTTCTCGGAGGGAACAGTATATACGTCTATAACGTTATATATCCTAACCTAAGGCAACTTAACATCTCGGATGTAATATTCTACAACCTTCCAGGCGTGTCGGACCCTACTTCTCGGTGGGAACATTATATGCGTCTATAACGTTGTGTATCCTAATCTAAGGCAACCTAACATCTCGGATGCAATATTTGACAACATTCCTGGCCTGTCGAACCCTACTTCTCGGAGGGTACATTATATACGTCTGTAGCGTCATATATCCTAACATAAGGCAACCTAACATCTCGGATGTAACATTTGACAACATTCCAGACGTGTCGGTCCCTACGTCTCGGAGGTAACATTATATGCGTCTATAACGTTGTATATCCTAATCTAAGGCAACCTAACATCTCGGATGTAACATTTGACAACATTCCAGGCGTGTCGGTCCCTACGTCTCGGTGGTAACATTACATGCGTCTATAACGCTATATATCCTAACCTAAGGCAACCTAACTTCTCGGATGTAACATTTGACAGCATCCCAGGCGTGTCGGTCCCTACGTCTCGGTAGTAACATTACATTCGTCTATAACGGTATATATCCTAATCTAAGGCAACCTGACATCTCGGATGCAATATTTGACAACATTCCTGGCCTGTCGAACCCTACCTCTCGGAGGGAACAGTATATACGTCTGTAACGTCATATATCCTAACATAAGGCAACCTAACATCTCGGATGTAACATTTGACAACATTCCAGACGTGTCGGTCCCTACGTCTCGGAGGTAACATTATATGCGTCCATAACGTTGTATATCCTAATCTAAGGCAACCTAACATCTCGGATGTAACATTTGACAACATTCCAGGCGTGTCGGTCCCTACGTCTCGGTGGTAACATTACATGCGTCTATAACGCTATATATCCTAACCTAAGGCAACCTAACTTCTCGGATGCAATATTTGACAACATTCCTGGCCTGTCGAACCGTACTTCTCGGAGGGAACAGTATATACGTCTATAACGTCATATATCCTAACCTAAGGCAACCTAACATCTCGGATGTAACATTTGACAACATTCCAGGCGTGTCGGTCCCTACGTCTCGGTGGTAACATTACATTCGTCTATAACGGTATATATCCTAATCTAAGGCAACCTGACATCTCGGATGCAATATTTGACAACATTCCTGGCCTGTCGAACCCTACCTCTCGGAGGGAACAGTATATACGTCTGTAACGTCATATATCCTAACATAAGGCAACCTAACATCTCGGATGTAACATTTGACAACATTCCAGACGTGTCGGTCCCTACGTCTCGGAGGTAACATTATATGCGTCTATAACGTTGTATATCCTAATCTAAGGCAACCTAACATCTCGTATGTAACATTTGACAACATTCTAGGCGTGTCGGTCCCTACGTCTCGGTGGTAACATTACATGCGTCTATAACGCTATATATCCTAACCTAAGGCAACCTAACTTCTCGGATGCAATATTTGACAACATTCCTGGCCTGTCGAACCCTTCTTCTCGGAGGGAACAGTATATATGTCTATAACGGTATATATCCTAACCTAAGGCAACCTGACATCTCGGATGTAATATTCTACAACCTTCCAGGCGTGTCGGACCCTGCTTCTCGGTGGGAACACTATATGCGTCTATAATGGTATATATCATAATCTAAGGCAACCTAACATCTCGGATGCAATATTTGACAACATTCCTGGCCTGTCGAACCCTACTTCCGGGAGGGAACAGTATATACGTCTGTAACGTCATATATCCTAACCTAAGGCAACCTAACATCTCGGATGTAACATTTGACAACATTCCAGGCGTGTCGGTCCCTACGTCTCGGTGGTAACATTATATGCGTCTATAACGTTATATATCCTAACCTAAGGCAACCTAACATCTCGGATGCAATATTTGACAACATTCATGGCCTGTCGAACCGTACTTCTCGGAGGGAACAGTATATACGTCTATAACGTCATATATCCTAACCTAAGGCAACCTGACATCTCGGATGTATTATTCTACAACATTCCAGGCGTGTCGGACCCTACTTCTCGGTGGGAACATTATATGCGTCTATAACGTTGTATATCCTAATCTAAGGCAACCTAACATCTCGGATGTAACATTTGACAACATTCCAGGCGTGTCGGTCCCTACGTCTCGGTGGTAACATTACATGCGTCTATAACGTTATATATCCTAACCTAAGGCAACCTAACATCTCGGATGCAATATTTGACAACATTCCTGGCCTGCCGAACCGTACTTCTCGGAGGGAACAGTATATATATCTATAACGGTATATATCCTAACCTAAGGCAACCTGACATCTCGGATGTAACATTTGACAACATTCCAGGCTTGTCGGTCCCTACGTCTCGGAGGTAACATTACATGCGTCTATAACGTTATATATCCTAACCTAAGGCAACCTAACATCTCGGATGCAATATTTGACAATATTCCTGGCCTGTCGAACCCTACTTCTCGGAGGGAACAGTATATACGTCTATAACGTTATATATCCTAACCTAAGGCAACTTAACATCTCGGATGTAATGTTCTACAACCTTCCAGGCGTGTCGGACCCTACTTCTCGGTGGGAACATTATATGCGTCTATAACGTTGTGTATCCTAATCTAAGGCAACCTAACATCTCGGATGCAATATTTGACAACATTCCTGGCCTGTCGAACCCTACTTCTCGGAGGGTACATTATATACGTCTGTAGCGTCATATATCCTAACATAAGGCAACCTCACATCTCGGATGTAACATTTGACAACATTCCAGACGTGTCGGTCCCTACGTCTCGGAGGTAACATTATATGCGTCTATAACGTTGTATATCCTAATCTAAGGCAACCTAACATCTCGGATGTAACATTTGACAACATTCCAGGCGTGTCGGTCCCTACATCTCGGTGGTAACATTACATGCGTCTATAACGCTATATATCCTAACCTAAGGCAACCTAACTTCTCGGATGTAACATTTGACAGCATTCCAGGCGTGTCGGTCCCTACGTCTCGGTGGTAACATTACATTCGTCTATAACGGTATATATCCTAATCTAAGGCAACCTAACATCTCGGATGTAACATTTGACAACATTCCAGGCGTGTCGGTCCCTACGTCTCGGTGGTAACATTATATGCGTCTATAACGTTATATATCCTAACCTAAGGCAACCTAACATCTCGGATGCAATATTTGACAACATTCCTGGCCTGCCGAACCGTACTTCTCGGAGGGAACAGTATATATATCTATAACGGTATATATCCTAACCTAAGGCAACCTGACATCTCGGATGTAACATTTGACAACATTCCAGGCTTGTCGGTCCCTACGTCTCGGAGGTAACATTACATGCGTCTATAACGTTATATATCCTAACCTAAGGCAACCTAACATCTCGGATGCAATATTTGACAATATTCCTGGCCTGTCGAACCCTACTTCTCGGAGGGAACAGTATATACGTCTATAACGTTATATATCCTAACCTAAGGCAACTTAACATCTCGGATGTAACATTTGACAACATTCCAGGCGTGTCGGACCCTACTTCTCGGTGGGAACATTATATGCGTCTATAACGTTGTGTATCCTAATCTAAGGCAACCTAACATCTCGGATGCAATATTTGACAACATTCCTGGCCTGTCGAACCCTACTTCTCGGAGGGTACATTATATACGTCTGTAGCGTCATATATCCTAACATAAGGCAACCTAACATCTCGGATGTAACATTTGACAACATTCCAGACGTGTCGGTCCCTACGTCTCGGAGGTAACATTATATGCGTCTATAACGTTGTATATCCTAATCTAAGGCAACCTAACATCTCGGATGTAACATTTGACAACATTCCAGGCGTGTCGGTCCCTACATCTCGGTGGTAACATTACATGCGTCTATAACGCTATATATCCTAACCTAAGGCAACCTAACTTCTCGGATGTAACATTTGACAGCATTCCAGGCGTGTCGGTCCCTACGTCTCGGTGGTAACATTACATTCGTCTATAACGGTATATATCCTAATCTAAGGCAACCTGACATCTCGGATGCAATATTTGACAACATTCCTGGCCTGTCGAACCCTACCTCTCGGAGGGAACAGTATATACGTCTGTAACGTCATATATCCTAACATAAGGCAACCTAACATCTCGGATGTAACATTTGACAACATTCCAGACGTGTCGGTCCCTACGTCTCGGAGGTAACATTATATGCGTCTATAACGTTGTATATCCTAATCTAAGGCAACCTAACATCTCGGATGTAACATTTGACAACATTCCAGGCGTGTCGGTCCCTACGTCTCGGTGGTAACATTACATGCGTCTATAACGCTATATATCCTAACCTAAGGCAACCTAACTTCTCGGATGCAATATTTGACAACATTCCTGGCCTGTCGAACCCTTCTTCTCGGAGGGAACAGTATATATGTCTATAACGGTATATATCCTAACCTAAGGCAACCTGACATCTCGGATGTAATATTCTACAACCTTCCAGGCGTGTCGGACCCTACTTCTCGGTGGGAACATTATATGCGTCTATAATGGTATATATCATAATCTAAGGCAACCTAACATCTCGGATGCAATATTTGACAACATTCCTGGCCTGTCGAACCCTACTTCCGGGAGGGAACAGTATATACGTCTGTAACGTCATATATCCTAACCTAAGGCAACCTAACATCTCGGATGTAACATTTGACAACATTCCAGGCGTGTCGGTCCCTACGTCTCGGTGGTAACATTATATGCGTCTATAACGTTATATATCCTAACCTAAGGCAACCTAACATCTCGGATGCAATATTTGACAACATTCATGGCCTGTCGAACCGTACTTCTCGGAGGGAACAGTATATACGTCTATAACGTCATATATCCTAACCTAAGGCAACCTGACATCTCGGATGTATTATTCTACAACATTCCAGGCGTGTCGGACCCTACTTCTCGGTGGGAACATTATATGCGTCTATAACGTTGTATATCCTAACCTAAGGCAACCTAACATCTCGGATGTAACATTTGACAACATTCCAGGCGTGTCGGTCCCTACGTCTCGGTGGTAACATTACATGCGTCTATGACGTTATATATCCTAACCTAAGGCAACCTAACATCTCGGATGCAATATTTGACAACATTCATGGCCTGTCGAACCGTACTTCTCGGAGGGAACAGTATATACGTCTATAACGTCATATATCCTAACCTAAGGCAACCTAACATCTCGGATGTAACATTTGACAACATTCCAGGCGTGTCGGTCCCTACGTCTCGGTGGTAACCTTACATTCGTCTATAACGGTATATATCCTAATCTAAGGCAACCTAACATCTCGGATGCAATATTTGACAACATTCCTGGCCTGTCGAACCCTACCTCTCGGAGGGAACAGTATATACGTCTATAACGTTATATATCCTAACCTAAGGCAACCTGACATCTCGGATGTATTATTCTACAACATTCCAGGCGTGTCGGACCCTACTTCTCGGTGGGAACATTATATGCGTCTATAACGTTGTATATCCTAATCTAAGGCAACCTAACATCTCGGATGTAACATTTGACAACATTCCAGGCGTGTCGGTCCCTACGTCTCGGTGGTAACATTACATGCGTCTATAACGTTATATATCCTAACCTAAGGCAACCTAACATCTCGGATGCAATATTTGACAACATTCCTGGCCTGCCGAACCGTACTTCTCGGAGGGAACAGTATATATATCTATAACGGTATATATCCTAACCTAAGGCAACCTGACATCTCGGATGTAACATTTGACAACATTCCAGGCGTGTCGGTCCCTACGTCTCGGAGGTAATATTACATGCGTCTATAACGTTATATATCCTAACCTAAGGCAACCTAACATCTCGGATGCAATATTTGACAACATTCCTGGCCTGTCAAACCCTATCTCTCGGTGGGAACAGTACATACGTCTATAACGATATATGTTCTAACCTAAGGCAACATAACATCTCGGATGTAATATTCTACAACCTTCCAGGCGTGTCGGACCCTACTTCTCGGTGGGAACATTATATGCGTCTATAACGTTGTATATCCTAATCTAAGGCAACCTAACATCTCGGATGCAATATTTGACAACATTCCTGGCCTGTCGAACCCTACTTCTCGGAGGGTACATTATATACGTCTGTAGCGTCATATATCCTAACATAAGGCAACCTAACATCTCGGATGTAACATTTGACAACATTCCAGACGTGTCGGTCCCTACGTCTCGGAGGTAACATTATATGCGTCTATAACGTTGTATATCCTAATCTAAGGCAACCTAACATCTCGGATGTCACATTTGACAACATTCCAGGCGTGTCGGTCCCTACGTCTCGGTGGTAACATTACATGCGTCTATAACGCTATATATCCTAACCTAAGGCAACCTAACTTCTCGGATGCAATATTTGACAACATTCCTGGCCTGTCGAACCCTTCTTCTCGGAGGGAACAGTATATATGTCTATAACGGTATATATCCTAACCTAAGGCAACCTGACATCTCGGATGTAATATTCTACAACCTTCCAGGCGTGTCGGACCCTACTTCTCGGTGGGAACATTATATGCGTCTATAATGGTATATATCATAATCTAAGGCAACCTAACATCTCGGATGCAATATTTGACAACATTCCTTGCCTGTCGAACCCTACTTCCCGGAGGGAACAGTATATACGTCTGTAACGTCATATATCCTAACCTAAGGCAACCTAACATCTCGGATGTAACATTTGACAACATTCCAGGCGTGTCGGTCCCTACGTCTCGGTGGTAACATTACATGCGTCTATAACGTTATATATCCTAACCTATGGCAACCTAACATCTCGGATGCAATATTTGACAACATTCATGGCCTGTCGAACCGTACTTCTCGGAGGGAACAGTATATACGTCTATAACGTCATATATCCTAACCTAAGGCAACCTGACATCTCGGATGTATTATTCTACAACATTCCAGGCGTGTCGGACCCTACTTCTCGGTGGGAACATTATATGCGTCTATAACGTTGTATATCCTAATCTAAGGCAACCTAACATCTCGGATGCAATATTTGACAACATTCCTGGCCTGTCGAACCCTACTTCTCGGAGGGTACATTATATACGTCTGTAGCGTCATATATCCTAACATAAGGCAACTTAACATCTCGGATGTAACATTTGACAACATTCCAGACGTGTCGGTCCCTACGTCTCGGAGGTAACATTATATGCGTCAATAACGTTGTATATCCTAATCTAAGGCAACCTAACACCTCGGATGTAACATTTGACAACATTCCAGGCGTGTCGGTCCCTACGTCTCGGTGGTAACATTACATGCGTCTATAACGCTATATATCCTAACCTAAGGCAACCTAACTTCTCGGATGTAACATTTGACAGCATTCCAGGCGTGTCGGTCCCTACGTCTCGGTGGTAACATTACATTCGTCTATAACGGTATATATCCTAATCTAAGGCAACCTGACATCTCGGATGCAATATTTGACAACATTCCTGGCCTGTCGAACCCTACCTCTCGGAGGGAACAGTATATACGTCTGTAACGTCATATATCCTAACATAAGGCAACCTAACATCTCGGATGTAACATTTGACAACATTCCAGACGTGTCGGTCCCTACGTCTCGGAGGTAACATTATATGCGTCTATAACGTTGTATATCCTAATCTAAGGCAACCTAACATCTCGGATGTAACATTTGACAACATTCCAGGCGTGTCGGTCCCTACGTCTCGGTGGTAACATTACATGCGTCTATAACGCTATATATCCTAACCTAAGGCAACCTAACTTCTCGGATGCAATATTTGACAACATTCCTGGCCTGTCGAACCCTTCTTCTCGGAGGGAACAGTATATATGTCTATAACGGTATATATCCTAACCTAAGGCAACCTGACATCTCGGATGTAATATTCTACAACCTTCCAGGCGTGTCGGACCCTACTTCTCGGTGGGAACATTATATGCGTCTATAATGGTATATATCATAATCTAAGGCAACCTAACATCTCGGGTGCAATATTTGACAACATTCCTGGCCTGTCGAACCCTACTTCCGGGAGGGAACAGTATATACGTCTGTAACGTCATATATCCTAACCTAAGGCAACCTAACATCTCGGATGTAACATTTGACAACATTCCAGGCGTGTCGGTCCCTACGTCTCGGTGGTAACATTATATGCGTCTATAACGTTATATATCCTAACCTAAGGCAACCTGACATCTCGGATGTAACATTTGACAACATTCCAGGCGTGTCGGTCCCTACGTCTCGGAGGTAACATTACATGCGTCTATAACGTTATATATCCTAACCTAAGGCAACCTAACATCTCGGATGCAATATTTGACAATATTCCTGGCCTGTCGAACCCTACTTCTCGGAGGGAACAGTATATACGTCTATAACGTTATATATCCTAACCTAAGGCAACTTAACATCTCGGATGTAATATTCTACAACCTTCCAGGCGTGTCGGACCCTACTTCTCGGTGGGAACATTATATGCGTCTATAACGTTGTGTATCCTAATCTAAGGCAACCTAACATCTCGGATGCAATATTTGACAACATTCCTGGCCTGTCGAACCCTACTTCTCGGAGGGTACATTATATACGTCTGTAGCGTCATATATCCTAACATAAGGCAACCTAACATCTCGGATGTAACATTTGACAACATTCCAGACGTGTCGGTCCCTACGTCTCGGAGGTAACATTATATGCGTCTATAACGTTGTATATCCTAATCTAAGGCAACCTAACATCTCGGATGTAACATTTGACAACATTCCAGGCGTGTCGGTCCCTACATCTCGGTGGTAACATTACATGCGTCTATAACGCTATATATCCTAACCTAAGGCAACCTAACTTCTCGGATGTAACATTTGACAGCATTCCAGGCGTGTCGGTCCCTACGTCTCGGTGGTAACATTACATTCGTCTATAACGGTATATATCCTAATCTAAGGCAACCTGACATCTCGGATGCAATATTTGACAACATTCCTGGCCTGGCGAACCCTACCTCTCGGAGGGAACAGTATATACGTCTGTAACGTCATATATCCTAACATAAGGCAACCTAACATCTCGGATGTAACATTTGACAACATTCCAGACGTGTCGGTCCCTACGTCTCGGAGGTAACATTATATGCGTCTATAACGTTGTATATCCTAATCTAAGGCAACCTAACATCTCGGATGTAACATTTGACAACATTCCAGGCGTGTCGGTCCCTACGTCTCGGTGGTAACATTACATGCGTCTATAACGCTATATATCCTAACCTAAGGCAACCTAACTTCTCGGATGTAACATTTGACAACATCCCAGGCGTGTCGGTCCCTACGTCTCGGTAGTAACATTACATTCGTCTATAACGGTATATATCCTAATCTAAGGCAACCTGACATCTCGGATGCAATATTTGACAACATTCCTGGCCTGTCGAACCCTACCTCTCGGAGGGAACAGTATATACGTCTGTAACGTCATATATCCTAACATAAGGCAACCTAACATCTCGGATGTAACATTTGACAACATTCCAGACGTGTCGGTCCCTACGTCTCGGAGGTAACATTATATGCGTCCATAACGTTGTATATCCTAATCTAAGGCAACCTAACATCTCGGATGTAACATTTGACAACATTCCAGGCGTGTCGGTCCCTACGTCTCGGTGGTAACATTACATGCGTCTATAACGCTATATATCCTAACCTAAGGCAACCTAACTTCTCGGATGCAATATTTGACAACATTCCTGGCCTGTCGAACCGTACTTCTCGGAGGGAACAGTATATACGTCTATAACGTCATATATCCTAACCTAAGGCAACCTAACATCTCGGATGTAACATTTGACAACATTCCAGGCGTGTCGGTCCCTACGTCTCGGTGGTAACATTACATTCGTCTATAACGGTATATATCCTAATCTAAGGCAACCTGACATCTCGGATGCAATATTTGACAACATTCCTGGCCTGTCGAACCCTACCTCTCGGAGGGAACAGTATATACGTCTGTAACGTCATATATCCTAACATAAGGCAACCTAACATCTCGGATGTAACATTTGACAACATTCCAGACGTGTCGGTCCCTACGTCTCGGAGGTAACATTATATGCGTCTATAACGTTGTATATCCTAATCTAAGGCAACCTAACATCTCGTATGTAACATTTGACAACATTCGAGGCGTGTCGGTCCCTACGTCTCGGTGGTAACATTACATGCGTCTATAACGCTATATATCCTAACCTAAGGCAACCTAACTTCTCGGATGCAATATTTGACAACATTCCTGGCCTGTCGAACCCTTCTTCTCGGAGGGAACAGTATATATGTCTATAACGGTATATATCCTAACCTAAGGCAACCTGACATCTCGGATGTAATATTCTACAACCTTCCAGGCGTGTCGGACCCTACTTCTCGGTGGGAACACTATATGCGTCTATAATGGTATATATCATAATCTAAGGCAACCTAACATCTCGGATGCAATATTTGACAACATTCCTGGCCTGTCGAACCCTACTTCCGGGAGGGAACAGTATATACGTCTGTAACGTCATATATCCTAACCTAAGGCAACCTAACATCTCGGATGTAACATTTGACAACATTCCAGGCGTGTCGGTCCCTACGTCTCGGTGGTAACATTATATGCGTCTATAACGTTATATATCCTAACCTAAGGCAACCTAACATCTCGGATGCAATATTTGACAACATTCATGGCCTGTCGAACCGTACTTCTCGGAGGGAACAGTATATACGTCTATAACGTCATATATCCTAACCTAAGGCAACCTGACATCTCGGATGTATTATTCTACAACATTCCAGGCGTGTCGGACCCTACTTCTCGGTGGGAACATTATATGCGTCTATAACGTTGTATATCCTAATCTAAGGCAACCTAACATCTCGGATGTAACATTTGACAACATTCCAGGCGTGTCGGTCCCTACGTCTCGGTGGTAACATTACATGCGTCTATAACGTTATATATCCTAACCTAAGGCAACCTAACATCTCGGATGCAATATTTGACAACATTCCTGGCCTGCCGAACCGTACTTCTCGGAGGGAACAGTATATATATCTATAACGGTATATATCCTAACCTAAGGCAACCTGACATCTCGGATGTAACATTTGACAACATTCCAGGCTTGTCGGTCCCTACGTCTCGGAGGTAACATTACATGCGTCTATAACGTTATATATCCTAACCTAAGGCAACCTAACATCTCGGATGCAATATTTGACAATATTCCTGGCCTGTCGAACCCTACTTCTCGGAGGGAACAGTATATACGTCTATAACGTTATATATCCTAACCTAAGGCAACTTAACATCTCGGATGTAATGTTCTACAACCTTCCAGGCGTGTCGGACCCTACTTCTCGGTGGGAACATTATATGCGTCTATAACGTTGTGTATCCTAATCTAAGGCAACCTAACATCTCGGATGCAATATTTGACAACATTCCTGGCCTGTCGAACCCTACTTCTCGGAGGGTACATTATATACGTCTGTAGCGTCATATATCCTAACCTAAGGCAACCTAACATCTCGGATGTAACATTTGACAACATTCCAGGCGTGTCGGTCCCTACGTCTCGGAGGTAACATTATATGCGTCTATAACGTTGTATATCCTAATCTAAGGCAACCTAACATCTCGGATGTAACATTTGACAACATTCCAGGCGTGTCGGTCCCTACATCTCGGTGGTAACATTACATGCGTCTATAACGCTATATATCCTAACCTAAGGCAACCTAACTTCTCGGATGTAACATTTGACAGCATTCCAGGCGTGTCGGTCCCTACGTCTCGGTGGTAACATTACATTCGTCTATAACGGTATATATCCTAATCTAAGGCAACCTAACATCTCGGATGTAACATTTGACAACATTCCAGGCGTGTCGGTCCCTACGTCTCGGTGGTAACATTATATGCGTCTATAACGTTATATATCCAAACCTAAGGCAACCTAACATCTCGGATGCAATATTTGACAACATTCCTGGCCTGCCGAACCGTACTTCTCGGAGGGAACAGTATATATATCTATAACGGTATATATCCTAACCTAAGGCAACCTGACATCTCGGATGTAACATTTGACAACATTCCAGGCTTGTCGGTCCCTACGTCTCGGAGGTAACATTACATGCGTCTATAACGTTATATATCCTAACCTAAGGCAACCTAACATCTCGGATGCAATATTTGACAATATTCCTGGCCTGTCGAACCCTACTTCTCGGAGGGAACAGTATATACGTCTATAACGTTATATATCCTAACCTAAGGCAACTTAACATCTCGGATGTAATGTTCTACAACCTTCCAGGCGTGTCGGACCCTACTTCTCGGTGGGAACATTATATGCGTCTATAACGTTGTGTATCCTAATCTAAGGCAACCTAACATCTCGGATGCAATATTTGACAACATTCCTGGCCTGTCGAACCCTACTTCTCGGAGGGTACATTATATACGTCTGTAGCGTCATATATCCTAACATAAGGCAACCTAACATCTCGGATGTAACATTTGACAACATTCCAGACGTGTCGGTCCCTACGTCTCGGAGGTAACATTATATGCGTCTATAACGTTGTATATCCCAATCTAAGGCAACCTAACATCTCGGATGTAACATTTGACAACATTCCAGGCGTGTCGGTCCCTACATCTCGGTGGTAACATTACATGCGTCTATAACGCTATATATCCTAACCTAAGGCAACCTAACTTCTCGGATGTAACATTTGACAGCATTCCAGGCGTGTCGGTCCCTACGTCTCGGTGGTAACATTACATTCGTCTATAACGGTATATATCCTAATCTAAGGCAACCTGACATCTCGGATGCAATATTTGACAACATTCCTGGCCTGTCGAACCCTACCTCTCGGAGGGAACAGTATATACGTCTGTAACGTCATATATCCTAACATAAGGCAACCTAACATCTCGGATGTAACATTTGACAACATTCCAGACGTGTCGGTCCCTACGTCTCGGAGGTAACATTATATGCGTCTATAACGTTGTATATCCTAATCTAAGGCAACCTAACATCTCGGATGTAACATTTGACAACATTCCAGGCGTGTCGGTCCCTACGTCTCGGTGGTAACATTACATGCGTCTATAACGCTATATATCCTAACCTAAGGCAACCTAACTTCTCGGATGCAATATTTGACAACATTCCTGGCCTGTCGAACCCTTCTTCTCGGAGGGAACAGTATATATGTCTATAACGGTATATATCCTAACCTAAGGCAACCTGACATCTCGGATGTAATATTCTACAACCTTCCAGGCGTGTCGGACCCTACTTCTCGGTGGGAACATTATATGCGTCTATAATGGTATATATCATAATCTAAGGCAACCTAACATCTCGGATGCAATATTTGACAACATTCCTGGCCTGTCGAACCCTACTTCCGGGAGGGAACAGTATATACGTCTGTAACGTCATATATCCTAACCTAAGGCAACCTAACATCTCGGATGTAACATTTGACAACATTCCAGGCGTGTCGGTCCCTACGTCTCGGTGGTAACATTATATGCGTCTATAACGTTATATATCCTAACCTAAGGCAACCTAACATCTCGGATGCAATATTTGACAACATTCATGGCCTGTCGAACCGTACTTCTCGGAGGGAACATTATATACGTCTATAACGTCATATATCCTAACCTAAGGCAACCTGACATCTCGGATGTATTATTCTACAACATTCCAGGCGTGTCGGACCCTACTTCTCGGTGGGAACATTATATGCGTCTATAACGTTGTATATCCTAATCTAAGGCAACCTAACATCTCGGATGTAACATTTGACAACATTCCAGGCGTGTCGGTCCCTACGTCTCGGTGGTAACATTACATGCGTCTATAACGTTATATATCCTAACCTAAGGCAACCTAACATCTCGGATGCAATATTTGACAACATTCCTGGCCTGCCGAACCGTACTTGTCGGAGGGAACAGTATATATATCTATAACGGTATATATCCTAACCTAAGGCAACCTGACATCTCGGATGTAACATTTGACAACATTCCAGGCGTGTCGGTCCCTACGTCTCGGAGGTAACATTACATGCGTCTATAACGTTATATATCCTAACCTAAGGCAACCTAACATCTCGGATGCAATATTTGACAATATTCCTGGCCTGTCGAACCCTACTTCTCGGAGGGAACAGTATATACGTCTATAACGTTATATATCCTAACCTAAGGCAACTTAACATCTCGGATGTAATATTCTACAACCTTCCAGGCGTGTCGGACCCTACGTCTCGGTGGGAACATTATATGCGTCTATAACGTTGTGTATCCTAATCTAAGGCAACCTAACATCTCGGATGCAATATTTGACAACATTCCTGGCCTGTCGAACCCTACTTCTCGGAGGGTACATTATATACGTCTGTAGCGTCATATATCCTAACATAAGGCAACCTAACATCTCGGATGTAACATTTGACAACATTCCAGACGTGTCGGTCCCTACGTCTCGGAGGTAACATTATATGCGTCTATAACGTTGTATATCCTAATCTAAGGCAACCTAACATCTCGGATGTAACATTTGACAACATTCCAGGCGTGTCGGTCCCTACGTCTCGGTGGTAACATTACATGCGTCTATAACGCTATATATCCTAACCTAAGGCAACCTAACTTCTCGGATGCAATATTTGACAACATTCCTGGCCTGTCGAACCCTTCTTCTCGGAGGGAACAGTATATATGTCTATAACGGTATATATCCTAACCTAAGGCAACCTGACATCTCGGATGTAATATTCTACAACCTTCCAGGCGTGTCGGACCCTACTTCTCGGTGGGAACATTATATGCGTCTATAATGGTATATATCATAATCTAAGGCAACCTAACATCTCGGATGCAATATTTGACAACATTCCTGGCCTGTCGAACCCTACTTCCGGGAGGGAACAGTATATACGTCTGTAACGTCATATATCCTAACCTAAGGCAACCTAACATCTCGGATGTAACATTTGACAACATTCCAGGCGTGTCGGTCCCTACGTCTCGGTGGTAACATTACATGCGTCTATGACGTTATATATCCTAACCTAAGGCAACCTAACATCTCGGATGCAATATTTGACAACATTCATGGCCTGTCGAACCGTACTTCTCGGAGGGAACAGTATATACGTCTATAACGTCATATATCCTAACCTAAGGCAACCTAACATCTCGGATGTAACATTTGACAACATTCCAGGCGTGTCGGTCCCTACGTCTCGGTGGTAACCTTACATTCGTCTATAACGGTATATATCCTAATCTAAGGCAACCTAACATCTCGGATGCAATATTTGACAACATTCCTGGCCTGTCGAACCCTACCTCTCGGAGGGAACAGTATATACGTCTATAACGTTATATATCCTAACCTAAGGCAACCTGACATCTCGGATGTATTATTCTACAACATTCCAGGCGTGTCGGACCCTACTTCTCGGTGGGAACATTATATGCGTCTATAACGTTGTATATCCTAATCTAAGGCAACCTAACATCTCGGATGTAACATTTGACAACATTCCAGGCGTGTCGGTCCCTACGTCTCGGTGGTAACATTACATGCGTCTATAACGTTATATATCCTAACCTAAGGCAACCTAACATCTCGGATGCAATATTTGACAACATTCCTGGCCTGCCGAACCGTACTTCTCGGAGGGAACAGTATATATATCTATAACGGTATATATCCTAACCTAAGGCAACCTGACATCTCGGATGTAACATTTGACAACATTCCAGGCGTGTCGGTCCCTACGTCTCGGAGGTAATATTACATGCGTCTATAACGTTATATATCCTAACCTAAGGCAACCTAACATCTCGGATGCAATATTTGACAACATTCCTGGCCTGTCAAACCCTATCTCTCGGTGGGAACAGTACATACGTCTATAACGATATATGTTCTAACCTAAGGCAACATAACATCTCGGATGTAATATTCTACAACCTTCCAGGCGTGTCGGACCCTACTTCTCGGTGGGAACATTATATGCGTCTATAACGTTGTATATCCTAATCTAAGGCAACCTAACATCTCGGATGCAATATTTGACAACATTCCTGGCCTGTCGAACCCTACTTCTCGGAGGGTACATTATATACGTCTGTAGCGTCATATATCCTAACATAAGGCAACCTAACATCTCGGATGTAACATTTGACAACATTCCAGACGTGTCGGTCCCTACGTCTCGGAGGTAACATTATATGCGTCTATAACGTTGTATATCCTAATCTAAGGCAACCTAACATCTCGGATGTCACATTTGACAACATTCCAGGCGTGTCGGTCCCTACGTCTCGGTGGTAACATTACATGCGTCTATAACGCTATATATCCTAACCTAAGGCAACCTAACTTCTCGGATGCAATATTTGACAACATTCCTGGCCTGTCGAACCCTTCTTCTCGGAGGGAACAGTATATATGTCTATAACGGTATATATCCTAACCTAAGGCAACCTGACATCTCGGATGTAATATTCTACAACCTTCCAGGCGTGTCGGACCCTACTTCTCGGTGGGAACATTATATGCGTCTATAATGGTATATATCATAATCTAAGGCAACCTAACATCTCGGATGCAATATTTGACAACATTCCTTGCCTGTCGAACCCTACTTCCCGGAGGGAACAGTATATACGTCTGTAACGTCATATATCCTAACCTAAGGCAACCTAACATCTCGGATGTAACATTTGACAACATTCCAGGCGTGTCGGTCCCTACGTCTCGGTGGTAACATTACATGCGTCTATAACGTTATATATCCTAACCTATGGCAACCTAACATCTCGGATGCAATATTTGACAACATTCATGGCCTGTCGAACCGTACTTCTCGGAGGGAACAGTATATACGTCTATAACGTCATATATCCTAACCTAAGGCAACCTGACATCTCGGATGTATTATTCTACAACATTCCAGGCGTGTCGGACCCTACTTCTCGGTGGGAACATTATATGCGTCTATAACGTTGTATATCCTAATCTAAGGCAACCTAACATCTCGGATGCAATATTTGACAACATTCCTGGCCTGTCGAACCCTACTTCTCGGAGGGTACATTATATACGTCTGTAGCGTCATATATCCTAACATAAGGCAACCTAACATCTCGGATGTAACATTTGACAACATTCCAGACGTGTCGGTCCCTACGTCTCGGAGGTAACATTATATGCGTCAATAACGTTGTATATCCTAATCTAAGGCAACCTAACATCTCGGATGTAACATTTGACAACATTCCAGGCGTGTCGGTCCCTACGTCTCGGTGGTAACATTACATGCGTCTATAACGCTATATATCCTAACCTAAGGCAACCTAACTTCTCGGATGTAACATTTGACAGCATTCCAGGCGTGTCGGTCCCTACGTCTCGGTGGTAACATTACATTCGTCTATAACGGTATATATCCTAATCTAAGGCAACCTGACATCTCGGATGCAATATTTGACAACATTCCTGGCCTGTCGAACCCTACCTCTCGGAGGGAACAGTATATACGTCTGTAACGTCATATATCCTAACATAAGGCAACCTAACATCTCGGATGTAACATTTGACAACATTCCAGACGTGTCGGTCCCTACGTCTCGGAGGTAACATTATATGCGTCTATAACGTTGTATATCCTAATCTAAGGCAACCTAACATCTCGGATGTAACATTTGACAACATTCCAGGCGTGTCGGTCCCTACGTCTCGGTGGTAACATTACATGCGTCTATAACGCTATATATCCTAACCTAAGGCAACCTAACTTCTCGGATGCAATATTTGACAACATTCCTGGCCTGTCGAACCCTTCTTCTCGGAGGGAACAGTATATATGTCTATAACGGTATATATCCTAACCTAAGGCAACCTGACATCTCGGATGTAATATTCTACAACCTTCCAGGCGTGTCGGACCCTACTTCTCGGTGGGAACATTATATGCGTCTATAATGGTATATATCATAATCTAAGGCAACCTAACATCTCGGATGCAATATTTGACAACATTCCTGGCCTGTCGAACCCTACTTCCGGGAGGGAACAGTATATACGTCTGTAACGTCATATATCCTAACCTAAGGCAACCTAACATCTCGGATGTAACATTTGACAACATTCCAGGCGTGTCGGTCCCTACGTCTCGGTGGTAACATTATATGCGTCTATAACGTTATATATCCTAACCTAAGGCAACCTGACATCTCGGATGTAACATTTGACAACATTCCAGGCGTGTCGGTCCCTACGTGTCGGAGGTAACATTACATGCGTCTATAACGTTATATATCCTAACCTAAGGCAACCTAACATCTCGGATGCAATATTTGACAATATTCCTGGCCTGTCGAACCCTACTTCTCGGAGGGAACAGTATATACGTCTATAACGTTATATATCCTAACCTAAGGCAACTTAACATCTCGGATGTAATATTCTACAACCTTCCAGGCGTGTCGGACCCTACTTCTCGGTGGGAACATTATATGCGTCTATAACGTTGTGTATCCTAATCTAAGGCAACCTAACATCTCGGATGTAACATTTGACAACATTCCAGACGTGTCGGTCCCTACGTCTCGGAGGTAACATTATATGCGTCCATAACGTTGTATATCCTAATCTAAGGCAACCTAACATCTCGGATGTAACATTTGACAACATTCCAGGCGTGTCGGTCCCTACGTCTCGGTGGTAACATTACATGCGTCTATAACGCTATATATCCTAACCTAAGGCAACCTAACTTCTCGGATGCAATATTTGACAACATTCCTGGCCTGTCGAACCCTTCTTCTCGGAGGGAACAGTATATACGTCTATAACGGTATATATCCTAACCTAAGGCAACCTGACATCTCGGATGTAATATTCTACAACCTTCCAGGCGTGTCGGACCCTACTTCTCGGTGGGAACATTATATGCGTCTATAATGGTATATATCATAATCTAAGGCAACCTAACATCTCGGATGCAATATTTGACAACATTCCTGGCCTGTCGAACCCTACTTCCGGGAGGGAACAGTATATACGTCTGTAACGTCATATATCCTAACCTAAGGCAACCTAACATCTCGGATGTAACATTTGACAACATTCCAGGCGTGTCGGTCCCTACGTCTCGGTGGTAACATTACATGCGTCTATAACGTTATATATCCTAACCTAAGGCAACCTAACATCTCGGATGCAATATTTGACAACATTCATGGCCTGTCGAACCGTACTTCTCGGAGGGAACAGTATATACGTC